>JADBJO010000349.1:532500-729864 GCA_016801955.1 Conus betulinus | reverse complement strand
TTCCCAGGTCCGTCTGAACCATACATTCAGACAGACTTCCTGCTGGACTTTGTTGTGTTCCTTCCAGTCCTCTTGAACCCATACAGCAGACCAGACTTCCTGTTGGAGTTTGCTCGGTCTCCCTGTTCTCGGTGAAGCCATACAGCAGACCCGTAGGTTCCTGTTGGAAGGTTTCGTTTTTCCAGGTCTCAGAACCATAACAGGCACGACCAGGCTTCCTGTTGGAGGTTGTCGTTTTCCCATGTCTCCTGAACTCGACATGCAGGACAGACAATTCCTGGTGGAGTTGTCGTTTTTCCCTCCAGGTCTCCTGAACCATAACAGCAGACCAGATTTCTGGTGGAGTTGCAGATCATGATCTCGGTCTTGGGCGAAAGGACCGTTTTTTGCCCGCCCCCCGGAACCACAAACACTCCCTCTTTCCAGTCACAAGACTGCTTTTTTTTTTTCATTGTGTTGTGTGTGTGTGTGTGTGTGTGTGTGCGCGCGTGCGTGCGCGCGTTGCGTGCGCGTGCGTTGTGTGAAGTTTCCATTTTCCTGTCGTGTGTTGTGTGTTGTTGGATTAGTTTCCATTCTTGCGTGTGTGTGTGTGTTGTGTTTCCATGTCTTGTGTGTGTGTGTGTGTGTTGGAAGTTGCAGCCAGCATCTGTCTAAAATGCCCAAAACCGTTTGTTTTCAGACCATGTTCTCAAGCCGATCCTTGTCTTTTGAGGACACAGACAAGCTGAAGGTTGGGGGTGGTGGGGGGGGGGGGGGGTGGGGGGGGAGGGGGGCACCGTGGAGGTAAGTAAGCACAGAAAGAAGAAGAGGGCCAAAAAGGTGTTTTCCACCCGCCACTTTTCCAGTTGACATTTTCTTATTGAGGAACTGTCTGGAAGAGGAGAGAAAGAGAGAGGGAGGGAGAGAGGGCGTCGGAAAGAACATGTTAGTCTGTGATGGGCGTGAGATGCGTAGTGTTCTGGTCTTCTCCTGTGCTTGTGTGACTCTGCAGGAGGTCTGCCTGCTGGTCTCAGCCCACACATTCCCACTTCAGAGCAGCTCATGGTTGTCTGGTCGCCCGACAGTAATGCGGGCTTTGGTCTCCAAGTTTTCCTTCTCTTAGGCTGTGTTGTTTCGCCGGCATCTCCTTCTGTATTAGCCGGTGCACCCCCCTCCATCCCATTCCCCCCCCCCCCCCCCCCCCACCCCCCACTTCCCTCCCCTCCCCCCCCCCCCCCCCCCCCCCCCCCCCCTCTAGCCCAAGGCTTGAGGAATTCCCAATCCACCAACCAGGGGATCTTTGTCTGAAGGATGCTCCTTCCTTAGTGCACATGCGTGAGTGTGTTTTTTGGCTGCGGTGTGATACTCTCTCTCTGTCTGCTGGTCTGTCCTGTCTGTCTGTCTCTCTCTCTCTCTCTCTCTAACTGTCCCTCTCTCTCTCGCTCACTCTCTCTCTCTCTGCTGTCCCTCTTTCTCGCTCGCTCACTCTCCTCCTCTCTCTCTCTCTCTCGCTGTTTCTCTCCCTCTCCCCCCCTCCCTCTCTCCCCTCCCCCTCCCCCCCTCTCCCTCCCTCCTCCTCCCCCCTCTCTTTCTCCCACTCTCCCTCCTCTCTCCCTCTCTTTCTCTTCTTTCCTCTCTCTCCTCTCTCTCTCTCTCTCTCTCTCTCGCTCTCGCCCTTCTCTCCTCTCTCTCCTGGCCGCCCTCTCTCCTCTCTCTCTCCCCCCTCCCTTTCCTCTCCCCTCCTCTCCCCCCTGTCTGTCCCCCCTCCCCTCTCTCCTCTCTCCCCCCCCCCCACCCTCCCTCTGCCTCCCCTCCCTCTCTCTCTCTCTCTCTCCCATACCCTTCCGTCATTACAATCGTGAGTTGGCAGGAAACCTAGATTCATCGGCGCCACCCTCATATCCATGTCCCTTGCCTTCCCACCTTCCCCCCCCCCCCCCCCCCCCCCCCCCCCCCCCCCAGCCACATATACCACACACACGCGCGCATGCGCGCGGCAACCACACACAGACACATGCGCACTATATTTAAGATGAAAAAAAAAAAAAAAAAAAAAAAAAAACCCTATTGAGACAGACAGACAGACAGACAGACAGAGACAGAGAATGTTTGGGTCGGTTTCGCAAAAGAAAGGATGAGGGAGAATTGGTTCACCCTTTCGTATCACTCAGACTGTCTGTCTGTCTGTCTGTCTGTCTGTCTGTCTGTCTGTGGGCAGGACGCCTAGAAGCGCGTGAGGCCGGAAAGCCTTCTGCTGGAATTGTTTGGTTGGTAAACACAGTATAAACAGATTTCTTCACGACCTTTCCCTTCCCTCCTCCCACCTCCCCCCCCCCCCCCCCCCCCACCCCCAACGCCTCCTCTCTGGGGGGCTCCTTCCCTTAAGAAGACTTGTATATATAGAGAGAGAGAGAGAGTCGGTCTGATCAAGTCTTTTGTCGGCTTTTGTTGTTTGCCATTGTGTTTGTGTGTGTAAGTTGAGGTATTAACAATGCTGATTGTGATTATTGTTGCTGTTGTTGTTTTCTGGCGGCATACAGCTCTTACTCTGTCCTTCACCCGCAAGAGAAGGACTTCGAAGCTGCAGACTCGGGGTGTGTGTGTGTGTGTGTGTCTGTGTCTGTGTGTGTGTGTGTCGTGTGTGTGTGTGTGTGTGTGTGTGTGTGGGTGTGTGTGTGGCAGGCATGCACACACACGCGCGCACACACACACACATCGCACGCACGCACGCACGCGCGTTTCCTGTGGTAACACAGTAGCGTGACTATTGATATCTTTAAAGATGGTGAAAGTAAGCTGTGTCGAGTGCCCCAGTGATTCCCCTTTTTACACCCATCTCCCACCACCACCTACCGTCCTCCTGCCCCTCCCCTCGCCACCCCCCTGCCCATCATTTTTACGGTAGAACAAAAAAAAAAAAAAAAAAACTGTAATGCAACAATTTTTTTTTTTGGTAATAATGTTCTATAATAACAGTTTATGTAGTGAGTGCTACAGCCCTCCATAACAGTTAATTCTGTAGCCTGCAGGACTATGATATAGCTATCCGTTCCCAAAATGCTGTAGCCGGCTATTCAAATGCGTAGAATTGTCTTCCATAATAACCGGTGGTGTGGTCTTCCCTACCCGTCAGTCGCAGCCTTTCACGACAATAAACGCTGTAGCTTTGCGAACGTGGCATTTGCGTGGCTTGGAGGGTTTGCACGCAAGACACATGTTCGCGCGACTCTTCATAACACGAATGAGCGCGACTGCTGTCAGACCTTTGATATGGAACTTTACCTCCTTGGAGCGCCCACCTTTTTTTCACAGAACATTACGTTTTGGGTTTTTTTTTTTTTTCTGTTTGTTTTGTTTTCATGCACGGGGGCAAAAACTATTGGCTGAACGTGATTTGGAGAGATTTCTCAATACGTTCTGCCTCTCAAAGACAACATTTGGCTTGGAAGATTTGAATACTTGGGAGAACTTCAGTATGTTTAGTGCAATTGTAAGTATACTGCTTTTATTCGTAATGTATGGGATTTACATTGTCAAGCTGTCCATCTCCACGTTGGTGAACAGGGGGCAACGGGCTTCATTAAGATGGACTTTTTTTTTTCCTAGCGTAGGTTAGATTGATTCTGACTGTTACGGATAAAATGATAAAATTTTTTTCTGCTCCATTTTATGATGATAGTTAATGACAGTTGATGTGTCCGTCCATAACCATAAAGTTGTGTCGCCTTCAACAACAGTTGATAATGTCACCTTCCACAACAGTGAATAATGTCACCTCCCACAACAGTAATAAATGATGTTGTCTCCCATACAAGTGTACGATGTCGCCGTCTATGAAATATGAAACAGTGGCTGCAGCCTTCCACAACACACCAAGAATGTCGCCAGTCATGACAGTCAAATGATGTTGCCTGTCATAACAGTAAACAATGTCGCCTTCTACAATAATAAGTAGTGTAGCCTTCCATAACGGTAAGTAATGTCTCCATGCAAGACAATAAATAGTAAAGCCTTTTGTAACAATAAATGACGTAATCTTCCATGATAATAATGATTAGAACCCACAACGGTAAACGATGCCGCCTTTTTCAACAATTAGTGACATAGCCTTCTATAACAGTAAATAATGTATCATCCCTTGATGATAAAGATATAGCCTTCCATAGCAACAAAGGATGTCGCTACCCAGAAACGTAAGTGATGAATTCTTCATCGTAAACAATTGTGTCATCTTTTTATCGTGAATTACATAGCCTTTCTGAAGACAAAATACTACAGCTGTCCACGATTATTTTAAAAAAAAAAAAAAAAAAAAAAAAAACTTCAGCCTTCCGTACAGCAAATACTGCTACAGCAAATACTACAGCGTTCATTATCTGAATGTTTAAGTTGTCTGTAAGGTTGTGATTTGTGTGCTCTTTGTTGTTGTTGTTGTTGTTTATTTAGGACTATGTACCGTACAAATTGCCTTGGATACGCGAGAACAGTCATTGTCATAAAAGAAATGGCGGAAATACCTTCTTTTTTTTCATTCAAATGATTAGCATTGTAACCTTCACCTCAGAGCACAGTACTTGTTTTCGTGCGCAACGGGACATCATCCTCATTAACTGTGCTGGCTAATCAGCCCAGGTGTCCACGCTGATTTACAAGGGCAATTGGTCACGTTGCATGATTCAGTCCCAGTGTGTTGCGCTTCTTTACGGGCGACAACTCGTTTTACGACGGGAGCAGCAGGTGTCGGCGAATGCCCGGGCATTACATTAAAAAGACTCGTGGTGTATCTCCCCCCCCCCCCCCCCCCCCCCTCCCCACTTTCCCCCTCCCCACCCCCACCCCAACCCCCGACGTTTTTAGTTCTGTTGTGTGTGTGTGTGTTGTTGTTTTTTTTTTTTTCCTTTGGTGCGGATTTTGGCAGCATCTGACTGTATTATGATTCAACCTTCGTTTGTAACGATGCCAGCTGGTGTGCTGTTACTTTGACGTGTTCGCGGTGAGCTTTTTTTTTTTTTTTTTTTTAAATTCTGTTAGATTGTTTGCATTAGTCATAGCGCCGGTGATACCCATGAGGGTTTTGTTTGGGTTTTTTTGGTTTTTTTTTTTTTTGGAGGTTGTTTTTTGTTTTTTGTTTTCACCGTCCTGCAAACTGTTAGTCGAGAATGAGTTTCAGAGTTTGATGACTGCAGGTGGAAGTTAAAACGTGAAAATGAAATATTGAAATGGTGAACAGGAAAACAAGGTTTTTATATTGTTGTTGTTCAAGTTGTTGTTGAGGAGCGCTCGATTCAAACTAAACAAACAAGGAGGAAAGAAAGAAAATAGCGTGTGCTTTTGGTCCTAGACTCTTCGAGGTGTTTTAACACACGATATAACTACGTCACAGTTTAAATATAGCGAGTGTAAGTCACAAACAACAAGTATAACGAGTGTAAGCCACGTATAACTGATGAAACACGTGTTGCCAGCCACGTCATGTACAGTATGTAGACCTAAACACATACATCTATATTTGTACAGTTAGACTTGAAATACTACTGATCCAGGTGCACATCTGAATTTGGAATTCCTGTTGATCGTTGGAACAGGAGAAGGGAAACAAGCAAGCAAACAAACAAGGATGAGGAAAATATATTCCCCCCCCCCCCCCCCCCACCCCCCCCCACCCCCCACCCCCGTGTTGTTTGTTTCCTTTTTCTGCCTGGTAGAAGACCAACAGGTGGACAGTGGTGACTATAAGGTGTTTGCTCCGTTCGTTCCCGGCGCCTCAGCAAGTCGTCAACATTTATGTTCATATGATTTCTTGCTTGCGAGTGGAATACATGTGGGTTGTATGGGTGCCACGATAGCGAACCGCCACGTTGCCGCTGTTTGTACTACTGCTACTACTACTACTACTACTACTGCTGCTGCTGCTACCACCACTACTACTTCTACTACTACTACTACTACTACATCGTCATCATCATCTTCTTTTTCTTCGTCTCCTCCTCCTTTTCCTCCTCCTCCTTCCTCCTCCTCTTCCACCTCGTCTTCCCCCCCTCGTCCTCCTTCTCCTCCTTCTTCTCTTCTCCTCCTCCTCTTTCTCCTTCTGTTTCTTCTTCTTCTTTCGTTTTCGTCTAATTATGATCATAAAATAATATCAAATAAGGAGATTATCATTATCATCATTATTATGTTGTTGACGTTACACCGCCCTAGAAAATCATTTCTTTACCGCGCCTGTTGGTTTGCTCGCCTGTTGGCAAGATTTTGAGGGAAAAAACAACAACAACAACAACAGTATGAACGACTCTTGGAGGAATGTAGCCCAAAGACGGAACCCGATGAAATTTGGTGCGGATCCGTGTCAAAGAACGGATCCGCGATCCGTAGGACCTTGACGGAGATCTGCGCTCTCCTTCGCGGCTTTCTTGAGTTGATGGATGTCGAGTGTTTGTCAGAGACCGCCAGCTGGCCCGTGGGGAGTGGTGGACGAAGCTTCTGTCTGCAGCTTTGTTTGTTTGTTTGTTTGTTTGTTTGGTAACGATTGTATTGGATTACATTGCTTTGCATTGCACTGCATTGCATTGTAGTCATTATATTGTATGGTGTTGTATAGAATATTGTTACAAGTGATTCTCTGTGTAGAATTCAGGCTGGTTTCCCAGGTCCCTTTAGTGGCACAGCGCAACACACACACACACACACACACACACACACACACACACACACACACACACACACACACACACCTCCCCCCCCGTTTTTTTTTTCCCCTTCCCTATCAAGGTATGATGTGTAGGTGACTAGTGATTCTATTGGTTGATTCATAATAATTCAGACATTCATTTATGTAACTTTTTATATGTTTGTGTGTGTGTGTGTGCGCGCGCGCGCGCGCGCCAGTGATTTCATTGCTTGAACCGGTATAGTTCGTGCTCTCTCTTAGAGAATGGTTGTAAGGACGCTCGGTTAAAAAAAGGGGGGTGGGGGGGGGGGGGGGGACAGTAAAACATGACACACATGGGGGAAGTGAACTCATCCGTCTTGCCGACGGGTTCAGAAAAATACAAACCATGTAAAAGGGAGGGCGGGGGGGGGGGGGGGGTCAAGGCCAAAAGATTTAACGTGCAGTGGTTTGCTGTCGTTCGGAACCGATTACGGAAGAGAGCTGTCACCTGTATGGTCCCTGTCCCGGAAGACAGTGAAGGTTTGCTGTCACCTCAGAGCCGACGACGGTGGGGAATCGTCATCTGTAAGGCTTTGTAAGGCAGTGGAGGTTTACCGTCGCCTCGTAGCCGACGACGGTAGAGAATTGTCATCTGTAAGGCAGTGGAGGTTTACCGTCGCCTCGTAGCCGACGACGGTAGAGAATTGTCATCTGTAAGGCAGTGGAGGTTTACCGGCCTCGTAGCCGACGACGGTAGAGAATTGTCATCTGTAAGACAGTGGAGGTTTACCGGCGCCTCGTAGCCGACGACGGTAGAGAATTGTCATCTGTAAGACAGTGGAGGTTTACTGGCGCCTCGTTGCCGACGACGGTAGAGAATTGTCATCTGTAAGACAGTGGAGGTTTACCGGCGCCTCGTTGCCGACGACGGTAGAGAATTGTCATCTGTAAGACAGTGGAGGTTTACTGGCGCCTCGTAGCCGACGACGGTAGAGAATTGTTTCCTGTGTGGGGGGGGGGCGGAAGAGGGTGAAGAATCGTCATCTGTAAGACAGTGGAGGTTTGCTTTGTCACCTTGGAGCCGACGACAGTGGGGAATTCTCTTGCATGGGGGACGGAAGACAGCAAGACGTGTTATTAGCATGTTGAGGCCTGGACAGGGACTGCCAGCCATCGGCGGGGTGTCTGCGGCAAGAGAAGACTTGTGGGAGAGGCCGACAGGAGCCCTTTCCGTGGAGAAGGCCAAGTGCCGTAGAGTCCGGGAGATTCGGTCCGACAGTGCAACTCGAGCTACGTTGCCAGTGTCCCCCAACTGGGTTTTGGCCAATCGGGCGGACACAACGGTTTGGCAGCTTCAACGACCGTAGAAGCACGGACTGACGAGAGAACGGCCTGGTCAGCCAAGGGGAAAGAGCTGGCAAGTTCTGAATGTTTCTTTCTTTCTTGTGTTTATTTGTGTGTGACCAGAATACTACAGTATGTTGTCTTTTCCGGTTATATCAAGAGGAACTGAAGAGGGGGGATGCAGTCACCGGATTATCTGTACGATGTTTTCATTTTGGTATGAGACAGATGAATGTGTAGTAGTGGGTTGCGGTCGGAGTCAAGTTAAATTTTTTTTTTTTTTTTTTTTTTAAAATGAAATGTTATTGGTTTCCCGTCACCTTTGTGTGAGCCCAATATGAAATGACAGAGTGCATGTGCCTGTGCGAGAACGCAATTTTTGCTCCTTTCAACACCCCCCACCCCCCCACCCCATCCCCCCGCCCACCCTGCGTCCCTGTATAATGATGATCATATTTTTTATAACGAGGGGACCGTCGGAGACCCGCCATAGATGATATCACATTGACACGTCCCTTTAGCTCGTAAAAAACAGCGATTTATTACGCGAAATTAGCCAATTTCACGTGAAAGGTGCGAATCATTACGGGTATTTAGCCCTTTTTTGCGTGAAAATGGGGGTCCTGAAAACATCGAGATATAACGTAGAAATTAGCCATGTTCACTTGAGAGCAGCGATTTGCCTTTTTCCAGTGAAAACGGCGACTTTTCACGTTGGATCAACCGTTTTCATTTTGAGAAGTTGTTTTCACATGAAAGCTGTCACTTTGGCATGTACTAGTTTACTGTTTGTGTATAGTGTATATCACAACAAAACAAGGTGGTTTTGCTGTTTTTGTATAGTGAATATCACAACAAAACAAGATGGTTTTGCTGTTCTTGTGTAGTGTATATCACAACAAAACAAGATGGTTTTGCAGTTTTTGTATAGTATATATCACACAAAAAAACAAGATGGTTTTGCTGTTTTTGTACGGTGAATATCACGACAAACCAAGAAAGCTTTTTTTCCCCTCGCTGTTTTCGGGTGATACTTGTCGTTTTCGCATGAAAATGACAGCCTTTACCCTTGATGTCTATATTTTTTTGTTGTTGTTGTTTGTGTGAAGAGAGTTGTGGGCTACCGTCAACAGTGGAAAACAAAGATTATGGCCTTTTGCAGCTGGTATGCTCTTGTCTGTGGCGGTTGGTTAATGTCTTTTGGCTTCTACTTCGACCTGTTAAACCCATTGCCATGTTCCAGTTGTGCGATGTGAGAGGAGGCTGCCAGGTTTGCTGCGGTTGTTTACAACAATACACATTTATAGATTCTGTGCTGCCGTTTCTGTCCCAAAGCACACATCATGTTTGGGCGTGTACTGACTGAGGGTTTGCGTGATGCACGCCCGCAAGCGCAAGCACGTGCTCGCGCAAACACATGTACGTTCGTGCCCATTCTTCTCTCTCTGTGTCTCACTGTCTCTGTCTGTCTGTCTGTCTGACTCTCTGTGTGTGTGTGTGTGTGTGTGTGTGTGTGTGTGTGTGTGTGTGTGTGTTTCAAACACAACACGCACAGACATTCTTTCCCTCCCACTCTGTGTGTGTGTGTGTGTGTGTGTGTGTGTGTGTGTGTGTGTGTTTCAAACACGCACACGCGCACAGACATTCTTTCCCTCCCACTCTGTGTGTGTGTGTGTGTGTGTGTGTGTGTGTGTGTGTGTGTGTGTGTTTCAAACACGCTCACGCACAGACATTCTTTCCCTCCCACTCTCTCTCTCTCTCTCTCTCTCTCTCTCTCTCTCTCTCTCTCTCTCTCTCTCTCTCTCTCTCTCTCTCTCTCTCTGACACACGCGCCCCCACGCACTCAAAAAATGATTTTAACGTGGTGACAGCCCTGATACGGCCCTTTGCGGTCGGCTGGGCTATAAGCAGCATTACCTTACCGCACTCAAATGCCCCCCTCCCCCCCACCGCACACACACACACACACACACACACACACACACACACACACACACACACACACACACACACACACACACACACCCAGAGATACACAAAAAACACAGTCAGTAACGTGTGTGTCCGCCATTTGCGTGGATGCACGCGATGCACCTTTGCCTCATGGATTGAGTCAGAGTCCTCAGAGTCATCTGGGGTATTGCCTGCCACTCCTGCTCAAGGAACTGGAACAGCTGGTTGAGGTCAACTGGCGGGGGGGGGATGATGCTTCGAAGTCGCCGGCCCAGCACGTCCCATAGGTGCTCGATTGGATTAAGGTCCGGTGAGCAGGCTGGCCAGTCCATGTGGATCACGTGTTGCTGCTGAAAAGTTGTTGACGACTCGAGCCCTGTGAGGTCTGGCGTTGTCGTCTTGAAGTACCGCGCCTGGTCCAATAGCTTGCGCGCTGGCAGCACAAGGGGCTGCAGGATGCCATCCCTGTAGCCCACACCGTTGAGGTTGCCTTGCACCATGTGCAGGGGGGTCTGTAGTTCCGTGCCATCCCTCCCCACACCATTATGGATCCACCACCATAGCGATCACGCTCGCTCACGAGACCATCGTGATAGCGTTCTCCTTGCCGCCGCCAGACACGGTTCCTGCCGTCATGAAATGATAAGGCAAAGCGGGACTCGTCAGTAAACAATACTCTTGCCCACTGATCTCTGGTCCATGCTAAGTGACGCTGGGCCCAAGCCAAACGAGCAGCACGGTGAGCTGGTGTCAGACAGGACGGACGGCTGGTCGTCTTGAGCGCAGGTGTGCCTCTCTCTCACCGGTTCCGAATGGTCTGGTCACTGACGGTGACATTGCCGGCTGCCTTGCAGCTGCCCCCTGAGTGTGTCGGAAGTGGCCGTTCTCTGCCTCAGAGCTGACAGGACAACAAACCTGTCCTGCTGCCTGGAGGTGGACCTTGGGCGTCCTGGACGTCTTCGCTCAGCAACACTTCCTGTCTGGTTGAAGCGGTCTCTCAAAGTCTGAATGACTGAATGGGCGACTGACAGTCGACGACCAACCTCTCGCACCCCCACGCCCTCCTGAAGCCACGCAATTGCCCGCCCTTGGTCATCCTGACTCAGTCGTTGTCTCCGAGGCATGGTTGCAAAAGTGCCGTAAACACAGGCATAAATGCCCACCAGTCTCTCAAAAAACTGGCTGACCTGTGTTCAGATAAGACATGGGTTGCACGTGCATTGCAGTATTCCTGCAGTTCAGATGTGCTCTGTTGCACAGGCCTGTTTGATTTGCACCCTTTTTTTTCGTGCAGTATGTGCACATTTCAGTTCACCGCTGTGATGTGCATCAGACTGAGTTGATTTCTGATCAAATTCAAGTTGACTAATGACTTGACGTAGCTATGGGCCGCCAACAGGGTGTTTCGAGAGGAACGGCTCGGGAAAAGTTCGTCTGTGACACTAACGTGTGTACAGATACCTTCCCCAAGTTCCTGCTTAGTGCGGGTTGAGGTATTCAGTGTGGTAGGAGTTAGACTTCGTGTGTTTGTTTGTTGGTGCGGGTTTCTGCCTCCCCCCCCCCCCCCCCCCCCCTCCCGCCTCCCCCCCCCCCCCCCCCCCCCCCCCCCCTCCC
Source organism: Conus betulinus (assembly GCA_016801955.1). Taxonomy (NCBI): domain Eukaryota; kingdom Metazoa; phylum Mollusca; class Gastropoda; order Neogastropoda; family Conidae; genus Conus; species Conus betulinus. Next base: position 718,325 of record JADBJO010000349.1, on the reverse strand, counting down.
CCTGTGGATTTGGTTTGTTGGTGCATTTGGATTTGGTTCATTTCGGATTCGATTACGTGTTGGAGTTCCCATGCCCGTTATTTTCATGGCTGTTCAATTTTGGGTTGCTTTACACGTTCATTTTCTTCATACGTTAGAGCACAACACAAACAGACCCCACACATGCGTGCACGCAAGCATGGGCACAAACGCACGCGCGCACACACGCACGCACGCACGCACGCACGCACACACACAGACGTACGCTCATGGGAGCACGCGAGCACACTCACAAACACAGGCGCATACGTTATCTATCTACCAACCTGCCTTACTCACACTCTGTCGCTGTCTCTCCCTGTCTCTGTCTCGCTCTCTATCTCATACACACGCATGCACGCACGCGGAGGCAAGCAGGCGCATGCACGCGCATAGAGACAGGCAGAGACATGCCCGTATGCCTTTGTCTTGCTCCCCCCCCCCCCCCCCCCCCCCCCACTTCTCTCTCATGCATGTTCGTGCACGCAAGAGTACACGCGTGAACACACTCAGCGCAGTTACATACATACATTACACACACTTTCTCCTGCTTCTCTCTCTCTCTCTCTCTCTCTCTCTCTCTCTCTCTCTCTCTCACACACACACACACACACACACACACACACACACACACACACACACCATTCATGCATGCAACGTGAAGTGGGAAAGGGATAGTCTGGCGGGGCAGGTGGGGGTGGGGGAAGGATGGTGGAATGGGGCAACAGAGGAGAAGCGTGTGTATGTGTGTGCGTTGGTATGTGATTCGTGCCAGTTTATTTTATGGCATTGTGATTGCTGAGATTAACGTTCTTATTCCCTGGAGGGGTCTCCTAATGTCTTGTGCGGGCAGAACGATCTCTCTCTCTCTCTCTCTCTCTCTCTCTCTCTCTCTCTCTCTCTCTCTCTCTCTCTCTCTCTCTCTCTCAAACATACTCTCTCACTTACTCACTCACACACACACACACACACGCACGCACGCACACGCATACATACACACACACGCGCACGCACACACACACATGCACTCACTCACTCGCTCACTAACTTTCAGAAGAAATCAATATATAAACAATCGCGCGCGCGCGGCGGAGGCGCGCGCCTTTGGATTCACGCAGCTCCTGTCTTTTCCCCCTTCTTAGCTGATACCAAAGTCTTGTGGACGGCATCCGAACGAATGCCGTGACGTAATTCCCCCCCACCCCCCCCCACCCCCACCCCCCCCCTCAGACCCCCATGATCGGTGCCCGAGTCACTTGAGCCCGGCCGAAAATAGCCCGGCCCAAAGGCAACGCTTCCTTCCGTCACACAGTCATGTCACTCTGGGTGACTCAACCCCCCTGACCCCGCAAATCACTCAGCGATGGTTCATGAGCCCCCACCCCCCCCCCCATCACCACATCTGCGCCAGATTGGACGTAAATCGAGTCCGGCCGAGTGGCGGGGTTTCCTGCCGACCATCGGATATGTGCGGGCATGACGCACGATAGTCCTTGGCCGTTATGATGAGAGCTAAGCCGCCGACACGGGGCGGTGAGGGTTGCACGGGAAAAGGGATGGTATGGAGGCGTTAGTGTCAGCTTCTCGGTCGCTGTTGTCTTCAAGCCGAAGCAACTTGTCTTTGAAGCAACTGGTTGGTGGTTTGGCTGTGTGTGATTCGATTACGCTTTCTTGTTGGTGCGCGGCGGCTGCCTCGGAAGTGTTGTGAAGGTTTCCAAGCTCTTTCTGTCTTTTCTTCTACAGTTGAGGCTTTGTACGAGTGACACGAACGGGTTGGAAAAAATGCTCCTTCAGACAAAAGTGTTGCGAAGTGTTGATGAATTCATTTATTTGATTTTTTTTTTTTCCAAGTCAAGGATCAGTCACGTGTGTGACTCTCGTGTTAAATAGGCAACCCTCCCCCCTTTTTTTCACCCCCCCCCCCCCCCCCCCCCCCCCCCAACCCTCTTCTTTTGTCAGTTGAAAAGGTGTGTCTTTTGTCAAACTGACTGCATGGTTCGACTGTCACACAAGGATTCTTAGATAAGTCTAGACCTGCAGAGGTATGAAGCCGAATTTCATTTTAAATTGGTCTGACTTGTAAAAAAAAAAAGAACTAGGTCTATGTGCACAGCATGGAAAGATACTCGGTCCGGCATGTCTTATCAGTAGCTGTTCGGACAGTGCGCGTCTAGAGATTTTTTGATGGTGGGGAAAAAGGTGGTGTTTGAATTTGATTTTCTTTTTTTTTTTACACACATAATTTCATAATAATGGTGAGAGTAACTTGTGTTTGCCTTGCCTTTGGTATAGATAGGACAGAAACATGACGCTTCTGTTTTCTGTCATTTGTTCCTCCCAGTGTTTGTTTGTCGATCTAAGAACCTAACTTTTATTCTCGTAAGACAAAGACACAAATGCTGTCCCCTCTCCCCAGTCCCCCCCCCCCCCCCCCAGCCCCTCCCCCCCCCCCCACCCCCAAAGTCTTTAAAGGGAGCTTGTTAGTTTTAGCGTGAGTCAATGTGGTATCTTTTTAGTGAGAAGCAGAATCACCTAGGGGTAAGGTTTAATTTAGAGTAGGTGTTAATCTAGAGAAGATCTGTATTGGGAATTTGATTATACGTTAACAAAAAAGACAGAAAAGTCTGTTCTTTGTTTCATTCCTTCAGTTTGGAAAAAAAGTGACAAACCTTAAGCTCATTTTTAAAATTAGAGCTGACAGATTCACTAGTGATATTGATTTTTTTTCTCCTACCGGGGAAGGGAATGTATGCAAAATTCTTGGTGCTTTCATGCACATTTGTGCTACATGTAGTTGTAAGCTCTTGTACACCCACGTGCCTGCACACACCCAGCACACCACACCACGCCATTAGCGCCAGCATTGCACAGCACAGTGCAACACAGCACTTCACTTGATCTCCCTCTCTCTCACTCACTCTCGGTCTCACACACAAACACACACACGCGCGCGCGAGCGCGCACGCACACACACACACACGGAGGGAGAAAGAAGAGTCTCCTGTACATTGTAAGGATTCTGTCCACCAAAAGGGTCAAAGTTGTAGTCAAATTGACCTACTTTTGTGACCGCACAAGAGAAAGACCTTAAAGCCACAAGAGCAGGGCTTTTCTGTCAAATATTCCCAGGTCCTTGGAAGTGCTGTCTCCAGGATCTTAAGTGTAAAACTGTACTTCCCAACTCTTACAACTCACTCTGAACCTTGTCAGGACTTAGCCTTTGTCAAGACATCCCTTATGTGTAACGGAAAGAAGTCCAGACTAGGACACACACACACATACACACACACACACACACACACACACACACACACACACACACACACACACACACACACAGAGTCAGGGAAGTAGTTCAGCCGCGAGGTAAACAGCGCAGAAAGCGATACTTGAGCAGCTTGAACAGTTACATGGTGAAGGAGACAGATTTCGTACTCAGAGTAAACACCGACTGTAATTTGCGGAACTGTTGCAGATGACTTAAGAGGATTGTTGCGTGAACAGTAGTTTACGGTGCTCTCTCTCTCGATCTCCCTCTATCTGTGTGCGTGTGTGTGTGTGTGTGTGTGTGTGTGTGTGTGTGTGTGTGCATCTTTTGTTCTATGGTTTCCAGAGCAAAATTGTTCCCTGTTTTCACGATGATTTATCTTATGCCCAATGTTGGCAGCTTGGGAAAAGGGTAAAGCAACAGATCCCAAGATGTGATACAAACTGATCTGTTGCTGTATATACTAGATCAGTAGATGCTGTAGACACAACTTGTATGATGCTGTGTGTATTAGATACTGTAGACACGAACAAATCTGTTGCTGTGTGTAGTAGATGTTATATACACATGAACTAATGTTGCTGTGTGTATTAGCTGCTACAGACTATCCGACTGCAGTGATAATTCTTACGCACAAATATGCGTCTTTGACGCATAAATTCCCATCTGACGCACTGGAATTCAGGCTACAGCGTCACAAAAACGTACAAAAATGTACCGTGACGCAATGATTTTCTCCTGTATGCATTTTAAAACCGAGCAGCGCGACACGCAAAAGCTCTTTCGTCCGATCGCTGCGATCGGAGTTGTTAATAACCGAAACGAAGAACGAGCAGTCGGTGATCTGTTCACATTCGGCGGGGGATGGGCGTGGCTCGTTCTTCATTTTCGTTGTCCCTGATCTTGATCTTGGTGTATAGATAGAACCATACATTGGCACCGTGTCCCGAGTGATGTTTATCTTGCCCGAGAAAGACCGAAGAGGCGCGCAAAGTCCGAGCAGGCCCCGGTTGTCAGTGGCATATCACAGGGCACAGTTTTGGGCCCTCTTCTCTTCCTGGTCTTCATTAACGACCTCCCTGACCAACTCCACTAAGAACTAGGCTGTTCACTGATGACTGTATTGTTTACAGAGAAGTCAGGAACCAGAACGACTGCCGCTTATTGCAGGAGGACTTAAACACACTGTCCAAATGGGAAAAGAGATGGGGTATGGAATTCCACCCCGCAGAAATGCAGTACCCTATCCTGCACCAGATCCAGGGACCCCATCATATTTAGGTACAAGCTGAAGGGTCACCCTGGAACGAACAACCGAATCAAAATCTGGGGAGTTAATATCTCGAGAGATCTAAGATGGACCAGCCATATCAACTGCTCCACCAAAAAGGCCAGCAGCATGATTGGATTCCTGAGGCGGAACCTGAGGGTAGCGAACCAGGCAACCAAGACCAATGCCTACAAGACCCTAGTTCGCCCCCACCTCGGAATACGGCAGTACAGTCTGGAACCCGTACACCGCAGACAAAACTAAACAGATAGAAGCAGTACAGAGGACAGCAGCCAGATACGTCACCAACCGCTATGATTACACCTGTAGCATTACTGGTCTGCTCACTGACCTCAAATGGGAATCCCTGGAGGCCAGGAGGACGAAAGCCCAGCTAACAATGTTCTACAAGTCTGTGAACAACCTTGTGGACATTCCCCCAGAGGAGTACCTGACACCAGCATCCGCCAGAACAAGAGCTAACCACTCCAAGAAATTCCGCCACCTCAGATCAAAAACCGATGTACTGAAGTATAGCTTCTTTCACACCGCACCATTCCAGTTTGGAATTCTCTACCGGCAGCTGCAGCCGAGGCCTCCTCTCTGGCACATTTCAGGAGGGAGCTCAGCAAACTTTACTTTTAAAATACAGCCATTGTATGTGTTGTCGAGTGGAAAGTGTGTGTGAGTGGTTGGTGGGCCTGGACTAGCCTAATGCTTGTTCTGGGGCAGGATAGGGAGCGGGGTAACCCCTCTTGAAAAGGTGAACGTGGGTAGCCTTCCTGCAGCTCCACACTTAGCTTTTTTTTTTTTTTTTTTAGGCTAGCTGGTAGGTAAGTTAGGGGGGAGGGGTGTGGTATGAATGCTGTCACTTAAAGTCTATGGAGACGACGTGGCGTTTGATTTGAAGAAGAAGGTCAGAACATGTCGTGTTTTGGCTTGTAATTCGGTTTGTCCGTATTAAGTGGCGGAGTTTTTTAATGCCTTTAAAAAAAAAAATGTTTTAATTTCCGCCTGCAGACACATAATGAACAACTTCCGTTTGAGAACTCTTCTCTGCTGACAACCAACAGGAGTCCTCAAATAGACTAGGCGTTATCCAGTCCATGATTGGACCACCAAATCACGTGATTCGGCTAGCCGCGCGGAAAGCATGGACGTTCGGTTTCTCAAAATCGACAGGTCAGCTGTGGCTTGCTGGCGATACTGCAGTGAATGGAACAAAAGTGGAGCGACTGTACATCGTATTCGCTACAGATAATTGAAATATCTCTGTTACGGACGTGTTGCGCTCTGTGCAAGAGTGGTCAGTCTACATAGTTTCGTCGAAGAGTTCAACGAATATTCATCACTTGTCTTTGGCACCAGTCTTCCGAAGATCCTTAGATGGTAATTGGAATAATTATGGTCAAGCAGTGAAATGTTTGAGCACTGAAGAAATGGCTCAAGTGGTGGAAAATCTGTAAAGATAATGGAAGAGCACATCCCAGAAGTGCTGACACTCTTGACAGTCTCGCTGCTGCGAAACTTAAGGAGTAAGATTAAAACAAACGCAAACAGCCCTGTATCATCGTGACGGTGCTTGGTTAGGCAGTGGGTTGGGGGTGTGTGCTGGTAGGAGGGCCGCTGCGGCGGGGGGGGGGGGGGGGGGGGGGGGGGGGGGCGTCACAAGGAAGCATGCCCCTCACTCTCGTCCCCTCGGATCCAGTTAGTGGACAGGGGAGTGTTTAAATGTGATCTGGAGTAAATGTATACTTATGCAGCTTGAAGATCTATTTCAAGCCTACAGAAGAAAAGAAAAGGAATTATTTTCATAGTCGAGCAGCCGGTTCATGGAAAACTGTGGCAAAATAATCAGTGAGGCTACATAACAGAAGAAGAATCAAGTTCCACTGTTAAAATTTTGGTAGTGTAGGTGCACACATTGATTCATTTTAGTTGACAACCCTTTACCAACACTGGAACAGGAATCTGAATGTATAATGTTTAGCAGTAGCACAGTCGGGGGTAGTTTATTAACTTTATTATTAGCTCATCTTTCATGTGTGCCTGTCTCTTTCTGTGTGTTTTTTTTGTTTGAGAGCTGGCTAGTATATTTGTACTGTATGTGTGTGTTTTCTGATTTTCTAGCAGTTGTATATTGTGACCACCTCCTCCAAAAATTTGGAAACAATTTTGTCTGCGCCAAGTCTGACCCAAATTATTAGGCAATTCTTATCGCTTATAATTACTCTGTTGCTTTGTGTATTGGATGCTACCGACACAAGCTAATTTGTTGCTGTGTGTATTATGACCAGGGCTCCCACTGGCTTTTGTTTTTTACCAGGCTTCTGGTCCTTAGAATAGAATGAATTCTAAAGGGGCATCAGACCTCCATTTTTTTGTTTTTAAAGGTTCTTTAACATTCAGTTTGTTAACTGCTTCTTAGAGTGTTGTAAATGTTGAACAAGATTTTTTTTTTTTTTTTTTTTTTTTTTTTTTTTTTTTTTTTGCATCAGTCAATATATGCTTGAGAATGTGTTTTTTATAAACTTGGTTTTTGTTTGAATTAATTTTGATTAAGTGGTGTCTTTTTCTTGATGAAATTATGTGGTTTGTGTGTGTGTCCACATGCGTTGATTCCTGTGTGCATAGGCTAGGTGTGTGTGTGAGGGAGAGAATTTGTAAGTAAAGTGCTTCATATTCTTAGTGGGTGTAGTGGTATCACTAAGTTTACACTGACCGGGAAATCTTTATAACTGACTTATTAATTCCTTTGGTCCTTTATGATCTGCTGTAGTTGCAGCCATTCTGGAATTTCAGTCAAGTGACTTTGTTTTTCACTTTTGAAATGTGGACTGATACCAGCAGTATATTTTAAAAACTTTTTTCCCCCCATCATGATGCGAAATAGTAGCTTCAGAAAGATTGTTTTTAAACCAGGGCTTAACCATACAAGTCCAAAGTTAAGCACGCTGGCCAATGGGCATGACCGTCGGGTAGGCAATGCGGCAAGACCATCTATCACTGAAAACTGTGAAGATTTCTGTCTTGATTAGTGCCTCAGAGACTGCCTCAAAACTAGTAGGAGTATGCCTTCTTTGACAGTCAACTTGGCATGATTGATTGTGACAAGTTCCATCAAAAATCACAGCTTAACCAAAGAACAAACAGTTGAAAGTGTTTTGGAATTAAGACACCTATAAACCAGCAAAAAATGTACAAGCAGTCTGCGAGACGAGACAAGAGAGTCTGTTGGCACAGACAGTCCGATGCGGGTCACACTGACCTGTGCAAATTGACATTATCATTATCAGCAAACATTTGCTGAAAACTGGTGTAGACTTTTTATAATATTTGATCTGCAACAGAGTCAAACAGAAAGAAATACAGGGAGCTGCAGTATGAAATATGCGAGGACATCTTTGTCTTCTCATTTCGCCCCGGCCCTCCTGCCACCCCAAGCTCCTCTCCCCCGTGCCACCGCTTACCTCTACCCTTTTTTTTTTCTCCTCTGTATCTCTTTAACACACCACCACCCTCCCTGTCTCTGTCTCTCTTCCCTCCATGCACGTTATGTGTTAGTGTGTGTGTTGTTGTGCGCAATATATTTTCTTCAGACACTCTCAATATTTTTTTTTTTTTCACTTTTTCAATTTCTTTGTTTCATTTTTTTTTTTAGTTTACTGAAGGCTTACACTTTTAAATTAAAATTAAATACAGAAAAAGAATGGCTGTTTCTGGATTTTTTTGAGTAGGTAAACACAGACACAAATGTGTGAGAAAGTGTGTGTGTTACACATCACTCTAGTGTGCATGTGTGTGCGTATATGAATGTGTGAGTGTGTGTGCGTGTTAATGACCAGTTGATGAGGACACATGTTTCTGTGTGTATTCTGTTCATAATACATGCAGTAGCACGTGCTCGCATGTTACAGATGAAAGCCGACTCCTAAAAAACCCTTCTAGCTTAAAATCTTTCACTGCACAGTATATCATGCATGTGTGACGAATCATGGACTATGACATGTGTGTTTCAGTCAGAGCACGAGGTAGTCAGGAGGTAGGGCGGTAGCTATGACAGCAGCCATGGAGGGGCCAGGGGGTGGAAGCAGCTTTGGCCTGACCCTTCAAGAGCTACGGGAGCTGATGGAACACCGCGGCCATGAGGCCCTCAACCTCATCACCACCAAGTATGGTGGAGCCCTGGAGATGTGCAAGAAGCTGAAAACTTCACCCACAGAAGGTATGAACACTGGATGCTGTGTCTGCAGTTAGGCGTGAGCCCAACTTTCTGTTGTTGCAGCCTGGTCAAAATTTTATCTCAGGATCAAACACAAGACCTGGCTTCTGTCTTCATTGACGGTTCGTGCTGTGTTGTAGCACATGGAGGGGTTCATTATTTCAGTGTGGAGCATCAGGTTACAAGTTAAACCATGTTTGACTTTAAAACAAAAATCTAGGATGAATTCTTTGCTTGGACTGCAACCATACAAAAAGAAAATGTGACAGAAATAAACCAGAAATGTTATATTCAATGGAGAATGGTTACATTGAAAGGAGACGGGAATGGTGGGCATTTTACCAAGAACTGAAAGGAGACGGGGAATTTGGGGCTATGCATTAGGGTAGCATTAAAACATACCGTCATTGACAATGTATCCCCTAATTTTTTTTGTTTTTAATGAACATTATAAAGAGCTTCATGCCTCCGAAAGTCTGATACAGTTCAGTGAAAACAGTTGTCAGAGATGACAAAAATTAAACATCATCTATCACCATCTTGTTTCTTCGCTGTGGTGCACATGACATTTCACCTTTGCTCAGATTTTTTTTTAAATATGACAGGAAAAGACATCTCAGAAAGGACAATACCTATCAATGATGACATTTAGGGCGACCAAAGGGCACGATAAGCTCCGAAAGTCAAATGTCTTGCCTGAAAGTTAAACTTGCATGTTCAAGTCTTCCAAACTAGGAGCAAGTTTGCTCAAGCACTCCCCCATCTGAGTGGTCATGCACTTTGGGGTGTCAAAAATCAAATTTCAGAGGCAAGCTCTTGATGGATTGACTGGCTGATTGTGTGAGTAGGTTTTTTTCCCAGTCCTGGGTGCTGACTGGTTATGTAACCTTCATGGCTGACATGAGAAAAAATAGTTTAAAGTCTGCTGGAGCTGTGTGTCTGTCTCTCACTCTCCCTTCATTGCAGGCCTGTCTGAACAGTTGAATTTGCTTGTTCTGACCGTCTCTGTCTGTCTGTCTTTATCTGTCTTTCACTAGTTTCAATCTGTCTCTCTCTGTTTTTCTGTGTGTTTTTTGGTGTCTGTCTCTCTGTACATCACTACATGTCTCTTGTCTCTCTCTCTCTCTCTCCTTTTCTCTCTCTCCCATTTCTCTGTTTGTTCTTGACTTTTAGATATACAATAATACATCTTTCTCTTTCTGTCACTGTCTTTCACCAAAACCAAAAAGAATGGATTCTCTTTCTCTGTCTTGATTAACATCTCTCTTTTCTTTTTCTATAGCTCTCTTCCCTTTCCCTCTCTCTCTCTCTCTCTGTCTCCATCTTACTGTCTTAGCTTTGATTAACATCTCTCTCTGTCTGTACTCTTCATTTTTTTTCCAAGATATACCCAGACATAAAAAAAAAAACCCCAGAAACATACAGACATGCAGTGTGCTGATCGAGAGACAGCTATGACATTTGACATTTGAGCAAGTTGTTTGCTTTTGAGCCTACAGCACACTCAGCTCAGGATAGAATATAGAAGCCGGCAAGAGTGTGATAATGGTGCATCTAGCCTTTTTCTGTATGGATAAAATTGCATAGGTAGCAGTTTCCCTATTGTTTTGTAATTTCTGTTTTAGACCTTCAGTCTACTTTGTTAATTAGCATGTTTGGATAGAAGACAAAAGTTTTAAGCATGGCTGTGCACTCAGGTGGCACCACTCAGTAATGGACAGGATATTGTGAAAGGAGCATCACGCTACGCACATGTCTGGGTGGGAAAAGTTCAAAAGAAAGAAAATAGATTCAGCAACAATAGACTGCCATTGACAGTGTTTGAACACAACCACCTAATCAGCGTATGTTATTGCATCAGATATATTTACTGTAACTAGGTGCCCTTTATGTTCAGATTTTCATTTTTGTCTGTTTATAGTTTGCTTGTGTAAGTGCACATACCTGATGGACATTTTTTTTCATGTCCCCATGGATGTCGAGCGTTTTATTTGTTAATGTCAGCGAGCATCAGAAGTTGTCATTGCTGATGAAGAGAGTTAATCTGAACAAACTCTGAGGTCGGTTCCCTAGCAAAGATGCTGTCGATGTTTCAGGTTTGGTGGGCGACTTGGACTGGACGGAGCGTGTCCGGGCCTATGGCACCAACATCATTCCCCCCAAGCCTCCCAGTCCTTCCTGCGACTGGTGTGGGAAGCGCTACAAGATGTCACACTCCTCATCCTCATCATTGCTGCCATCATCTCCCTGGGCCTGTCGTTCTACAAAAGTGATGATGAAGGTATGGATGGTGGCAGCGCTTTACGTTGTCTGTGTGTGTTTCCTAAATAAAAACCAGCTTGGTCAAAACATTTCATTTTTTTCCCCCAGAATGATTTTGACATACCTGCCACTTCACTAGAGGTACTTAAATGATGAGGTCGCAACATACAGACTAGACTGACTGTATCAAAGTAACTGCATGAAATCTTTTTTTTATATTTAAGTTACTGACTTTTGTGATCACCAGCACTTGCGACTTAAAGAGGGCGATGTTGGTGACACAAAAAAAGAGACAACTCTAGAGTAGAAGGAAGGTATAGAAGTAACACAAAGACAAAGCTAGTGACTCAAAGACAGGCATGACAAGAGATGCCAGAAAGAAGCTGTTGACACAAAGGCATAGCTACAGACATACGAAAACCCATAGATAGTGGCACACAAAGAAGGATTAGCAGGAACACAAAGCAAGGCATAGGCAGTTACACACAAAAATAATGGCATAGCTAGAGATACTAAGAAGAGTGTGACTGGAAGAAAGGCATAACTATGATACAGGGAAAGGCTAGTGACGAAAAGAATGGCGTAGGAAACAACACACACATGCATGCGCACACGCACACGCACACACACACACACACACACACACACACACACACACAAACCCTAGGCTAATGATGCAAAAAGGACAAAGCTAATGGCACAAATAAGAAAGGCATGGCTCGTTACACAAAGACTCGGACTCTTGAAAAACATACCCACTTTGGCTTGATCATATGCTTTCAAGAAGTCTGACAAAGGCGAGTACCATACCATTAGCAAATTGTGGCTGTTGTGACATAAACATCACACACAGAGGGAACAAAATCTTTGAGCAGTATTCTGTTCCTGTCCAGTTGGAATGGGACGTTGAACATGTCGGTTCCAGAGCTGTTAATGAGGTGCATTAGACACACTCTTTGCTGTACAAGACCAAGCAAGGAAGGAGGGAAGAGAGCTGGAGGCATTTGCCTCACAGCCCAGAGAGAATTATTGCCCCTTGCCCATAGGCCCCACGTAACTTCATACACACACACACTCCCCCTAGCCTCCCAACAAGTCTTCCTTCCTTCCTCACCCATTGCTGTGCCCTCAGTTAGGAAATTTGCTTCATTGAGGTTGCAGCCGTTGGAAGGTTTGGGGCAACAGGTAGAAGTTGACACAGATGTGTTACTGACTTTCAGTATAATAGGCTTCAGCTTAGTTCAAGCTCACCTGTACCACAGGGTTAAGTTCACCTGTACTACAGGGTTAAGTTCACCCTTACCACAGGGTATTATGTTATGCTTTGTTTTGTTGTGCCATTTCATACTATGTCATGCCATAAAATACCTTTTTATGCTGTTTATATCTTTCCATTCCACATCATACCTTTTCTAACCATGTCATGATATGTGAGACCTCACCAGGTCATGTTGTGTTACATCTTGCCATCTCAGACCAGCTTGTCATGCCATGCTGTCTAACTCGATGTCAGAGAGGGCATGGCCAAGTGGTGGGGGGGGGGGGGGGGGGGGGGGGGGGGGGGGGGGGGGGGGATAGGATACACACACGTTCCCAGGCATAACCACGTTTATTCAGTTTGCACTGAACAGACATTTCAGTAAATATTTAGCAGCATTCACACTAGAATTTACAACTCCATTAATTTTTTTTTTTTTTTTCTGACTGTGCTTCTGATCTACTCCTCTTTTGGCCTTCAGTGCTTAAAAGTTAATTGATTTGGACCAGGGAAGTGAGCTAATGTTACTTAATATGAAAAGGGTAAAGCAAGGTAGCCCTGATCAGTCTTCATCAGTGTGCCAAAATGTCTGTTGGGGGGGTGGGGGGGTAGACAGGTCGATCTGTCAAGACATTTAAAGCAGGATTTTCAACTTGTTATTTTGACCTCATTTTGCGAACGATTATTTTTGGTCATGTCAGTAAATAAAGAAAGAAAACGTGCACAAAGGTTAAAACAACTCCAATACATGCCAGATGTCACAGTTGATATGAATATTAAACAGTGTGGGCACCCCCCCCCGCCCGCTCTCTCTCTCTCTCTCTCTCTCTCTCTCTCTCTCTCTCTCTCTCTCTCTCTCTCTCTCTCACACACACACACACACACACACACACACACACACACACACACACACACACACACCCATTATTAATGTTGTGTCCATCACATTTTATCTCTAAAACAATTCTTCTTACGACAGCTACACATGCAGGCACATATCACTTTAATTTGATATAGCAACAATAGTTTTCACTTGGCTCTTTGCTTACCTCCACACTTCTATCACTCCTAGCCAATCCCTCATCTTGGCACGTTCAGATAATACTCTGAAAAAAAAAAGCACCAGGATACTCTGTTCAGTAGTCAGCCAGTATTGTTGCGAAAATGCATAAAGTTTACCTGAAATGGCAAAGGAATGTGAAGGATAGGAGCAAAAGTTCACTCCCCTCATTGTGACAATGGTACATGTGCCATTCCCCCCCCCTCCCCCCCTCCCCACCATATACTATACAGTACCCTTCCTTGAGCTGGGCTCCATATACCATACAGTACTCTTCCTTCCCAGCTCTCGTGTAAAATTAGAAGGAAATGTATCCAAACGCACTATATGGTTCAGGACTATACAAGCATGCTGTATGTCCACTGACACGCATGTGCTTGTGGTCACTCACACATACACACATGCACGCGTGTTGCGCACGCGCGCGCACACACACACACACACACACATATATCCATACATAGGCTTGAGTGCAAGGAAGCATGCTTGTGCAAAAACATGCATGCATGCAACACATACATACACATGCGCATACTCACACCCATGCATATACAAAAGCAACATATACACATGTATTTTTGCATAGATGCTGGCGCATGCAGACACATAGCGACATACTCACATGGACAAACACTCACAAATACACACATGTATACACATGTGTGCAGCGTGGCAAAATGCAATTCAGTTCGGCACAGTGGAACACAGCATAGCGGTTTATATGTGTAGGTCCCATTTGTCATAATTACAGACCTGTTTACCCATATGATTTTGCTGTATTGTGTACACGTTTGGCAGAAAGACAGAAAGACAATGAATGCAACAAACCAGAAAAAATATTTCAAATAAAAAAAATCTGGAGACAAAGTCCTTGAGCGGTAGTGGCACTTGCAGTGTATAACCATTATGTTTGAGTGCTACAACTGAAGAGTGACTGACAACTTCACGCCAAACCACAACACTACAATGCTGTGTATGTGTGCAGAGGAGAACGATGAAGACGAAAGCTACCGGGCTAAAGCGGACAGCAGCCTGGAGGAGAAGGTGGGGTGGATCGACGGCCTGGCCATCCTGGTGGCCGTGGCAGTGGTGGTGCTGGTGACAGCCTTCAACGACTGGAGCAAGGAGAAGCAGTTCCGGGGACTGCAGAGCAAGATAGAGCACGAGCACAGGTTCACTGTCATCCGCAATGGGGAGGTCATCCAGATTCCTGTTGGGGAAATCCTGGTTGGCGAAATCTGTCAGATTAAATATGGTGAGGATTTTCTTTTCTGTTCTTTTTTTTTTTTTTTTTTTTTCTTTTTTTTTTTTGTTTGTTTTGTTTTTGTTTTGGGTGTTTTTGTAAAATCTTTCTTACCTTCTGTGGCCTTTCTGAGTCTTGACTTCCCACTAAAGTGCAGCTGCCCCCATGCACACAGCCGCACTCGGACTTTCGCTGTCACAGTCTCAGCACCAGCACTTCACAGAGAACTTTCATTTCTGATTCTTAATAGGGCCATTGATCGGATTGACACCATTGTTCATTTTATTTGATGGAAATTTTTTTTAAGTTTAAAATGAAAAAGAAAAAAAGACATCTCTGCTTTCGAGTCATTTTAATGGTGTTCTGTCATACATTGTGGGTTTTCTGGTCTGTCGTTCAGACAGTTGCTCTCTTTCTCTCTCTCTCTCTCTCTCTCTCTCTCTCTCTCTCTCTCTCTCTCTTTTTTTTTTTTTTTTTAATCACATGATTGTTGATTTTTTTATTTGTTTTTCAGTTCGTTAATTCGTCATGGTGGTTTGATTTGTTGATGATGTGGTATGTATAGCGTAGGAGTAGGAGAAATGTAGTGACATTCTGATATGTCTCTTGATCCTTTTGGTATTTTTAGATAATCATCTTTTCATCAGTGTGTACTCTGTCAGTGAAATGATTTGATATTGCTTTTGTTTGTTTCCTGATGTGCCCACCACTCCATCCATCCCCCCCTTCCTTCTACCTACCTTGATGGTAGGGGGAATGGATGGAGTGGTGTGCTGGATGCAAAAGAGGAAAAAGAAACCATGCATATATCCATCTATTTCTCTCGGTAATAAAGATTTTTGACCCCCTCCCCCGTACACCCCCCCACTCATCCTTGTCTTTTTCCCCCGCAGTCGTTATCTTTTGTTTCTGTTTTGGTTGTTTCCATGTGTCCATATGCTTAGAACTCTTGTGTGAAAACCACAACTGTCATCATGCATATATACCAGTGGCCTGCCCCTGTTTGTGTGTTTGCTTGTTTTTTCCCCTTATCTGGAGTTTTATATCTGTGGTTCCAGGTGATCTCTTACCTGCTGATGGTGTCATTCTTCAAAGCAACGATTTAAAGATAGACGAAAGCTCGCTGACGGGAGAGTCCGATCATGTGAAGAAAGGGGAGAATACGGATCCAATGCTGCTGTCAGGTAGGTGCATTTACATTGGCTCTGTTGTACTTTTATCAGAAGAGGATGCAGCCATAGCAAGATATGTCCACAGCATATTGCCATCACAAAATATTGTGATCATTACAAGATAGAGTAACTGCCGCAAGATACAGCCATCATAAGATATTTCAGTGTTCACAACATGTAGCTTTTTTAAAGGTATGGTTGTCACATGATATTGAAGCTGTCACAAGAGCTAGTCGCCACAGAGTAGTATGGCCTCCAAAGATATTTCAGTCACAAGATTTAGCTCATAAGATTTTATAGTCATTAGGTACTACAGTCATCACAAGATACTATAGTCATGACATTGTAATAAAACCATCACAAGAATTATAGTTTCAGCAGGATGTTGCAGTCATCAAAAAGTATGATAAGCCATAACAAGATTATTATAGCATGATAAGATGTAACCACCACAAGATTTTATTGCCATCACAAGATACTATTACCAGTAATAGATTCTATTGCCATCACAAGATACAGCAGTCACAAGATACAGCCATCATATGATGTAGTCACCACAGGATATGATCAAACCGTTTAAGCATACTATTTTGCTGTATTTTGTACACAGGTTTAGCGAAAAATACAACCAGTGCAAGAAACTAAAAGAAATATACCTCAAATATTATACATATATATATATATATATATATATATATATATGTATATTCTAGGGACAAAGTTCTTGAGCAATAATAGCATCTGCAGTGATTAACCATGGCAGGGCTGTGACGAAAAAAACAACAAATTTCGCTAGCTCCCAGACATGAAATTGCCTCAGGCTGTGTCTGCTTCTCTGACTACATGGCCTGAAACATTGAAAAAAAAAAAAAAAAACCAGCAAGAGAGCATGAGGTTGTTCTAAAGTAGGCTGATGAATCTGGTTTGAAAGTAACGTATGTTAGAACACTTTTTTTGCCGTAGGTAATGGAAGATCAGGTGGTTAGTGCCTTGAAGAGGCCTCTGCAGTGAGATGGCAGGTGAAAGAGAATGCCCCTCCCCACTCTCCCCTGCTATCTCCTCCCTGCTGTTTCAAAGATATTGGAATTTTGTACACACTGTATGTAGAAAATACAGTCATTTTGTTAAAAGTGTGCCAATAGCAGTTTTCAAATAAACAAGTCTGTATTATAGTCATCTCAAGCTACAACCAGAGCAAGACATAGGTATTCATTGCAAATTATTATAACCATCATAGAATGTAACCATCATAAGATATTACTACCACAACAAACTATAGCCATTGCAAGGTACAACAGCTATCTGAAGATAGCTTAATCATCACAAGATGTGATAGCTTTCACATCACACAGCCATCACAAAATATAGCCATGGGAAGATATTTGATGTATCGCAAAATGTTAAGCCTTCACATTATTGTCTTGTGACTCGTTTGTCCAGGTTTCAGTTGGCGGTGCGCTAACATTTATTTAAGATTTCTTCACATTATAATCATAACCATTGCAAAATATAACTCGCAGACAATCCAGTTTTAAAACTTGATTTCTGTTTGTTAATGTCTGTTATATTTTTTTTTTTTTTTTTTAATCTGTTCTTCAACGCCTGGAAAAAGAATACAAGTTTGTGTTATGCTTGTAATTAAACATCTGAAATTATCATATTTTACAGCTCAGTCGGTGGCAGTACTAGTAGTTTGTATGGCAAACTTGGTGAAGTCAAATGGGTTTAACAAAAACGGTCTAGTCTCAGCAATCGGTGGAAGTCTACCCTTATGATTTTGCCGTAATTTTTTTTTTGGGGGGGGGATGTCAAAATTACAGGAATTCACACACACACACACACACACACACACACACACACACACACACACACACACACACACACACACCAAAAAAGAAGTTATGGGGAAAAAATCAAAGAAAAAAAATTGTTACACTTGAAGTTTCATCTGCTACCATTCGGTCAAAAGCGGTAAGAAGACATTTCCCAGTGTGCCTTGCGTCTTTTAACTCATCAAAGATGGCGATGAAGCGGTCTTACGTGCCGATGGCTGGCTCTTCCAAATCTTCAAAAGTTGCGAAAGTATTGCGATTACGAAGATTGCCGGGGGGGGGGGGGGGTTGGTTTGGTTTTTTTTTGTTTTGTTTTGTTTTTGTTTTTTTTTTTGTCAAATTACAGGTTTTTGTCTGAGTTATTAGAGGTACAGGAATTGGGGGGGGGGGGGTCTAATTACGGGTTTTTGTCTGAGATATTAGAGGTACAGGAATTTGAGGTAAACAGGTCTGCATTACTTCTATCCATGCACAGTTTGTCAAGACGAATGTAGAGATAAGCGAACAGAAAGTCTGAAATGGCTATGGATGTGCTAAATTGAGAACTAAATCTGTAGGTACTATCAGTGGCTGATTTTTTTTTTTTTTTTTTTTTTTTTTTTTTTTTTTTTTTTTTTTTTTTTTTTTTTTTTTTTGATTGCATCCATCATTTTTTTTTTTTTTTTTTTTTTTTTTTTTTTTTTTTTTTTTTTTTTTTTTTTTTTTTTTGATTGCATCCATCATCTGAACAGGCAATTACCAGTGTCAATCAGAAAATTCAAAGTCTGTCAACAGACAATCTTTTCTTAAGTAATCTGAACACTGCACATACATCTATATCAATGGTATTCTGAGAGATGGTTCATTGTCTTGTGATTCTGATTTTGTTTACCAGAGAACGCACATTGTGTGCATGGATAGTTTACTTATGCCACAAGCAGCAAACTGCCAGAGAACTAGCATTGAGAACAACCAGATGTATACGCATGACATGTTTGAAAAGACATTGGCGCTGGGTATTGAAAAGCTTTGCTGATAGTGCCATATTGATTACGCACGCTAATCATCATATGACATGTTGTGTGCAAACGATGCTGACCTGTTTGACCCCAGTGCTCGGTGTGCAGGCACCCATGTGATGGAGGGCAGCGGTAAGATGCTGGTCACAGCTGTCGGCGTCAACTCCCAGACCGGTATCATCTTCGCTCTGCTGGGAGCCTCTCAGGATGAGGAATACGCTGCCAAGAAGAAGAAGAAGGGCGGCGAGGATGAAGAAGCCGGTAAACCCTTCATTTTCGCCCCTTCACCTCTTTAGAAACTTGTGCACTGGTTCTACTCTAACTCTCAATGCATGCACGCTTACAGTATTGATGACTGTAACAAACACCCTCTCTCATCATCATCATGCATTGACATGTTGTCTGTTCAGTTAGCCAGCACTGACCATGAACGGTGGTGCACTGTGAGCAGTAGACAAAGAGCAGAAAGTCTTTTCTTCTTTTTTTTTTCCTTGTCTCCTGTCTTGATAGGTAGCATGTTTGATCAGTTGTGACAAAGCTAGAAAGTCTGTATAAATTGTGTAATTGGTAATGAGATGGATCTGCTAAGTTTCTTCACTTGTAGATGGAGGTTACTACTTTCATATATACTATTCACAGTACTGAAGAAAGTAGTTCTGTAAGTGATTACCAAACATGGTTTCCAGTATCAGTTCTTTGTTTTCTCAGTATTTGACAATGAAGCACAGGGCATGCATTTTCGTTCTGTCTATGGTGGGATGTTATAAAGACATTGATTCAGTGCATCAGTTGTCAGGCTTTCTGAACAGGAACAGATCTTTTTGTAATGCCTGTTCTAGTGGGATTTTGTGGCAAGTTTGTTAGGAAGCCATGTCAGTTAAGTTTTTGAATCATTTAGAGATGCTTTTCAACCTTTTCAGCAAAAAACAATGAGCAAAAGGGTAGTTTGTGCCAGATCTCTGGTGTTTAGAGAATGAGGTTCTGGCCTTAACAGTATGCTGTGTTCTGGTGAAGTGTTTTATGTCTACAATAAGGATTAGTGTCCATATGCCTAATCAGAACACGAATAACTGCGTACACTGCGTATTCTATGTAATCCAGAGAGCTACATGTACTCCAGAGTTTTCAGGTGTTTACTGCAGATCATAAATACCTGTTACAAGATGTAAGTGGACATGTGCTTCTGGTTTTGTTTTTGGGGGGTGTTTTTTTTTGTCACAAGATAGCTAATATATATATACCTTTCCAGACTTCATGTGATTACCTCTCAACAATACAAAGAAGGAGCCGACAGATTCAGAGCATTCAGGGAAGAGAGCTGCTTGCGGACAAGATTTTGACATTGTCATGGATTATGAAAAAAGTAATACCAAATGAAAGGTGTGAAAAAATGTGTAATGTCAGCTGATTCCAGAAAAAGAAGTGTTATGTCAGTTTAATCTGGAAAAAGCGATAGTGTCAGTTTCTTAGGTGATTCTGAAACAACTGGTACCGTCAACAGGTTCTGAAAATTGAGTATGCTGTTGTAAGCCAATTCTTTGAGAGAAAACAAAAGATAAAGTTAATTAATTCTGAAATAAAAACTGTCGATTCTGACAAAAATACGGTACTCTCAGTTCATTCTAAACAAAAATAAACATTGTAATGTCAGTTGATTCGGAAACAGGATATCGTAGTGTCACCTGATACCTGAAACAAAAAAATGTTTGTCAGTCCTAAGTAAAGGATATGTTAATGTCAGGTGATTCAAAAAAAAAAAAAGAAAAAAAAAAAGGATGCAAGTAATTAAGTCAGTTGATTCTGAAGAAGAAGAATATATTGTAATTTCAGTTGATTCTGAAAAAATGTATATCAGTTGATTCTGTTTTTAAAAAAAAAATAAATAAATAAAATAACTCACGTTGATTCCAAATGGGAAAAAGATTCCAAGACTTGGAGCAATAAAATGCGAATGCAATAGTGAAAAAAAAAAAAAAAAAAAAAAAAAAAAAAAATGAGTAACGCTAACTTATGTTTTTCAGAATTAGATAATTTTGAAGAAAGAGTCTTAAAAGGTCAGTTGATTTGATTCTAAAGAAGAAAAAAAAAAAATTAAGTGTAGTAATATCAGTTGATTCTGATGAAAAAAAGTTTGCTAATGTCAGTTTGTTCTTGGAAAAAAAAAAAAAACTGAAAACAATTGTCCATTGATTTATAAGAAGAGAATACAATGTCTTTATTTTAAGGAAAAGGAGAGTGGGAGTGTAGCACATTGTTGAAAGAAACTTAGCAATGTCAGTGAATTGTTAGTAGATCACTTGAAACTTGCCTGAAAGCAACTTATTGACAGCATGTGGTTATGTTGATGTTAATACTTTTGTGTTTCTTTATTTGTTTATTCTGGATACCTATAGTGTAGCAGCAGTTGTGTTTAACATGAGTGCCAGCCGTTCTTGTGGTCTAGTTCTTCTGTTTTTTTGTTTTTTTGGAGTGGATGCGTCCAGTTGTCGGAAGTGATGATGTGTTGTGCATTGGAGTGCATACTTCATGTTAGGGAGTCCCTTTATGTTTTGACTGGTTTTGTTATTCTTTGACAGCATTTGTCTGCAGAGGGAGGCAGCTGAACAACCAGTCTTAGTTCATAACATCCAATGTTTTCTTTTTGTCTTTCTCACCCTTGCCAATGTCTTTGTTTGTCCACTCAGGTTAGGGTTTTTGGTTGGTTTGTGTTTTTTTTTTTTTTTTCTCTCTACAGTTTGATAGGAAGCCCTGCTTGATGTTTCAAGCCCAAAAGAGTATCCTCCCCCCTCTCTCCATGTCCTTAATAGCAGTTTACAAAACTGGGAGTAGACTGCTGTATTTGGTTTTTCTGAGAAAGTAAGCTCAGATAGTTTTACAAGTATGTTTGGTATGCAAAAAAAAAAAAAAATAAAAATTTTTTTTTTTTAATTTTTAACCCAAAACCAAGGGTAATTTACTTCATGGTTCATCTGTAAAACATTTTATATTGACTTTCAGGTAAAATGAATGTAATTTCAGATGTAAAGTTCTTAAGTTGCCAAGAGAAATTTGGATTTAGTCAGAGACAAAAAAAAAAAAAAAAAGAAAGAAAAAAGAAAAAAAAAAAACACCATTAAATCACGCACTGCTAACTGTAGTGTAATGTGTGACATAGGTAGGTATGATGTCCCAAAGCACAGCCTCAGGAGGAAAACGCACAGGAATGTGTTATTTCCCCATGTCACGCTCATCAGGTGTGTTCTTTCCCACCTGCCCATTGACTCACCCCCTCATTGCCGATGCTAGTGACGTCGTTGCTGTGCTGATGTTGACGATGGTCCTGTTTCTCTGTCCATGGCTGTCTTTCTCTCCTCTGTGTGGGGGGAAGCACTTGACGTGCGTCTCGTGGCTGTCAAAGGTACAGTGGCTGCCCGTCCCCTCTCACTTCTTACTCGGCCACTACTACACCAAGTATAGTGTGCAGTGTTCAATCTGTCGCCAATGTGGCACTCAATATTCTCAGATCAATGTGTGGATTTTTTTTTCAAGTAACTGTGATATTGTGTAACATGTGTTTTTATCAAGTTGGAGCATTCATTATCCACCCAATTTATGTTAATATGTGGGGCAGTCTGCCTGCTAGCTACAGTGACGTCAGTTCAACAGACGGTCAGGAATGAGTAGGGATAGGAGAAGGTATTGTTTCTTTTTTTTGGAGACGTTCAGATTCTGGCTTCTTGTGAGTTGACAATCATTCGGTAAGTGGGACCAAGGTGTCATGAAGCTCTGAAGAAAGATGAGCATGAGACTAAAGGGCTTGTCTATTTCAAGAAATTTTCATTTTTGTTGCTGTTCTTCTTATGTCGATTCTAAATGTAAGCAAGAAAAGACCACTCGGCCCACCCCTAACCCACCAGTACTAGCAGGCAGACTGTCCATGCAGGTCTTGCTGACAAAGATTGAGTCATAGCCTCATCACAGAACAGCGCCAGTTTGTATCCTGTTCAGCCACTGTAGCACCTCCCCATTGATTACATCACTTGTACTAATGACTTCATCATGTGTCATTTTAACTCTAACTTGCAGGCCACCGCAAAAACTATCTTGGACAGACAGAGCCATGTAAGTTTGCCTCCTGCTTCCATCTTTGCTCAAATGTATCTGAAGTTTTAACAGCAAAAAAAAAAAGAAAAAAGAAAAAAAAAGGGTTATAAGATTGTAGGGTTCTTTTCTGCATAAGGTTTGTGGAAGATATTCTAGAGTGAACAGTTTTTGTATGAGTTATTTTGTATTTTCTTTTCTTTTTTTTTTTCTTTTCCCCCTGTATGAGTTGATGCTTTCTGCATAAACGTTCTTGAAATGAGATGATTTATTTTGAAAGATCAAATACAACTGCACATCTGAATTTTTGTTTTTTTTGGATAGGGTTTTAGTTTGTTTGGCTGTGATAAAAAGTAGCATAAAAAGTTATTTTTCCGGTTTTTTTTTTGTTTTTTTTTATTGGATTTTAAAATGATTGGCTTTGATAAACGTAGCAAAGAATATAAATTCTCCCTCCTGTATGGAGTGAACAGTCATGTTAATATGCTTGTCTGTATTTTTAAGTTTTGTTATTAAGGACAACCAAATTCTCTCAGAAATCAGGTCTTGATTCTGCCACCTAGAATGGCTTTTCCATGGTAAACAGTGTGACAGATGGAGTCATTAACCAACATGCTAAACCTGCCATTAGCCATCAGTGTGGTTAATCAGTACGAAAAAAAAAAAAAAAATTAGTAAACCAGAGTTTACTTGCACAGTAAACTAGCCATAGAGTTAAATGATAACTAAACCATTTAAGCACCATAGTAAACCAGTCATGTATGCTGTGTTTTTTTTTTTTCTTCTGTTTATATCGACATTGAAAACAGCTGTGCCTCATGTCCAGCTTATCCCATGACCTTGACCTTTGTCCTATACGTCCATTTTTCTCCTTCCCCAGTGTCTTCAGTGATTTGGTGGAGTTAGTTTGGTTTGTGAGTGGTTCTGGTTCCTGTGTTTTCCTGTGTGGGTTTTCCCTCTTCTATCCTGTACTGAAAAGATACAACACTGACATAAGTACATGCAGAATCTGTTTCCAGGTGCTTTGGGTGGTTTTTTTTTTTTGTTTCAGATCATGTTGAAAATGAAAGAAAAAAAAATGATTGTTGTGATCTTGAACTCAGTTCATTCAAACTTAAAAGAAGAAGAAAGACAGAGACCAGAGAAAAGTTTGAAAATCAAAAGTTAAAGTGCAATGTATGAAACAGTTTTAGCATGTTGATTTTTGTATGTGGATGCCATGGAGTACTGGTATGTGCATATGTGTATACAGGTGTGCATGTTTGGATGAGCCCATGCCCCACTTCCTACCATGAACAGAAAGTGTTGGAATTTTTTGTTCAGCTGGGTGCTGAAACAAAGAAATTTAAATCCAGTTCATTGGAAGTGGTTTCCATGTTCTTCATCTCCAGTCTTCTTTATCTGCTATACAATCACCCAAATGGTGCGGGATGTTAAGAATTGCTCTCATTCAGGCCATTGTTGTTTGGGATCTAGAAACGAATCAGAGCACCTTGGTTCAGTCCACTGTAGCCCAGTAGTTCTTATTCCTGAGGGGCATGGATTTGTTAGCAACCAGGGGAGGAGAGAATTCTCAAGTTTCACATCAGAGTGATGTTCTGGAGAGGCACAGTTCATTTTGAGTACATGGTCTGTTTACTGGTAAAGCCAGAGTTGGCTTAGATTTTTTTTGTTGACTACATACAAACCGTTTCTATAACTGCCAGCAATATTTATATTTTGATGGGGGGTTATAGTTTGCTTGTTGTGGGGGGGTCTGTATTTCATTCCTTTTCCTTGTTTTCTTTTCTGTTTTTCTTCTTAAACTACAGATTTCTGCTTCAAATTACTGTTTTCTTCAGCAAGCAAGGGGGGGGGGGGGGGGGGGGGTTAAAGAAAAAAAATGGTTAAAAAGTAAAATGAAAAACAAAATTGAGAGAGCACAATGTAGCCTTTGGGTTGCTGCTGATCCACATATTCAAACCTGAACATAGTATTCTGTGTGTATGCACACACTAAGGTGTCACCTTATCAACTGTTAAAGAGTACTGTGACTACCACTTGCTGACCTCCACCATCAGATCACGAGGGAGCCGAGGCGCATGTTCCCTAGAAATCGCTTACCAGCTAGATCTGTGCTTTTGATTCCCAGAGTTTGAATTTCATGAAAGAAGCCAAAGTTTAATTTTCCTTTTCTTCCTCACCCCCAAGTGATTTCATCTTCCCTACACTCTTAGTGGAATGATGGTTCATTCTGACTGACTGACTGCTGCACACAGCCACACCTAGGCTAGTCCCATTGGTGTCACAGCATTTACTGTCTACAGGGAGCAGTCGGTGTCGGATCATTGTGAGGCAAAGAAGGTAACTGCTTGCGGCATAGTCGCTACACTACAGTGGTGTCCAGCGTTGCCTGTCCCGCTTCAGCAGATGCAGGACACCACCACCTGTCGGCCAAACTGAAAATGATTGAGTGGCTCCAGAGTCAACGTGAATGAATGCACCCGCTCCCTCCCTCCCTCCCCTCCCCTCTCACTCCCCTTGTACATGGAGCCATTTTGTCCATTTCGCAGAAAGCCTGGTTGATTATTTCCTGTCCACCTTTTTTTTTCTTTTTCTTTTTTTTTAAACGTATGTCTAAATACAGTATGACCAGCATGTGGCTTACAGGTTGAGTTCGCACATTGCAAGAACGCGACCCTCTTCATCTATATCCATTCTTGTTCTACCTGTTTGATAGTTTAATGAATCGGTTACTGTGCATACACCTATTTTGCTTTTTTTATTTACAAATACTTGTTTTTTACTTCAGATGTGCAGTTGTCTTTGATACTCAAAATATTGTTGAGGAGCAGGAAAGGAAAGGAAACCATTTAATGATGGAAAGTGAGTCAGAAAGTTGGTGTTGAGGTTTTGGTCACCATGACAGGCCAGGGAACAGGGAGCGTTCAGAGAAGGTTATCTCAGTGTGTCTGAAATGATACAGCCTTCATCACCCCAGTCGTCTTCCGATTCGGAATCCGCCTTGATCTGTTCATCATGCGCTCATCATCCATTTTCTGTTCCGGCTTCAAGTTGTCCCTCCGTCCCTGTATTTCCCCATCACCACCCCCCCCCCCCCCCCCACCCTTCCTCCTCCTCCCCCCCCCTCCTCCTCCCCCCCCTCCTTCTCCCCCTCCCTCCACCACCTACCCACCTGTCCATGTCTGGCACTCCTCTCCCCTCTCAGTCTGCCCTAATGTGCTTTGAGGCATGGCGGTGTGTTCAGAAGCCTCCAGCCTTTGGTGTTTAGTCTTTTGGTGCTACCCAATGCGCTCTGTGTGCATGTTTGTGGTTCTTCTTCATCTTTTTTGTATCTGTGTCTGTGTGTGTTTCGGTTTTGGGTGTGATGACATGTTGCTGGCATGCTTCACAATGACCTGTGTGTAGAGTGTGGGTTTCTGTGCGTAGGTATAGAGAAAGAAGCCTTGCGTGCATGAATGCTGTGATATTGCTAGTGAAGAGTTTTATGATCGCAGTTCAGCTTTGATGACAAGAGTTCTGGCTGTTTGCATGAAGTGAAATACATGACAGTGGGACAGTGTCTGTACTGGTTTATGGTTAACATTTAATGCTCCTTGCGTTGAGTTTGATTGTGACTGACCTTTGCATTGAGTTTGATTAACCTTTCATTACTGACAGCACAAAGTGTTGCTGAATAATGTCAGCTATGTATGACGTTGATGTTGGTGTGTATGCATGTGTATATGTGTTTACATGTGCATGCAAGCATGTGTGTAGAGGTATGTGGGTGTAGGGAGAAGGAAAAAAGGAACTTGCATGAACTAATATTACTTATGTTTAATGATGGCCAGTTGCTTTTGAAAGCATGCAGTGTAGATGAGTAACTCTGCTGTGTTTGGCACATATTAAAAGGGCTGATGGTGCTGTCAGCAAACATCGCTTGTATCAACTTTCTTGTCTTTGTTTATGAGTAAGCCAAACCTTGCATTTATGAAGAAGGGGACATGAGTATTTAAAAGTTAAATGAGACTTACCTGGAAGTTGAAGTTTAATGGAGATCATTTTGAGGGTGCTGTTGGGTACAGGTGTACATGTGCCCACCCATCAGCAACTTGAGGTACTTCCATTGAACCTTCCCTTCCGAGTTTGTTCTCGGGGATCACACGTTGCTGAAGTCTGGAAAGCGCATGCGGTTTTGCCTTCCACATGTATACCTTTACACAACAACATCCTCGAAATAATCTCCATTAAACATCAACTTCCAGGTAAGTCTCGTTTAATTTTCAAATAATTTCTCATGCCCAGTTCTTCATAAATGCAAGTCCGAATCTTAAAAGTTTAGGTGGGATGGATTTTGTTGCTTGCTCTGCTCCCTCTCTAGACAGTTGAGGCATCTGGGCTCTGGTTTTATTATCATATTACATATTCATTATCTATAGTCTCTGTGGACTAATAACTTTGTACAGACCATCATAAAAACTGTGAAATGCAGACATCACAAAAAACTTATCTGTGGGTTTTCTTTGCCCTTATATGCTGGCTTTTCTTTGCTCTTTGCCCACAGTGATTTCCCTTTTGATGGTAGCTTTGGGGTAACTGGTGGATTGAGGTGGTCATGATATGGAAGTGAAGAATGGCACTTTGCTCTCTGTTTTTTTTTTTTTTTTTTTTTTAAGAAATGATGAGTTGCTTGCTTCTTTCTGAATTCTTTTTGGGGATTGGGTGAATTATGGTACCCCCCATTTAGAATCTTGCTTATCTCAGTCTCTCATGCTCTTTTCGTTTGCTCTGTCTTGTTGTTTGTCTCTGTCCCTCTCTCTCTCTCTCTCTCTCTCTCTCTCTCTCTCTCTCTCTCTCTCTCTCTCACACACACACACACACACACACACACACACACACACACACACACACACGCATTCATACTCTTCTGTCTCTTTCATTCATACTCATGTATATACATGCACACATACCTTCACAGACATGCACACACAGACACGTGCGCGCGCGCACACACACACACACACACGCGCGCGCGCGCACACATGCACACGCACACACAGAGTCGTGCACAAAGCAACACATGCACCCATGCAGTCTTACACAAAATAACACACACACACACACATAGCTTTCTAATATACTTTGTATTTTCTTTTCCTTGATTAAAGAGACCTCCATATGTGTCCCTTCACCTTCCCTCCTCCATCTTGCCTCTTCCAACATCCCCAGTCCTTCTCCTTCTCCATCCCCACCCCAACTGCCCTGTCTGTTTACTCCCTTAACCCCTCCTCCGTGAGGTCATAAGTGTCAACTGTTTCTGTGTATATTGTGGTGCTAATTTTTTTCCCAAATGATGTGAGCAGCTACATTTAACAAAGTTCAAGTCATAGACTTAGGATGGATGGCTTGCTTTTATACCGTGTTACATTAGTTAGAAATTGTGTTCCATCATTTTGATTTGAGTGCATTTTTTACAATCTTGTTTTATTTATGTAATAATTGATTTAGAAATCGGTTGTGTCTTTTGACTCGGACCAAGATTTTTTTTTGGGGGGGGAGGAATGTTCCCAAAAAAATTTTCCAGTATTTGGGGGGGGGGGATTCTTTCAGTCTTTGCCTTTTTTTTTTTTTTTTTTTTTTTTTTCAGCACTGTCGTATTTCATTTACTCTTTAGTTTCTGTCTCTGTAGTATGTATTAATGCTTTTGTGTAAATTTGCGATTATTACACTTCCTTTAATTTTTGTAGCATGTGATTAGAGAGAATGTAGTCTTTCTTTATTTACTTTTTAAATTTGAAATTGTAATTTTTTTAGTTAGAATCTGTTTTTCTTCTTTTTGTTTTTTCTTTTTCCTTTTTATTTTCTGTTAATTAAACTGGAAATATTAAGTGGAGAATTTACACATTTTCAGTGTAATTCACAAACTTTGAAAGAAGATATAGACATTAGATACAGTAATGTCATACATTCAGATAACTAGCAGTCTGCTTTTTCAAACATACTGGTTTTTTAGCTCTGTAGAATGGCAAAAGGTTCGTATTTCCATTTCCGTGGGTTTGGGGTTGTTAGATTGTTTTTCCTGCTTTCTTGACTATGTTGGTTTGTATGCATGCATCTCTCAGTTGACCCTCTGGTGCATAACATCAATAAAAGACATTAATATCATAATAGTGGTGATACATAAAATGACAAACAAGGAAGATATGTTTCATGGCGCTATCAGGAGCAAGTCAAAGAAACAGAATATCCCCCTTCAGTTCTCGTTGCCCTGATTTTCACCTGCTGTCCGCTGTTTTTTCACCGTCTCTTGTCACAGGTGTCACCAGCTTTCACCTCCATCTCAGAGTCTCTTGCTGTATTTCTCACTGTCTCAAAAGTGTCTAGTCATTCTCATCTGTTTTCGCCTTCATCTTGGAGTCTCATTCATTATTCTGATAATGTTCAGTGGGTTTTTTTTTTTTTCATAATTCTGACAACTTCAAAGTCTGTTGTCCTAAATCTGGCCCTTTCGGATCTTCTGCCCTAATTCTCACTATTTCAGAGTCTTTTGTGCTGATTCTGACCACTTTAGTCTCTTACAATTCTGACTACTTCGGAATATTTTTTTCATGATTTGGATGATTAGATAGTCTCTCGTCCAAAGGCTGATCATATCAGAGTTTCCGGTCATAATTATGATAGTCTCGGTCTACTGTCACATTTATGACAATCTGTGAGTCTCCTGTCATAATTCTGTCCATCTCAGTTCTTTTTCATAATTTCAACCATTTCAGTGCCTCCTGTCATAATTTTGACCAATTCAGTCTTTTGGCATAATTCTGACCATCTCAGAGTCTCCTGGCACGATTTTGACCATCTCAGAGAGTCTCCAGTCATAATTTTGACCGTTTGAGAGTCTCTTGGCACAGCTATAACCGTTTAAGAATCTTGGCACAATTCTGACCATCTCAGAGTCTCCAGTCATAATTTTGACCATTTGAGAGTCTCTTTGCACAATTCTGACCATCTCAGAGTCTCCTGGCATAATTCAGACCATTTCAGAGTCTCTTGGCATAGTTCAGACTATTTCAGAGTCTCTTGGCATAATTCTGACCATTTCAGATTCTCTAATCATTCTGACCATCTTCCCTTCCAGTTGTTGACTCCATTTCACACATTTCACATCCTTCATGTGAGCTGTCAACGCTGCCTCTGAGGTTGATACAGTAGTAATCACCAGCAAACAGCTCCAATTCAGTTTAATGCTATCGTTTGTAGAAACACCATCCTAGAGGTTTTTTTCATTAGTTGTTAACTCCGCCTGCTGTCCTGACTCCAGCTGTTGTCATCATTCTCACCTGCTGTCAACTCCAACAACAGTTTGTTGTTGTTTATCATTTGCACCTGCGGTCAGCTCAAACAACAATCTGTTATTCTAACCTGCTGTCAACTCCAACAACAGTTTTGTTGTTTTTCATCATTCTCACCTGCTGTCAATTCCAACAACATTCTGTCATTATTATTCTTACCACATATCAACTTGTTTTCATCATTCTCACCTGCTGTCAATTCCAACAACATTCTGTCGTTATTATTATCATCACATATCAACTTGTTTCATCATTCTCACCTGCTGTCAATTCCAACAACATTCTGTCGTTATTATTATCATCACATATCAACTTGTTTTCATCATTCTCACCTGCTGTCAATTCCAACAACATTCTGTCGTTATTATTATCATCACATATCAACTTGTTTTCATCATTCTCACCTGCTGTCAATTCCAACAACATTCTGTCGTTATTATTATCATCACATATCAACTTGTTTCATCATTCTCACCTGCTGTCAATTCCAACAACATTCTGTCGTTATTATTATCATCACATATCAACTTGTTTCATCATTCTCACCTGCTGTCAATTCCAAACATTCTGTCTGTCGTTTATTCTTATCACATATCAACCCCATCTCACAGTTTTTTGTGATCAAACTGCTGTCAACTCCAACAACAATCTGTTTTCATCATTCTCACCTGCTGTCAACTCCAACAACAATCTGTTGTCATTATTCTCACCTGCTGTCAACTTCAACGCCAGTAAGTTGTCATAATCAATACCAGCAGTCAAATCCATCTCACAGTGTAATGCCATCATTCTTATCACCTGTCAACTTTATTTCAGTCTGATATCATTCTTGCCTGCTGTCAACTCAAAACAATCATCTGTTGTCATCAGTCTTACCTGCTGTCAACTCCAATGACAATGTGTTATCATTCTCACCTGCTGTCAACTCCAGTGACAATCTGTTGTCATTATTATCACCTGCTTTCAACTTCTGTTGTCGTCATTCTCACCTGCTGTCAACTTCTGTTGTCATCATTCTCACCTGCTATCAGCTCAAACAACAATCTTTTTGTCATCATTTCCACCTGCTATCAGCTCAAACAACAGTCTTTTGTCATTATTCTCACCTGCTGTCAGTTATCATCAGTATCGGCTGTCAACTCCATCTCACAATTTGTTGTCATCATCCCCATTACCTGTCCCTCTCACAGTATTATGTAATCTTATCACCTGACAGTTCCATCCAAATATGTCAACATTCTCATCACCTGTCAACTCCTCCTCAGTTTTATTGCCAGTTGAAACTGGAATTTTGAGTGGAAAAGAAAAAAGTTTTAAGTGATATTCAAATAGAGGAAGGGGAAATAAAATAAAATAAGGTAGATTGATATTAGAAAGGAAACTGGAGGAAGTGTGTGGGCATGAGGGGAGGTGATCCCAGAGAGTGTTCAGCATCATCTTAGATGGACCACAAGAAGGCAGGGTGTGTGTGAGATGGCGCCGAGGCAGGTGAGGGTCTGTCCATCCTGGGATCACTGATGCAGCCATGCAGAGCTGGTGTTGTCATGGTGCAGGACTCGCTCATAAGGGGTTTGCAAGTCTTGAGGATGGAACGGCTATGACCTGCTTTGTGGCCATCACACCTTGTGCCCCGTCTCCCATTCCCTCTCCCTGTTGATCAGGACCTAGGAGGACATACAGGACTCTGATGTCATTGCACTTCTCTGTTATCCTTAAGTTGGTAAAACAGCCTAAGACAGGAAAGACTTCCGAGATGGAGTGTATAGCTGGTGAGATTTGTTACAGCACACTGACGGGACGATTATTCAAATCAAAACTCTCTTTTAGATTGAAAATTGTTTGACATGGAAGTTTTTTCTTTTCACCCCTTCATCTCCCTTCCATCCTCCACCTTTCTTCACACACACACACACACACATACACACACACACACACACACACACACACACACACACACACACACACACACACACACACACACACACACACACACACACAAGCGTGTACATACCTTTGCCTTTGTAGTTTAGTTTCAGAGATGGTTTTTATTCTTTCTTCAATCTACTTTTATTGATTAGTTTTTGCATGGATATCATCTTAGGGAGTTTCTTTACAATAACTCTTATTTCAGAAAATGAACCAAAAATGATATGTTGATATTTAACATGCTTCACTTGAAGAGGATTTGTGTATTTTGTGATCCTTTTGATGAAAAAGAAGAATCGTTTATATATTTACCATGTTTCACTTGAAGAGGATTAGTGTATTTTGTGATCCTTTTGATGAAAAAGAAGAATTGCTGATGAAGTATGTTGGATGACTAAAGGGATGGGATAAAATATGAACGTGAGAGCAGAGGAGAGAAAAAATAGAGTAGTACTGTCAAACATGAACCTGCGAGCAGCAGTGGAGGAAGAAATGGAATATAGTTAACAAGCAGTTGATAATTCGGTGAGCAAGAGAGAGAGAGTGAGGGAGGGATGTATCAAGGAAGCTGATTGTAAGTACCGAGTTGATTTCTTGGTATGTTTGTTCCCAGAGCATGTGTGTCTCCTCTGTCATTCCATTCAAAGGTTCTGTTGTGTCATGCTTGCAACAACAAAAAATTGTACTTCCAACCCTTAAAACCTAGCAAGGGAGTTCACTGTTTGAAACCTGTTATTTTGCAGATTGGAGTGAAAATGTGTGTGTGCATGCATGCGTGCGTGCGTTTGGGCATGCATGCCAGGACAGAAAGCTATAAAGATTTTGCCTATTTTTTTTTTTTTTTTTTTTAAGTTTCTGAAAGTCTTTAATTTCAACGTTGTAGCTTTTGCATTATGTGAATAACCTGTTATTGTGTGTGCTGCTCCTTGTGAATATGTTGGATGGACTAATTGGTGTTGTATTATTTCTGATCGTTTTATTTTTGGTGTGTTTTTTGTTTCTCTAGTGCTGTCGAATGAGGCTGGAGGCAAAGTCGGTACGTGACTCTTTTCCGTTCCCATATTCATTCATGCTGTACATCTCTCTGAATCTCTCTGTCTCTGTCGCTCTCTCTCTCTCTCTCTCTCTCTCTCTCTCTCTCTCTCTCTCTCTCTCTCTCTCTCTCTCTCTCTCTCTCTCTCTCTCTCATGCATGCATACATGTGCACCACACACACACACACTCTCTCTCTCTCTCTCTCTCCTCCCTCTCTCTCTCTCTCTCTCTCTCTCTCTCCCTCTCTCTCTCTCTCTGTGCAAATTACTTTTTCTCCCACTGCCAAGTCTGGTTTGTACAGGTTCCTATTCAATATGGAATCATAATATGTGTTTACTTTGTTCTAGATATCTGTTGAATTGTGAATATGTTTGCTGATTGCTAATCTTGCTGAGGAGAGTCCTTTGCATAATGAAAAGTATTTTTACTGATTGCAAACTTTGCTGAGGAGAATCCTTTACATAATGAAAAGTATTTTACTGATTGCTAATCTTGCTGAGGAGAGTCCTTTACATAATGAAAAGCATTTTTACTGATTGCAAATCTTGCTGAGGAGAGTCCTTTACATAATGAAAAGTGTATTTGCTGATTGCAAATCTTGCTGAGGAGAGTCCTTTACATAATGAAAAGTATTTTTACTGATTGCTAATCTTGCTGAGGAGAGTCCTTTACATAATGAAAAGTATTTTTACTGATTGCAAATCTTGCTGAGGAGAGAGTCCTTTACATAATGAAAAGTATTTTTACTGATTGCAAATCTTGCTGAGGAGAGTCCTTTACATAATGAAAAGTGTATTTGCTGATTGCAAATCTTGCTGAGGAGAGTCCTTTACATAATGAAAAGTGTATTTGCTGATTACAAATCTTGCTGAGGAGAGTTCACATAATGAAAATTATATTTGCTGATTGCAGATCTTGCTGAGGACAGTCCTTTACATTACAAGAAATATGTTTGCTGATTTTATTTAAGAGAGTCCTTTTCTTAACAAGAAATATATTTTCTGATAGCAATTTTTTCTAAGAGAGCGTCTTCACTCAACAAGAAAGGTTAGAGAAGACTGGGAAAATTACATTTTTTCATGTATAACTGGATCGATGTCATCCTGTCTGGTTAGTGGAAGCACAGAACATGGATAAAGTATTCTGAAGTTTATTAACATTCATTCATAGCAGAATGAGAGAGAGGACCACATCTCTTTTCTAGCACAGTATGAGTTCTAGAACAGTCAGATGAGTAGTCAGACTGACAGAGAAGCAACAAAGCAACAACATGAATAAATGGCCTAGGAATAATTAAACATTACATTGTATGATTGCTTTGATGATGGTGACTTTTTTTTGTTTTGAAATCGTGAATGGAATTTCAGAGAAGATAAGTTTTGGGGGAGGGGGGTCATTGAACTTTATCCAAGTGTCATTAACTAGCTGATGAGCCAGTCAGTTAGTCAGCCAAGTTTGTGTGAGTTTTCTCTTTGCTTGACTGCAGCAGAAATAAATAACCACAGCACCACATGTATATATGAGCAGATCTCAGTGGAGTATGGCATATGCATGTACATATGCCCAAGAGATCTAGTACAGCTGTTTTTTGTATTTCCATTGGGGAATGGCAAATCAAGCTGTGATGTGGCTGGTCTCATTCAGTTAGGTACCAGAGAACAGGCAAGCAGTGGAAGTTTTTGGTTGGTTTAGGGTGTCATAAGGCCCACAATGGAAGAATCTTCTGATTGACTTAAGACAAGTGAAAAGGCTTTCTGTTGAAATGTTTTGATTGGTTAGGGTTGCAGAATGGCTACCAACAGTGGAAGAGATCTGTAAGGTTTAGGGTAGCAAAATGGTTACAGTATGAGAGTCTTTTGATTGGCCTAGACTGCATAACAGCTACCGTGAAAGTTTGTTTTTATGACTTGGGGAAGCAGAGAGACTACTGAAGCCGTTTCTTTTGATTTCCCTCAACTGGTAAAAGGCTGTATGGGGAGAATCTTCTGGTCAGCTAGTGGAAATAACGCAGCAACAGTGTCAATGTCTTATGAGTGGCTCAGACTAGGAAAATGGCTGTAGTGAGTCATCTGTACTAGACTTACGAGAGTAAAATGGCTGCTGTGGAAGTGCTGTATGGTTGGTATGGAGTAGAAAAATGGCCACAGTGGAAATGTTACAGAATTGGTAGAGAGCAGCAAAATGCCTCCAGTTGAAGTGTCACACGGCTGGATAAGACAGGGAAACCAGCTGACTGATTTTTGTCAATTTTTGCTGGCTCTTTTTTTTTCCCTGTGTGGATTTTGACAAAGCTTTCTAGTTTTATTTCTCCACCAGGGGAAAAAAAAAACCATTATGAATCGTTTAGTGCTTTGTTCTGGAACATATATGTTCATACTTGATTCAGATGAAAAGAATAGCAAGTACATACTCCAAGTGTGCAAAAAAGTTTCTCGATTGCCATGTTTGGTGCTTGTGTTGCCTGAAGGAATGTTTGATGTGTAACCTTTGTTTTCGTCACTGAGATAATATCCCAGATTTTGTCTGGCAAAATGCCTGCAGTGAAAAATGCCTCATGATTGACTTAGACTATTTAAATGGCTCATTTGTGTAAAATAATGCGTAATAGAAATTTGTTTATCTGAGAATGAGTAAATTTGTTCTACATTAATCAAATTTTATTTTACATATCTATTCTTACTTCACAGAGATTAATCCTACCTTGTTTTACTGTTTTGTGGCTTTGAGAATAGTTTGGACAGATGAAGTAAGAGAAGCAGAGAGAGAGTCTAGAATTGTTCCCCCCCCCGCTATTAAAAAAAAAAAAAAAAAAAACCAAGATTGATTGATTGAAGGCATTTTCAAATGAATTCTCAGTCATCATCGTCTTTTTCTTTCTTCTTTTTTTTTTTTTTTTTTTTTTTTTTTTTTTTTTTTTTTTTTTGTTACTTTGTTGTTGTTTGTGGATACTTTTACATGTAGGAAGAAAATGATGATGTCATGCCTCAGCTCATCTGCGTTCTGATGCATCACTCAGCAGACTTGGACAACGTTAACGTGGCCATCCCCAACAACTCCCACAACTCTGCGCGACTGTGGTGGCAGACCATACAGCCACAGCCAAGGAGGGAGCAGAGAGCAACAACCAGACAGTGGGCAACGCAACCAACACCGCTGCTCCGGCCCCCGAGGAGAAGGAGAAGAAGAGCAGCTTTGGTCGCAAGGAGAAGTCAGTGCTTCAGACCAAACTAACCCGTCTGGCTATCCAGATTGGTTATGCTGGTAAGATTGGATGTGTATGTGCTTGTGTGTGTGTGAGAAAAAGTCAAAGGGAGCTGTTTTCAGTCTCATAGTTGTGTGGTTATTTTTCAGTTGTATTTTTGAGGGGGGGAAACCTGTTCATGTGTACTGTTGTGACACTCATGCACACACAAATGCACAAAGATAGATACATATGTACATGCATATCAAATACACTCATACAACCATGCACACTGAAACACATACACACACATACGCACATACACCCAACAGCCATTTCTTTTACAAAGTTTTCATTTTCTGTCAGCATGACATTTCTGTTGACTCCCAACTTTATTTTCAAGTGTCAATCAAACATTTGAAATTGGTTACTTTTTTAATATTCCTGCCTTCTTCCTTTTCACCCTCCCTTCCCCTGCCCTCAAAATGTTTTGATCTAAACCAAACCAGATCAAAAGCCTAGAAAATGTATTTACTGTAAAATGCGTCTGTTCCAGGATTGAGCATATTTATTTTACAGGACTATTGTGGTCAGTTGCACCTTTGAGCTTTCAGGAAAATTCAGAATCTATCCATAGTCGCTAAGCTAAATGGTCTTTTAATATACAGCTACCGTAAATTGAAGTCGTTGCAAGTTCACCCATACAGTGTACAAGGCTTTTCGAGCAACAACTGCGGAAGTCTGTAATTCCCAGGCCTTGTTGATGCTGGAATGCATAATGAAAGTAAATGTAGAATACAGTCCTGTTACGCAGTTTCAGACATGAATGGATCTCCATGGGATCATCTTTGTCACTTGGGCCACTAGATTGTCCACAGTCGCATTGAATGGACTGCCACCTATCACCACTCACTGTCGCCTTTGACAAGAGCCCAAAGATACTGATTTTGTTTTTAAAGACGAATTAAAGCAGATTCACAATGGCAGCGGCTTCAGCAAACACTGCTAGTCACGCACTGTTGCCTTTGACAAGAGTCCAAAGATACTGGGTTGGTTTTTTTTTTTTTTTTTTTTAAAGAGGAATCAGAGCAGATTCACAATGGCAGCAACTTCAACAAACATTGCTGTTCTTGAACAGCATGGCACGTCTTAGTCATAACAGTTTCAGGTGTACCCCATTTGGAAACAAAATGTGAAGTTGGTTGAGAGGAGTGGAAGAAGGTGGATTGGTAGTGAAGTGAAGTATGGTGGAATAGGGCAGAACTGTAGTTAAAAGAAAGGTTCCTGGAGCTGTTGAACTAGGTGCTTTTTATGTTTGGGGCATATTCTTTGTTTACGGATGTTTTGCTCTGGCTTTTTTTTTTTTAATATGACATTAGGTGAGTGTGCTTCTTTAAGTTATGTGGTATGAATTAACAGTTGCATTTATATTTGATTGTGTATGTTTGTGTTTAATCTGTTTTGTTTATTATGTGCATAGGTATCAACAGAGATAGTGTGCCAAAGAAATTGCCACTGATTTCTATTGTGATGCTTCTTAATGAAGCAGTATAGCTTATCCATTGGGATGGATGTGTTTGGATAAAACAATAGAGTTTGATCTACTTTACATTTTTTTTATATCTGTACAGTTTGTTTTATGCCATTTCATGGAGGGGTGAAGGTTGGGCCCACACCAGATGTCATGGCACAGTGGTAAGCATGGCAGATTCGTGTCTGGGAGGTCATGGGTTCTGTTCCGATCAGAGCCATTTATTTGTGGGATTTTTCTATCCTGACTGGCTCTAACCCAGAGCTGAGTTTGCTATGGGCTCAGTAGCAAATACGGGAACCCCACAGTCAAATTTCATCCATTTAATGGATACGTCTTTGAGAATGGTGCTAGATTTACTGACCAACTGCGGAAGTCTGTAATTCCCAGGCCTTGTTGATGCTGGAATGCATAATGAAAGTAAATGTAGAATACAGTCCTGTTACGCAGTCTCAGACATGAATGGATCTCCATGGGATCATCTTTGTCATCCTCATCCTTATCGACCAGCATATGGTCTTAAATTCTGTTGTAGGGGTAATGCCCGTAGTCAGGTGATTAGAGAATTTGGCTTTGATGATGAACAGCTGTGAGTCTGCGTCATGTTTTCACTGCATGAAAACTGTCTCTGCCTGCCCCCAGCAATAAACAGGTGCTTGTTTTCAGTTCATGGAAGTTATAGGCTGTGGAAGGAGGGGGCGGGCTATATCTTCCGTAATTCCATGTCTGTGCCTTACTCACTATTGCAGTTCGTTGTTCTTACAGCCAGTAGTCTACAAGACCAGAGCCTTTCAACCTTGTATCCATACTTTGTCTTCATAGAACCTAACTTTGGGATGTTTCAGGAACAGCCATTGCTGTGCTCACGGTGGTCATTCTGATCGTGAAGTTCTGCATCCAGGAGTTTGCTATCAGGGGCAACTCGTGGACCACGGAGCCACTCCCAGATACTTTGAGACCTTCGTCAAGTACTTCATCATTGGCGTCACTGTTCTGGTGGTGGCTGTGCCTGAGGGGTTGCCTCTTGCCGTTACTCTGGCCCTGGCCTACTCTGTGAAGGTAAGCTGAGACCCTGGGCATCACACCATACATCACCTGACGGACTGACATGCACGCAAACAAAATGCTTTTTAGTGCTTGTTAAATTTTTTCTTGAACGTTAGAAAAACATATATTCCTCAACAATTACTCTCAAAAGTTGCTGAGTATTCAGGGAACTGTGTCAGGGGGGAAGTCTTATCAGACAAACACATAGGGCATGCGTCAGATCCAAATGTAACCTTCTGAAACAGAAATTTACCAAATGAACATTCGCTCCACCTTAAACCCTTGGACTGCCAGACAACGTATCATGTATGTACCAGTTTTAGTATTATCCTCTGCCCATATACATAACTTATATATAGCCAGTTCATCACTCCATTTGCTCGGCCAAATGGATGAGAGAGTGCAACAGATATCGGTCAGCTAGCTGATCCATCCACATCAATTATGCATGATCAAATGAAACCCCCGTGTTGCGAAAGAATCCTGTTAGCAGTTGAAAACCTCACCCCTCTTGCCAGTTATGGTCAAACATTGGCTATGTGCCAGTGGCCGTCTCTTGTAACATGCGCTCACTTAAAGTGGGTGTCGTAACTAAGTTCACTGTGGAGGCAAGTCTGTGGACAGTTGACCGACATATTCAGTGGACCTTTATCTTGAAGAGGCATGCGAGTCTGTGGATTGGAGGGCAGAATATTGGAAACGTGTTGGTGTTCATGTCAGTTCTGTCTACCTAACATGTGGATAGGCTTTTTTTTTTTATCAGTTGTTCTCACAGCAGAGAGGTCAAGCAGAATTTGTTCAGCTTTTGCTCCAACAAACAAAAGTTCAGAAGGGAAAGAACACTCTAACGGTCAAGAGGTGACATACATGGAAATGTATTCACTTTTTTCCTTTTAAACTGCAAAAGAATGTCCTCAACACATTTTGACGGGTATAAGAGAGGATTTAAAACAGAATTGGAAAGGGGTTTTTTTTTTGTTGTTTTTTGTAAAGGTCTGTGGCAGTGATTCTTGAGCAATCGCAGCTGATTGGAAGTGTGTAAGGAGGCATGATTCAAATCTGTTTTGTTCCTGTTTTTTTCATTGATTTATAATGATTATTTGTAAGTTAACATAATTGAAATTACATCATTGCAGGTAATTAAAGAATCTAACGGATGTTTTTAAAAACTTCACTGATTTGAATTGTATAGGTGCACGCATACAAATGGAAAAAAAAAATCATAAACTGCAAGTTGATTGTTCTTGGTGTATATAATTTGTCTTTAACTTTTTTGCTTCTGTTTGAACTGAAGAACATGAAGCTAACACTAAACAACCTTTTGTTCGGAATGCGGGTTTGGTAAGATGGATGATAGGTGGGTATGGGGAAGGGGAATCGATCAGCCGTCAGTACATCTCCTCATGAGATGTTAAGGATACACATGCATATATATATATATATATATATATATATATATATATATATATATATATATATATATGCATGTGTATCCAACCATCCAAAAGGGTACTAAAATTTTCTCGCTCTCACTGTAGGTCTCTCTCCCCCCCCTTCTCCACCATTGCTGTCTCCAGATTTAATTTTTTTAAGCATGTTAATTTCTGCTTCTGGTCACATGTCTGTGATGTATTTTCAATCACATTTTAGAATGGTGCAGTACATGTCCTGCATAGGTTCAGACATGTTGTATTTCTTGCCACATGACAGAAAATGATGAACGACAACAACCTGGTGCGTCACCTGGATGCCTGTGAGACCATGGGCAACGCCACGGCCATCTGCTCCGACAAGACAGGCACTCTGACCACCAACCGCATGACAGTGGTGCAGAGTTTCTCGGAGGTCAGTTGTCGTCTTCATACCGTCGGTTTTTATTGGCCTACATCTTCCTACCTTTTTTGCCTCTTTCTTTCATGCTGTCCCTCGGGTATTACTCCCATGATGCTCGTTCTGGTTTAACTGTATACAGCCACATGCATGTGTCGTTACATCGCAGTCCTGCTGTAAGGAGTATGCAGCAAGCTTTGGATTCAGATGATTATGGGGCTACTTGCAAGAAGAGACCATGCACATCTTTCCACCTTTGTTTCAACGCTGGCTGTTGGGAATGTTATCAGGTCAAGTTGTTTGCAGCCTGGCATATAAGGGCTGAAAGACGTTTTAATGCCACTGTGCGTACAATTTTAAATTCAAAGGTTAACTAGAATTAGAAGAGCACTCTGGAAAATACAGGTCTTCGCCAAGATTAAACGGAACCAGGATGGGTCCTTTCATAAGAATCAATATCAGGCATTTGCACCAGAATTTAATGGTTACATTGTTGGGCCGTGCATACACACACTTATACACACACACACACACTCGCAAAAGCTCACACATATATACACAAACACACATACACACACACTCTGTCTGTCTCTCTTTCTATGTCTAACAATACCGGCTTACCTGCATTCAAATCAGTAGTGATATTGGACAGTTGAGGAATTTGAATTGTAAGAAACAAGTTTTCATTGTAGGAAACAAGTAAGTTTTCAAACTAGGATGAAAAGAGATGTATTGGTTGGATTTCAGTGCACATTTGCTGTGAAGGTGTACCCCAGTTCATAGCATTCAGTTCTGCACATCTCACTCTGTCCCACCACTCAACCCATTTGGGATCATCCAGCCCATCCCTGTTTGAACTTCTTTGCTGTCTCTCCCTCCCGCTACCGTCTTACGTATACAGTCCTGAATGAATGTTAATCGAGACTGCAAATCATTGAAGGATTG
Source organism: Conus betulinus (assembly GCA_016801955.1). Classification (NCBI taxonomy): domain Eukaryota; kingdom Metazoa; phylum Mollusca; class Gastropoda; order Neogastropoda; family Conidae; genus Conus; species Conus betulinus. The sequence continues at coordinate 676,816 of JADBJO010000349.1, read as the reverse complement.
TGATGTGTTAGATTTGAATTGCCAACACTTTTGTAACGTTCATCGACACAATACAATATAAACCTCTGTCCCTGCATCTCACTGTCTCTTCCTCTGTCTGCCTTTCTCTGTCTGTCTCTCTGTTCTCTCTCTCTCTCTCTCTCTCTCTCTCTCTCTCTCTCTCTCTCTCTCTCTCTCTCTCTCTCTCTCTCTCTCTCTCTCTCTCTCTCTCTCTCTCTCTCTCTCTCTCTCTCTCTCTCTCTCTCTCTCTCTCTCTCTCTCTCTCTCTCTTCTCTCTTGTCTTTTCTCTCCGTCTCTCTCTCTCTCTCTCTCTCTCTCTCCTCTCTCTCTCTCTCTCTCTCTCTCTCTCTCTCTCTCTCTTCTGAACCTCTTGTCTTCTATTTCATCTGTACACTTCTTCTTCTGTCAGAACCCGGCACCTGGAGATCCCCAGCTTCAGCGCCATCAACCCGGAGTTGGGCCACCTCATCGTGGAGTCTGTGTCCATCAACAGTGGATACACCTCCAAGGTTCTGGTGAGTTGTCTGCTATCCTGCACATGGGCCTGTCACCACAGAGCAGGGTATTTATCTTTTAACCTGTTTGTTTGCATGATTACTCCTAAGCTGTCCAGGAGATTGTCCATGTGATCATGCAAAAACAGGTGGGGAGGATCTTCACCCAGTTTCGCAGAGCGGCTTTTAGGTCCTGTATCTGCGAATTATTACATGTTGAGGTCTGTAAGTTGTAAGTCACCCCTTGACCCCTCCACAAGATGCTCTGCCCCTGACCCCACCATGTGGCCTAAGGCAGTCCCCTGAAGCCCGGCCTTCCTGCTTTTCCTTTTTCTGGTTTCACCCATACCTTCAGCATTATCTCTTGGTGTCCTGATGCCGTCAGTCTTAACCATTGATATTCTACTGTCAGCTTTATCTGTTTATCTTGTTTATCTTCAGCTTTGTTACTTTGCCTGATACTTTGAATATTATCTGTTGGTATCCTGATACTTTCAGCTGTATCTGTTGGTATCCTGACACGTTCAGCATTATCTGTTGGTATCCTGACACCTTTGGCATTATCTGTTATTATCCTGATACTTTGAGCATTATCTGCTTGTATACTGATATCTTCAGTTAACTGTTTGTATTCTGATACCTTTAGCTTTATCTGTTAGTATCCCAATTCTTTGAGCATTATCTGCTGGTATCCTGATGTCTTCAGCGTTAACTGTTTGTATCCTGATACCTTAAGCATCCTGATACCTTAAGCATTATCTGTTGGTATCTCAATACTTTCAGTATGATCTGTTAGTGTGCTAATATATCCAGCTTTATTTGTTAGTGTCCTGATTCCTTAGCATTAACTGTGGGTATCTTGATGTTCCCAGCATTGTCTGTTGGTTTTCTGATGACCTCAGCATTGTCTGTTGGTTTTCTGATAACCTCAGCATTATCTGTTGGGTTTCCTGATAACCTTAGCATTATCAAGTGTCTTGATGCCGTAAGCATTATCTGTTGTTTCCTGATGCCCTCAGCATTATTTGTTGGTTTCCTGATAGCCTTAGCATCATCAATTGGTTTCTTGATGCCCTCGGCTTATCTGTTGGTTTCCTGATAACCTTGGCATTATCAGTTGGTGTCTCTCTATGCCCTCAGCATTATCTGTTGTCTTGATGCCCTCAGCAGCATATCTGTTGATGTCTTGATGCCCTCAGCATTATCTGTTGGTTTCCTGATAACCTTAGCATCATCACTTGGTGTCTTGATGCTCTCAGCCTTATCTGTTGGTAACACGATGTTCTTAGTTTTACCTTTTGGTATCCTAATTCCTTATGCATTTTGTGTCGATATCCTGTTGCCAGACCTGTGCACAGTACAATTTTTGCGTATGATCACATGAAATTCAATACAGGGCATGGCAGCATCCATGCATTTCCTGTTGCTGTAATCTGATGCCATTGGCGTGATCTCCATGTTGACAGCCTCCAGAGAATGAAGGGGAGCTGCCCAAGCAGGTGGGCAAACAGACAGAGTGCGGCTTGTTGGGCTTTGTTCTGGACCTCAAGCAGAGCTATGAAGCCGTTAGGGAGCAGCATCCTGAGGAGAGCCTTGTCAAGGTCTATACCTTCAACTCTGTGCGCAAATCCATGAGCACAGTCATCAGCCTCGGCAATGGAAACTCCGTCTCTATACTAAGGGGGCCTCTGAGATTGTCCTGAAGAAGTGAGTAATGCTTGAGTGGGTGTGAGTAACTTTGTATTATATGTGGCTTTTTGTGTGTGTGTGTGTGTGTGTTCTTCAGTTGATTGACAAAGAACTTGAAATGTTTTTAAGTATGAATGTGTTTCTGTATAAGATAGAGATGGAGAAATAAAGTATGAAAAAAAAAAGATGAGTGAAAATGAAGTAAATAAAGTGAAAAAACAGTGTTGGTTAACATGAGCTCTGGTAAATGGATGTACACACAAAATACTGCATGTTCACCTAAAACGGAGAAAAAACTGACCAACTTTTCATGTGCTTGTGTGTACCAGATGCAACTACATGCTGAGCAAAGAGGGGAAGGCGGACCAGTTCACAGCCAGTGACCAGGAGGAACTGGTGAAGACAGTGATCGAACCCATGGCCAGCGATGGACTGAGAACCATCTGCATCGCCTACAAGGACTATGTCATGGGTGAGTGGCCCTTGCCCTTTGTGGTGACTGTCATGATTATTGTTCTTGAACACCAGAACATAATTGACAGTCGGATGGCTATAAGCAACATTACTTTACCTTACCAGAACAAAAGGATGTCATTACAGACTCTTGGTTATCCCAGAAGACAAAATGGATACTGTAATCCATAAGAAACAGTCATGCGCAGATGCTTTGCCAGTGGGGATGCCTTGAGTTCCAGCTGAGAGGGGAAGAAGATGATGGGTGATCAAGAATTTTCCCATCTTTCTGTCACCGGACATTTGACAGAAGGCAGACGTGTTTTAACATCCAGTCTTTTGGATTATTTAGTCACAGTCTTAGCGTTTGCATTGTCAAGTGACTTTTTCAGCGTAACAGATTTCTTTGGGAATTGTAGCTGCTCTTGCCACATGTTAGAGACGCCTTTCTTCGTTTTTTTTGGGGGGGTGGTTGGTTGGTTTGGCTTTTGTTTTTTTGTCTTGTTTTTTGGTGTCTCTCTCTCTCTCTCTCTTTTTTCTTTTCCATTTTTTTTTTTTTTTTTCTGTGTTTCAAATTTTTTCTGCAGGGTTTTGCCAATTTTTCCACACTGTTTTTTGGGGGTAATTCTGTTCCATGGATTGTTAATGTGCCCTTTGAGGTATTATCCAGACAAATTTGTCAAACTGTTATGTCTCGTCACACATCTCCATACAGCTGTCACTTTCATATGGAACAGTTCAGATAATTTTCTGTAGTGACCTTCACCTTAAAAAAATAGCTTCAAAATGGGTGCGACACAGAGGAACAGAAGAAAGGATTGGCACATCCATATGAACTGATCATCAGTTTTGAGCTGATTGGGCCCAAAAATGTAATGGGATGTTGTCACTGGAAACAAGACATGAGTTGTTTTCTATACTGTTGCCAGTAAATGTAGAAAGGAAGTGTGGCTTGACCAAAACGATCAGAGCAGAACAGGGCTGTTCCTCATTGTATTTTTCAACCACCAAGGGTTCTATGCTGTCGGTATTCTCTGCCTGCCAGTTGAACTGTCACTGAAACTTACTATGCAGAAACAGTTTGTCCAGTCACCTAGGAGAACAATTGTCAGCACCCAAACGACAGAACCCAGAATGCCATCCTCATCTACAACAACCTTGGTTCCCATACAACAAGGGCTGTAACTAAGTTTCTCGAAGACAAAAAGATCAACCTCATCACCCTCTAGCTCCAGCCTTGTCCCCTGTGTCTTCTACAGGACCTGGCAAAAGCTGTGAAATAGAAGCTTGATGCCATCCTAAAGGCAGTCATTCAAATGGCCTCTTCTGATCGGCTCAGGAAGCTGCAAAATTACATGCTTTGATCATAGCTCATAAAAGCACACTAGCCGTGAAACGTCAGATTGTTAGGCTGGTTTATTAGCACATGTTGTATGATCAGCAGGCTATCCACTGAGGTTTATTAGTGCATGTTGTATGATCAGCAGGCTATCCGCTGACGTTTATTAGTGCATGTTGTATCATCAGCAGGCTATCCGCTGAGGTTTATTGGCGCAAGTTGTATCATCAGCAGGCTATCCACTGAGATTTATTGGCGCATGTTGTATCATCAGCAGGCTATCCACTGAGATTTATTGGCGCAAGTTGTATCATCAGCAGGCTATCCAATGAGATTTATTGGCGCATGTTGTATCATCAGCAGGCTATCCACTGAGATTTATTGGCGCATGTTGTATCATCAGCAGGCTATCCACTGAGGTTTATTGGCGCATGTTGTTTATCATCAGCAGCAGCTATCCACTGAGGTTTATTAGCGCATGTTGTATCATCAGCAGGCTATCACTGAGGTTTATTAGCACATGTATCATCAGCAGGCTATCCACTGAGGTTTATTAGCACATGTATCATCAGCAGGCTATCCACTGAGGTTTATTAGCACATGTTGTATCATCAGCAAGCTATCCACTGAGGTTTATTAGTGCATGTTGTATCATCAGCAGGCTATCCACTGAGGTTTATTGGCGCATATTGTATCATCAGCAGGCTATCAACTGAGGTTTATTAGCACATGTATCATCAGCAGGCTATCCACTGAGGTTTATTAGCACATGTTGTATCATCAGCAGGCTATCCACTGAGATTTATTGGTGCAAGTTGTATCATCAGCAGGCTATCACTGAGATTTATTGGCGCATGTTGTATCATCAGCAGGCTATCCACTGAGGTTTATTAGCGCATGTTGTTTCATCAGCAGGCTATCCACTGAGGTTTATTGGCGCATGTTGTATCATCAGCAGGCTATCAACTGAGGTTTATTAGCACATGTATCATCAGCAGGCTATCCACTGAGGTTTATTAGCACGTTGTATCATCAGCAGGCTATCCACTGAGGTTTATTGGCGCATGTTGTATCATCAGCAGACTATCCACTGAGGTTTATTGGCGCATGTTGTATCATCAGCAGGCTATCCACTGAGGTTTATTAGCACATGTATCATCAGCAGGCTATCCACTGAGGTTTATTGGCGCATGTTGTATCATCAGCAGGCTATCCACTGAGGTTTATTGGCACATGTATCATCAGCAGGCTATCCACTGAGGTTTATTAGCACATGTATCATCAGCAGGCTATCTACTGAGGCCCAGATTATCACTGAACACCCTGTGACGATGAAGGGGGAAAAGATTTAATGAGTGGAATAGGCGCAAAAGTTTGATTCAATGGAGGTGATCATCTTCGGTTGAAAGGAAAGAGAACCCTGGCCAGAAAACGAACTATGGGAAGTGAGAGGAGAATTTCAGAACAGAACAAAAGCTCCCTGAGCAGAGGTGAAACACTGTTTCAGCAATTGGGAGAGATGGTTTTTGGTGTGCTTGGGTGGTTTTTTCAGATGAGATGAGGGGAGAACTCTCTATATTGTAGGACGCAGGGCTTTATGATGAATCAAGTTCATGAGTTGCTTTCTTTTTCTTTCTTTCTTTTTTTTTGTGTGTGTGTCTCATCCCCCTCCCCATTTAGGGATGAAACTGCAGACTGTCCGGAATGGACGCTGGCTGTCTGCTATCTGTTTTCCCATTTGATTTTTCATGTGTTACTAGTGTTTTTAATTAATTTTTTTTTTTTTTTTACTCATTTTCATTCATAAACTAGGAATGGAAAATGAAGCAGAATGGCTGGCACTCTAGGTGTTGACAAATTTTATCCATTTAAAGGGTGGCAGTAGTATAGCTGCCATGTTTTTAATTGATGTATATGTAGATAGGGTTTTTTTTTGTTATTGTTGGTCTGTTTGCCTTTATTTAAAGATGGGACCTGGACCTGGTGTGTTTACAATTGCTTCATGGCCCTGAAGAGTCGGTATGATGTATACTAGGCAATTTTAAGAAAACTTAACTTAAAACCATAGTAGGAGAGGGTAGACTGTGGAGAGGTGGCTGGCTGTTTTCAGGGGAGGCGGAGGAAAACCAGGTGTCATAGAGAGAGGAGCCGGACTGGGAGGATGAGGACGCCATTGTCAAGGGACTGACCTGTATCTACATTGTGGGCATTGAGGACCCTGTCAGAGATGAGGTCAGTGGTGCCACCGTTCTAGTGGTAACTGGAAGACAAGTGGATGGGTTGGTTTGTGGATAAGCTACTTCGATGTCTTTCACAATAAAGAAAATGAATGGTGATTCTGTTTTATGATCAGTTTCTTTGACTTGAAAGTTAAAAAAAAAACAAAGGAGGATATGTATGTAACAAGCAAGTTCATCATTGTTGATATTATGATATGCATACGAATGAACGATCACATGAAATGGATGTTTTCTTTTTGTTTACCACCACAATTACTGCATTTTGTCTGAGACCAGACATAGATCATAGAGAACCACCTCAAACCTTTTGGGACTGAGGGTATTCGAAAAAAAAAATGTCAGGTTCTTTTAACCTGAGATCCGCATCACACTGTCAAAAACCAAAATACAATTGCCACTGCAAAAATTCAGGTAATTTAGTTTGTATTTGACAAAGTTTTTTGGTTGTTGTTTTTTTTTTTTTTTTCGCTTATTACCAAATATGTTTCATCAGATCACTTAAATCCAGCCTAGTGAGAGCAGGCAAAAAGTTTCTGAGAGAATGCGTTCCTGCAGTTTCTTTTCGTGAACCATTATAGCTGTTAACCTGCTGCATCCTGGAAGACTGTACATGGGTCATGGTTCTGTTGCCAACCACTGATCAGTTGAATCAACTGTGACCGCCTGTCATGTTTTTAGACCTGAAAATGTTGATTTAAAGTCACGGTTGGCAGTGTGAGAAAGAGCACAGTCTTCATGGAGAACTTGCATATCTGCATGTTTCTGTTTGCATGTGTGTGAATGTTGTAGAGTAATGGTCCTTACTTGAGAAAGTAGACAAGCCTCACTCTGATATGAGCCAATGAAAAAATAGGAAGACCATTACTGCAACAGACTGGGGGGGGGGGGGGGGGGGGGGGGGTATAACGTCTGCAAGCCACTGGACAGTAGCTATGCTCTCTGCTGCTATTCACGTCTCCACGGCCGATTCTACAAGTTGTGCATGTATTCAATCATACTCTTACTTAGTAATGTGTCTTCACATATTTGAAATCACCAGCTTCACTTATTAACTGAAACGTGCAGATAGGGCAAACTGTTTGTTTGCATAACAGAGATGTAGTTTGGAAAGATTTGCGCATCAAAGCAGACTGCATGCAAGGAAATTCGTCTTTCACACTTTAGCACTTTCCTCTGAAATGCTGCAGGTGCCAGAAGCCATACGGAACTGCAAGTCTGCGGGCATCTGTGTGCGCATGGTGACTGGGGACAACGTGAACACAGCACGTTCCATCGCCTCCAAGTGCGGCATCATCCAGCCTGGTGACGACGGCCTGGTTCTGGAGGGCAAAGAGTTCAACCGCCGAATCCGAGATGCTAATGGAGAGGTGAGGGTGTTTTTTTGTGTGTGTGTGTGTGTGTGTGTTTTTTTTTGTGTGTGTGTTTTTTGTTTGTTTTTTTGTGTATTTTTTTTGTTGTTTTTTTTTTTGTTTGTTGGGGGGGGGGGGGGGTGTTTTTTGTTGTTGTTTTTTTTTAGAGGGGGGTGGTTTTTTCTTTTTTTAACGATAATGTTTTCCTGTATTTTTCCTATATTGATCTTGGTAGGGCACTGCTGAGTTTTTCTATGACAGCCAGCACAGTGTGCATTTTTCATTGGTTTGATCAGAGCATAATGGTTTTAAAATTACTGTTAAACGTGTGTGGGTTGGTTAACAAATCTCCCCAGTGCAATTTTCATGTATGTTTGCCCCACCTTTTTCATCATTCCTCTCATCTGTGGAAAAGTGGATTGAAAATGCTGAATTTTTTTTTCAACATGCATCATGACTGTGCTCACATCAGGAGCCTTCGTGTTTTACATCACATCGCAAGCATTATTGCACCGCACAAGAATTTGGCCAGGGCACCTCATGCTGATGAATGTTTGCCAGCTGTAAGATTGAAGAAGATGCATCTTCAGAGTACTCCATATGAAATGTGAAAACTTCGTCACTGTTTTGTAGCAGTCTCAAAAATCTGGTGTCCAAGGGAAATGCCTGTGTTGTGACCGCAGTGTTCTCAGTGAACAGAGTGGGGCATAGTGGTTTGTGTTGATAGTGTTAGGACATGTATATACATACAAACATGGTTGTAAATGAAACTGCATCATCACCTCATCATTCACATACTTATGTTTATGTATGTGCATGCCTGCACTTTCTCAGGCATGCACATGCGCACACCAAACACATACACACACACACACATACACACACACACACACGCGCGCGCGCACATGCACGCTGACCCTCGCGCACAGAAGACGAATCATATAGAACAAATATGATGTGGAAGAAAAGAAAAGTTGAAATTCTGCATTAATTATAGGATTCTTGTCTTATCCCATTGATAAAAAAATAAGCAACTTGATATGTATTCTGCAAACCATATGGGTGTCATATGTAATGTTACCATACTTTGAATTTCTGGAAGAGATTAACATTTTTCATCTGATCGAAGATGTTACAGAAGAAAGAATTTTAATGAAGATACTGGTGTGTTTTTTTAGTGGTGTATTTTAAAGAGTTGTGTGAAGGGGTTTTTTTTGGTTGTTGTTTTGATGACTTATGAGTTGACGTCACTGCGGTGACAGCTGGCCATAATATGGCCTTTTACAGTTGGCTTGGTTATTAGCAACAATACCTTACCTTACCTTACCTCTGCTTTGTGAAAATCCAGTGTGACCCAGGAGGAGAAGATTGACGAGGTGTGGCCCCACCTGCGGGTGCTGGCGCGCTCCTCACCCCAGGACAAATACACCCTGGTCAAAGGCATCATCGACTCCAGGATCAGCACCACCCGGGAGGTGGTGGCCGTCACCGGTGACGGAACCAATGACGGGCCTGCCCTGAAGAAGGCTGATGTGGGCTTTGCCATGGTGAGGGCACTGGGAGAGAGAAAGAGGGGTGGCTTCCATTGACCACTCTTTAAAGATGTGGAACATTTTGACAGATAGGCTGCTCTTTGCAGTTTGAATGTGATTTCTCACTTTTTTTTTTTTTTAACTGTTTGGGTTTTTTTGCTGCAGAAGACTCCATGTGTAGAGAACTTCTGAATTTTTGTAGAATTTTGCCTTAAATAGAGAGTTTTAACTCTTTAATTATCAAGGTATTTGTTTTTTTAGATGCACATAACTATTATGTTAATTTTCTACAACTCCAGACAAATTGATAAGACTGGGTACTGTGGATTCCCCTCCCCCCCTAATTCCGGGAAAAAATCCTGCAAGTCCAAATCACACCTAATGTTGTATAATAAAAATCAGGTATAGTACAAAATTTTCTGTACATGAATCTATGTTGCTGATGTGTATGATAGACTGGTCACTCACCTTCTCCAAAAATCTAAATCCATCCAGATCCATCTGGACGTTGATGCCAAATCCTTACTTCTCAGTCATCTCACACATTGCCACTTGAGTATGAAACTATTTCAGACACATGCATACAGTTTACTCTGTTTTTCTAGCCATATTATCGACAGCAGGACCTGGGCCTCTAAATTGTCCACAACAATGCGAAATGGGTTCTTTTCTTTCTCTTTCATACATGTTTGGCTTGAATTGAAGCACTTTTCAAATTGTAGCCGCTAGCGCTTTAGCAGTCATCTTGGAACTCTGTCTTAACTCTCTTGACAAGCGGGCGCCCACTAGCGCCCAACCGGAAATCACACAGCCAAAAGGCTAAGCACCTGCCAGCGCCCAGTAAAACACGTGGCAACAATGGGCGCCGCCATGTTTCTCGTAGAAAAGGAAGTCTCACGAGAACGTGACTTCCTTCTTCCTGTAGCCATTTACTTCTGTTTGCAAAAAAAATGCAAGTCGATGTGTGCCGTGGTTCTAGAGTTACGAATTTTTTAAGTTTTGAGGTCGAAATGCTGTTTTTCACCATGGCTAACCTTGATTTCTGCTGTTCTATAATGAGATTTAGTGATGGAGATACTGTGTTTTGTAGGATTTATGGCATAAGACTTGGTGAAAGTGCTGAGTAATGAAGCTTAGAGTGACCTAGATTTTGACTGGGATGAGGTTCCAGGTATGATGAACAATGATTCGGAAGAAAGTTCTGAAGAAGAAGATTTTTTTTTTTTCCCAAGTAAATGGCTCATGGCTCAAACTTACGATATAGCAACATATATATTGGTAGGAATTTTTAAAATTATTTTCATTTCGTCCTTTCCTTTCCTCTCTTTTAAATTATTTTTTTAATTGGGTAACCATGTTCAAATACGGAGTTACCTATCTGCCGATGGTTTTCGGTGTAACTAAGCTCAGATAAGTGCATACTGAAGAGGGTTAATGCTGAAGCCTTCCCAAATAGCCTGTGTGGGAATTAAATTTATATTCATGCACTACACGTGGATATGTACTGAACTGGTAATGGCCAGTCAACAGATCTAAAATTGAATGATTAATGAGAAAGCAGATCTAATGTAGACAGGGAAAAGAAAGAGAGATGTTTCAGAATAGCATAGAGATGGAGCCTGAACCCTGCTGCAGCTTTTTGCAACTTAAAAGCTTTATTTGTGAAAGCATCAAACAAAGTTTTCAAACTTGGTTACTTGTTTTGTTCTTTAAAGAATTCGCAGCAAGAACAACAAAATGTTGGCAGGGCTGTGTGATGTGAAAGAGGACTCGTTGCATCGAAGATTACATGTCTTTTGATTACACAAAGATTTTGAATTGTGCATTTCATTTTTGTGAGCATGGTGCTTGAATATGTTTGAAGGATGTTTGCTCAGTTCCAACAATCCCCACTTTTGATCATTGAACGCTGAATGTAAATGGACGTTTTAAAAACCAACCAGTAAATATAATGTATACCCCAAAAAATGTTCCTGAAAAGAAAGTCTGAAGAAAGAGGGAATCTAATAAGAAAGGGTTTTATAGGGTTTGCTGTATGTATACAGAAAATGTTCCAGAAAAAGAAGACTCATAAGGGGGGGTGGGGGGGTTGAGAGAGAATATCTTTATTTGGAGGTGGTTCGTTTTGTTGTCGTTTTGCAAACGAGTGATGGTGATGAAAAACAAGCTCTGAAACTAAAAAAATGATAGCTTGTTAATGTTAAAATTTTTTAGTGATGATTGTATTATGATACAGTTATGATTGATGCCAGAAAATGTAGTTGAAGTATACAGTTGTATACTCATGAAAAAGAAATAAGTATATACAAGAAACAGATGAGCATGCATTTCAGTGTTCTTGTTTGATGAAAGTCCATGCAGAGTTCAGTTGATTTGATTAAAGTATCATTGAAGTTTAACCCGTTCACTGCCTGAAAAATTTTACAAACAAAGGCTTTCCCAGTGCCAGGGAAATCTAATGATTTGGGGGGTAATAATTAACAAAAAATTCTAGCTCAGAAAACTACAAAAGATATAAAAATGAAATATAAATGATTTTTGAAGGAAATTGAATGAATGGAGATAAAAAATATTTAGGCATTTAGATTTGGATAGATTTTTTTGCACGATCAAAAACACATATGTATTTACCACTACAGCTTCACATCCAAAAAAGAACACAGAGCAAAAAAGTTGAAAATAAAGTTGATATTGTCACACTACACCTGTAAATGAAAGTAGAACAGTCTAGAAGTCTATCAAGACGCTCACACCTCATGCAGACAGGTCAGTCCACGACCACGCCCCCCCCCCCCCCCCCACACCCCCCTTGCTGGACTTCAACCCTCTCTTTCACTCCTCCTCTTCCCCTACCTTCCTGCTGCCCGTGTCACGCTGCGAGCAGGCCGCGCTCCCCTCTCGCGCTGACTAACACGTCGCTGGCCACTCGCACACAGTGCAGAGTACACACTAGGCTGGCTCGTTCGACGCTGGTAACCAGTCAGCTGAACACACTCTTGCGATCGCACAGCACGACTCAATAACTGACGAATATGGTCGGCAATTCCATCACTATCATCATCTCACCTTCATGCTCGAGTGAGTCGTGAATAAAAGATTATTATCTTTGTCAAAAAAGATTAGCAGAGCTTGCTCAGCTGTGTAAGTACGCTGATTTGGTCGCTACACTCGTCGAAGGTTGCGCCGCCATCTTTGCAAGCGAGACAAAGCGCTGGCTGGTCATCCAGTCAGTGAGGAAAAATGGTGGTCTTTCCCCTCACGTGTGGTCATTTGCATATCATTTTAATACTGCAGACATATAAGGCTTACTACGCACACTCTATTTCAGTCCTTTGATAGGAATAGTAACGAATGAAAAAAATTCAAGAAAAATGCATGACGTCAGTGGATGGCCCATAGGCACTGGAAGTACATTTTTACTGCGGCGTCAGCTGACGGCTTACAACTTCATACAGATTCTGTACTCGATGCAGGAATTTAAAATTGAAATGGTGAAATTATTAATTGCTTTTATCAGAGAACTTCTGGAATGAGAACAGGGAATTTAACCGTGATTAACATCAGGGTTTTTTTTTTTTATGTTAAAAACATTCGATATGCTCCAAGGGAATTTTGGAAATTTAAGATCTAACCGCTGTACATGTCGGACACTGAATGCTGGGTGATTGTGGCAACAGGGCATCTCGGGGACAGACGTGGCAAAAGAAGCTTCCGACATCATCCTGACTGACGACAACTTCACCAGCATTGTGAAAGCTGTCATGTGGGGTCGCAACGTCTACGACAGCATCGCCAAATTCCTGCAGTTTCAGCTGACAGTCAATGTTGTCGCTGTTTTTGTGGCCTTTATTGGGGCCTGCAGCATTGGGGTTAGTGGCTTTATTTGGGGCATTTTAAGAGCTTGTTTTATAAGTGAGCAGACCTTTGCAGGATTCTGTTTGATTCTAATCAGATTTTTGTCTGCATCTGACAGTACTTTAATATCAGTGAGAACATGTATGCTCAGGATTAGATTTTTAACAAATTCACATCTGTTGCCATACTGTCCGTTGTTTTCAGGATTATGTTTTCTTTTAGCATGTTCCATATGAGAATATGATGAACGGTGGTGCTCACTGATGTACCATAGTATGCCATTGTTGTATCAAACTGGTACATATGCACTCACAAACCATACACAGGCACACTCAGCTGTGCACACGCGCGCGCATGCACACACACACAACCGTACACAAAACCATATGCATACACTATCGTACACATACACACATTCACTCGCCACCCAATACACACACACACACACACACACACACACACACACACACACACACACACACACACACACACGCTCTTTCACACTCACCACCCAACACACGCACACACTCTCATATGTGTTCATTCACCACCCAACACACACGTGCACACTCTTTTATACATGCACTCATACTCAAGCACACAAAAACAAGGATGTTCATACTTGTACACCATATGCACACGCACACACTCGCTCACAAAAACAAGCAGGCAGGCAGGCAGGCACACATGCACGCGCATACACATGTGCACACACGAAACATGTAACACACATACACATGCACACAATCACAGGCACATAAAAAAGCACACAACCACAAATGCAAACACTACACATGGATGTATGTGTGTACATGCTCGCACGCGCGCACACACCCAAACTCCTGTCAGCTGCCTGACCTAATGGTGGATGATGGGTGGTGTATGTGACAGGACAGTCCACTGAAGGCCATCCAGATGCTGTGGGTGAACCTCATCATGGACACCCTGGCCTCACTGGCTCTGGCCACGGAACTGCCCTCCAGCGAGCTGCTGAAGCGTAAGCCCTACGGCCGCACCAAGCCCCTTATCTCCAAGACCATGTGGAAGAACATCGTGGGCCACGCCTTCTACCAGATTCTGGTCATCCTCATCCTTCTTTTCCAAGGTGGGCACAGTGAGAGGGACTTGGCTGTCGTCATGCACATGCACATATTTCCAGTTATGTATACCCACACACATTTGTACAGACATACCAGAATGCAGTAGCAGGGATGGTGTTAGGTAAGTGATATAAGCCTGACTGCACGTTGGTGTAATGCATACCTTAGGTACCTTCAAAATGTCTCCTTTATTTCTTGTCATCATACGCCATACCATGTCAGGTTCTTGCAAGCTGCATCCTGTTTCTTGTTCTTTTTGGCTAAATTTTCATGGTTTGCACAGTTGCGCTGCAAAAGTTGTGTCCAGTCCACTGGTTCCTTTCCTCTTATGGCCAAACACTGACCAAGAAGATCTGCAAGGTTTTTGCTCTGTCTCACTTTTCAACTTTTTTTTTTACTTCAAACACTCGCATTGACATTTATCATACCAGAACTTAACGATTTTAGAATGGATTCATTGCAAACTTTCAACAGGATTGGAACTGTGTTTTCCTCGAATGGATTCATTGCAAACTTTCAACCTGATTCCAACCATGTCTTCCTCACCCAGTGGTTGTTACTTCTTGGTGCTTGCAACATGCCACTGCCGAAGTGATTGCCTGTCTCAAAACGAGAGTGAAGCCATGTCAGACTCATAGTCGCACTCATCTCACTATTTTAGTGCTGTGGTCTGCATGGGATAATCTGTGTCGGCCATACAGGGATTAAGCATAGAAACTTCATTTCCACTGAAGATATAAGATGGTTTTCCATTGCATCTTAATACTGCAGTTGATAAGAAAAGTGAGCCTAACAGAGGTATTCAGGTCAGTTTGCGAGAGGTTGATATGCTATGTATACTTGGTCAAACAGGGAGCATTGAAAGTCTTGACATACTCATTATTTTCTTCCGTTCACTTTTTGTCCAGAAACTCTCTGAGATCTCGGACCAATCAGAGGTATATATGAACCAGACATGCTGTGATACCTTCGCACACGCACACACGCACACACACACACTCACTTCAAATACATGCACACACACTTATACACACAGACAAACTTCACAACACACGCCTGCATGCACACACACCCATACACACACACACGTCTCTCACACACTCACACACGCACACACACACACACACTTGACAACACACACGCGCACACATATGTGCACTAAACAGTATGCTGGCCCACAGTACTTGACCTGCACTTGGACATGGATGGAATGAACGTAGCAGCTAGCAGTCGCACTGGCATTGCAGTGTATGAAACACAACAGAGGCAATCTGTGCTACTGACAGCAGTAATGCTTGGTCTGTTCTTTCTCACCTAGGTGCTAATCTGTTCGGTATCGATGACGGAATCGCCCAGGCCGAGAAGCTACACGCCCCTCCAGGTCAGCACTTCACCATCATCTTCAACGCTTTTGTCATGATGACCCTGTTCAACGAGATGAACGCGCGCAAGATCCACGATCAGCGCAACATTGCCGACGGCCTAGTGAGGAACCCTGTCTTCATCATCATTGGATCGGCACCTTTCTTCTCCAGGTGAGGAGAAATACCATTCTGTCATTGTCTGTTCTCTGGAGACTGGGTTCACTGGTCGTTCGAGAGAATTATCCACCTACTTGGTTTCTTTCTTTCTTTTTTTGAATTGCTGTTTAGACGAGGATCTTCTGTCTTTGGGAGAGGGGAAAGGAAGAGGAGGAATGAGATGCAGTACAGCAGCACTTGCTTATTTTTCAGTGGCGTATCTGCCAGAACATGTTGATATGTAGGGAGTTCAGACACAGTGTGCACAGTGTCTTTATTTTCAGTTGTTGGATATATATTTTACATTTCTACTTCCCTGGTGAAGCAAGTGATGGTTTTTTGGGGGTAGTATATATCTTCTTTCTTTTTGCGGCCTGAAGTTCCATGTCCCCCACATTGCATTAATCCCACACAACTCATTCCGGCTCCCTCATACACAGCCACACCCTGGTTTGTCCTGTCACAACTCCAGCACCAGCAGTCCACAGGGAACAGTCGTTATCAAGTCACATGGCAACCCTCCAGAGAAGACTGTGCACACACACCACACACACACCAAGTCACTTGGATGGTGTTTTGGTGCCTGTTCTGATACAATATCTGCAGGACACTATCTTTGTGATGACAATAATTGCTTAATTGTGGAGCCTTCATGAATAAATATTCCTCACCGAAAGGCACCACCACATCATGGAGCTTGCCCACTCTGGCAGATTTGACACACATTCCCCACTGGCATAAACATGGAGAGGAAATCAAAAGTGAGGTCTGCACAAGAGCAGGTCTTGGCAATTTTTTTTTTTTTTTTTTCCCAAAGTGGTATCAAGAGGCACTCTTGTCAGTTAATAGGCTGTAAACTCTGTTAGGTAGTACTTCCAGTATCGAAGTGATTTTGTCATGAATGACTTTATCGATTAACTCCCAAACTGACCGTTGACACAGTCATTCTTGATGTTCCTGGACTACCCTGTTGCCAGGTTATCTAGTCATTTCCATGCCTGCTGATAACAAAGCTGAACCGTGCAAACATGCGTCCAAGCTAAACGGACAGAAAGTGCTGTCCTTTACAAGAGGTCTGTGTTTGAAAGGTCATCCTTGATACCACCTTTTTTTTTTCCCAGGTGGTGTTCCACACAAAGAAAATATGATTTATTTGTCAGAGACTTCAGTTTTTCTCGGTTACCTTTTTTTTTTTTTTTAAAGACCGTTGTAATAGAAGTTATATCTCACATTGTTAAAATCAGTTTGTCAATGAATATTGATAAGGATGGCTCAGTATATCTTACATCTTTTTGTTTGGTTGGTGTTTTTTGTTTCACTCTTTTTCCTTTTGCTTTTCACAGACAAAATTATGAGGTTAACAGAACTGCAACAACAAATAAAGTTGGATGAAAAAAAATGTGGATCTTTAAGATAAAAAGAAATCATCTGCAGTTGATTTCACAAGGACAACGTCAAGCATTTGACCAGACAAGGACAACGTCAAGCATTTGACCAGATTAAGTCCCATTTTCGTGTAGCATCCACATTTCACCAGAAGTGACATGGCAGATGAGAGAAGCATCCCAGGAGAAGGGAGGGTGGGGTGGGGGGGTGAGAGATGGCCTGCCATATACTATAGTAGTACCACCAGAACAGCAGTACATTAATCCTCCTGAATTTGTACCAGAAGCAGCCAAGATCTGCTACTTCTGTCACTTGATTTCACTGTGGGAGAAACAGGATCCACATGTGTAGAACTTTTCCATCACATATACAAGTGTAGAATTTCATGAGGTTCCCCACTAAAGCTCAGTGAAAAGTTAGGCCAATTTTTTGCTTCTTCCATTCTTTGAAAGTGAAACTGTATGCAGGGACAAGCCACCATGGCAGAGTGGTTAGCATCGCGGACTCCCTGCTGGGAGCCCATGGGTTCGATTCCCATCAGAGTCATGTGGGATTTTTCTGCCCTGACCAGCTCCTACTCAGAGCTGAGTTTGCTACGGGCTCAGTTGGAAAGACTGGGACCACACAGTCGAGTTTCATTCACTTAATGGATGCGTCTCTGAGAGTGTTGCTCAAATTTCCTTACCAACACTGCCCATGTCTGTCTGTATTTCTCAGGCCTGGTTGACGCCAGGATATACTATGAAAGGAAGCGTAGGGTACAGCCCTGTCATGTAGTCTCAGACCGAAATGGAAATCCATAGCATCATCGTCATCATCATTCTCATCAATCAGCATTTTAAAGAAAGTCTCAAATTCTGTGGCCCTTCATGTCCTGCTCTTATGGTGACCTCAGTTTCAGTGTCCTCTTCACGTCTGTGGCCTTGGGTTGATTCCATCAGGGTCACAGGTATCAGTGAGCCCATGGGAGCTATCGTTGGACCAAGTGATGGCTCCCTCCCAAGGGAGAGCTCACTCACGCCTGCTCCATGGCTAAGCAATTATTGTTGTCAGTAGGGGGCTTAGTAGGTGGTGTCCTGCATATTTTTTATCAAAACAGGCGCAACTGAACACCACTGAAGTTACTCGGCAGCAGTGTAGTGTCTTATCTGGTGATTTGCCTCTTGACATTGACTGCTCCCTGTGGATTGCCGGTTCCAGGGCTGTGGTGGGACTGACTGGGCTGTGGCTGTGGACAGGATGTCGGAATGAGCAGCATGAGTGCACTGCCACTGAGATGGCACAGAAGATTAGACAGCAAAGAAAAAAAAAAAGAAGCTGTATGCAGTGACTTGTTAATGAGCTTGACTGTACTAACTTGACAGTGGTCATTCAGAGAGTGTTATGGAGTTTGATAGATTGGAAGCTTATCGAAGGAATTTGATCAAAGTCCACCAGAAATAGAATAATTGAGACAGGCAAGTTACAAGAAGATTAAGATATTGATGGAGGCGGTACTACAGGAAAAGAAAAGAATTAAAAAAAAAAAAAAATCCATGCTGCAAATCACATCACAACTAGCCACTCAGCATGTAAATGTGACAGCTTTTGAAAGTGGATAGGACCGACACATGCCAACATGAAACCCCAGACAAAACTACTCCCCATTTATGATGTTGAAACAGTTTTTATGAACTGACCCAACAAAACCAAAAAGAACACACAACTAAAAACTGCAAGAGCAGACGCTTGGATCAGAAACTACACCTGATGGAAGAATGGGGAGCCTGTTGGTAGGTAGTTTTGATAATGATGGAAATAAACATTAGCCACATTTGTTTTGCTGCATGTCAACTGATCCCTGTTTCAGTGACCCTAGGGTGAGCAGTGTCATGCCCAAAATATGCCATTTCAAACGGAACTTATTTTTGTGTGGTGTACCCGTTTTGGTTGGTGTGTGTGTGTGATCAGTAATTATGACATGCAGCAGAGACTTGGATAAGCTTTACATTTTGTTTTATATCTGAAAAGACAGTGTATGTAGTCGTCATTAATTGTGCATCTTGTAGTGCACACATTCAGTTAGATAATGGAGAAAGTAGAGGTCAGAACCAATGGGAAGTTAGTTGTAGTGTGTGATGATAGGCAACGGTTGTGTGATATACATGGGACATCCAGTGAGATCTGTACAATTGGACAGAGAGAGGGAGGTACATGTCAGGTGGAACTGCTTTTACTATGTGCAAATGCACACATGTGTAAAAATAAGTTGCATTTCATGTGTTGTAAACTAACATCACTATACAATTAGAACATTTGCTGACATTTGTGTGTGACAGTGACATGACATATCAGTCTTAGACAAAGAAACAAAACAAAAATATGGAGACACATGATAGAACACAGTCTCGTGATCTCGTCTGTCAAATCTCATTG
Source organism: Conus betulinus (assembly GCA_016801955.1). Lineage (NCBI taxonomy): Eukaryota > Metazoa > Mollusca > Gastropoda > Neogastropoda > Conidae > Conus > Conus betulinus. Next base: position 657,444 of record JADBJO010000349.1, on the reverse strand, counting down.
TTCTAGAGGTAAAAACACGGTTGTGTTAAGATGACATGCACCCTTTTTTTTTTTTTTTAGACTAAAAACACAGCAGTAATCTGAAAACTAAAGGGAATCATGACTTGGAAAATCTGAATCTGACTGCACACTCAGTTCTGTACCAGTGACCTAACTAGACATCTCAGACTGTTGACACAGAGCTTGTTGAGTTTTTTCTGGTGGGAAAAAAGCTCGTTGGATTGAACATATACATTTCTTTAAAGTCTCACCATCTGAAAAGCACTGTGGCTGTCTCCATTACCTCTGCCATGGAGGTTATGTTTTCTCCAGCAGTGTTGGGTTTTTTTTTGTCTTGTCAGCAAGATAAAACAAAAACTGTCAAACCAGTTTTTATTGAAACTATGTGGAAGACAGAATGTGGCTCTGGGAGGAATCCAGTGCATCTGGGTCCTGATTTGTGGTGTGGCTATGGGTCAAAGGGCAGATCCAGAATCGGTTAATCTTGGTGGAGGTCTGTGCTTGCCAAAGAGTCGGGGTAGTTTTTCTGTGTGCCATGTCTGACCTGCTTTGGCTGTGACTTGTTTACCTGGTGTGGGCATGTTTATGATCAGTGTTGCTGTGTTTCAGATCATCATTGTGCAGCTGGGAGGTCTGGCCTTCCAGACCCATGAGTTGACCGCCGATCAGTGGTTGTGGTGTGTCTTCCTTGGCATCGGAGCTCTCCTCTGGGGCCAGGTAGATACCAGCACACCCCTGTGTGATAAGGCTCACACACACACACACACACACACGCTCACACGCACACACACACACACACACACACACACACGCATACATATGTGTAGGCACTCTCATATACATGTACATGCACACATATATGGACACACGTGCACACATGCATATATGAACATTGTATGTATGGTTATCCATGGTTTGTGCACTCATACGCACACACACACACACACACACACACAAAGGCACATGCTCACACGCGCATATATGCCCACAGCTCTACACACACACTTAGCTTTCTTTTCAGTGGGATTGAAAGACTTTTCAGATGAACTGGAAACATGAAATGAGATTCCAAAATGTAGCAGATAAAGAGATGGAAAAGGAAGGGGGAAGGGATGGAGAGGAAAGAATGAATTGAATCGGTCGGTAACAAGTCTAAGCATCACTCGGTGACTCTGTGTGTGTGTGCACGCGCATCAGTGAGGAAAGAAGTAATTGAATCAGTGGTTACAAAGTCTAAGCATGGTTCAGTGACTCTGTGTGTGTGTGTTCAACAGTGAGGAAAGAACATATTGAATTGGTTAGTACAAAGTCTAAACATCGCGCAGTGATTGTGTGTGTGCGCGTCAGTGAGGAAAGAAGTCAATTGGTAGTACAAAGTCTAAGCACAATGACTCTGTGTGTGTGTGTCGATGAGGAAAGAACTAATTGAATTGGTCAGTACATAGTGTAAGCATGGCTCAGTGACTGTGTGTGTGTGCCTCAGCTGATCACCACAATCCCCACACACAAACTGCCAGCCCTGCGACTGCCGTGTCTGGCCGGCAAGGGTGACCGGGAAGGAGAGGAGGGCGAGGCCATCGACGACGACCCGGTCAGCGGTGGGCGGGGACAGATCCTGTGGGTGAGGGGTCTGACTCGACTCCAGCAGCAGGTCAGTTGTGTGCCCCTTTCCTTCCCCATCCCCCTCCTCCACCCTCTCCCCACCCTTTCTCTTTCCATCTCCCCACCCCACCCCTCTCTCCCCATCCTTTTCCTTCTTCCCTCTCTCTCTCTCTCTCTCTCTCTCTCTCTCTCAGGTTGTGTCTAAGATCATCTCTGTCTGTGGTTGCATGCTAGAGTAAGGTGTAACTGCCGATTATCTTAAGAGCGATGAACATAATGCTGTGCACATTGGCGAAATGTGTGTATGTGTTGCGTGTGTAGGATTTGTAGTTTGCAATATGGATGTTGTAACTGTACTCGTTATGTTCTGCTGTAGACTTTGATGCATTCTTCGTTTTGTAATTGTTGATTTGGTGCTGCATAGTCCCCTGTTGTCTGTGTGTGCGTGAGTTAGTGCCTGCAAGCGAGCGTGTGTGTGTGAGTACGTAAAGGGAAATAAGCATCTTGTCATGAATGTTTTTGTGCTTGGAGACTTGCTGAAAGCTGTATTGATGCATCAAGTGATGAAGTCTGGGTGTTAATTTGCTTCTTATCAATCTGAGAATATACAGTGGGCTATCCCGACAAAGCCCACAGAACTCCTTAGAAAATTGGTCTGAAATGGGTGATAATGCTCATTTTTAAGTAAACGTGAGCACAGAAAAAGAGGAAACTGTTACAGAAAAACTAAACCAAAGTCTTTATGTGCTGGGAGAGTATCTTCATAGGAGAAATTTGGAAGATGATAGCAGTACAGAGAGAAAAATGACTCGGACACATCTCTTAAGAAAAGAAAATGATTCAGGGGGAAAAAAAAGCCTTCAAATATTTGATAAATGGAATACAAATGACCGACAGTCTCATGCTTTGAGGAAATGAAACATGTCTGTCAGTATGTAGAAGAAAAGGTAAAAGTATACCTATTGGGTATTTGATGAAATAGAATTCATATGACCATCAGTATTTAGAAAAAAATAGAACATTTCCAGTACTTAAAGGAAATGGAATGAATATGCCCAACAGTATTTAGAGAAAATGAAATGCATGTGCCAACATATGGAGGAAAGAGCATAAACATGCTTATAGATATTTTGAAAAGTGGAACAAATATGCCTTTCAGTGTTTTTTTTAGGAAATAGAATACATGTGACTGGTATTTTGAGAACATAGAAAATGTCCATCAGCATTTCAAGGAAATGAAATCATTATATCAATATTTCTTCAGGGAAATTACATTATTTTTTCCTCAGTGTTCTGTATAAACACAAAATGCCCATCAGTATTTTCAGGAGGTAGAATGAAGGAAGCAGAATCTGGCCTTCAAAATGTTGAGGAGATGCAATGTGCTGCCCATCAGTACTCTTAGGAAATACAACACGCCAATACTTGTTTTTAGAAAATAGAACAAAGCAACTGATTCATCTCGGAATGTGATGAACAGTTGTAACATTTTTTTTTTCTTTTGCATTGTAAACATTCCATAGTGGATGTGCTTGAATTACAAGAAGAAAATACGGTATTGTACAAACCACTTAATATATGTCTAAAAACTGTACACTATGGACAATCTGAATTATGAATAACACCACCTTGATGAGTTCTTGATGCACCACAGCCAGCTGTCAGTGAATGTTGTAGTATGTTGCTGACCGCTAGAGTGACGCCATCTGTGGGAGGGGGCTGTAGCGGGGGATGAATCATGTGGTCTTATCTCCCCTTGGCAGTTGTGTCGTACAGCAGTGTGTGAGCAACCTTGATGATATCATGCTGCATAATGTTAGTGTGTGGAAGTTGCCACCAAGTGGATGCACAAGAGGCACAGTGATTGTGGATTGCACTCGGCTACAGACAGGTAAAAGATTGTTGGGGAAGGTAATGCTGATGTTCCCATTTTAGTGGTTTAGAATGTTTCAGTGGGGGGTGGGGGGGGGGGGGGGGGGGGGTAAGTACTGAGAACATAAGCAGAATTCCTCTAGAAATCTGCTCTTGGGTTCCAGTTTTGTTGATTTGACTTGAAACAATTAGATAAGATGTGATGTTGGCAAGAGAAGAGAAAAAAGAGCTGCAAGTTTTAGAAAAAAGATGGTGTTTGTTTAATTTTTTGTTGTTGTTCTGAATGCAGTAACACAAGAGAGTCAGTGATTATTTTCTTTTCTTTTTTTTTTTTCCACACACTTTCAGGGATATGTGTAGATGGTGATTGTTTCCTAACCAACAGAGAAAAAAAAGATTGTAGTTTTAGATAAGATGGTAGTAAGCAGTTAGCAAAAGAAATAGTCATTGTTAGTTTGAGAGAACAAGCATTTTACTGTGAATGAATGACAGACAATAATGATTTGTCACCAACCTGCTGAGTCTTGGAATGATTTTGTAATACAAAAGTAAAGTTACTGAATTTGTACACAAAACTGGTCAGATTTGCATGTGAACTAACATTGTTGTAGCTTGGCAGGTAAGTATATGTTGGTCTAATGCCTTTCATAAAAATGTTCATAAAATGACAGAGGGAAGAAGGAATGTTTGTCATCTTGAGCATATTGGGAATTGATATTTGTCTTCTTTATTTAACGCCTTTGATGTTGTGGGTGTGCAGCTGCATACTTTTATGTCATTATGTTTACATATATATACCGCTGTGTATTTATATGATTTACATCCATAAACTTTGTGGTTGTAGTCACTGGTGCCTTTGTTTTGTGCTGGGATGGGATCAATCAGTTTTAACCCACCTCCTCTTATGTTATTCTATCACACTTGATAATATAGTTTTTTTCATCTTTGACTTCATTTTTACTATTTAAAAAAAAAAAAAAAAAAAACCAACATTTTTTTATGACATTGCATCACTGTTTCTAATAACATACTAACGCCCAACGCTTAATCATATGTATGTGTATGATCATTGTGGATTGACTGTCAGTGGTTATCTCATTTATTACCTGGATGTGTCAAGGTGTGTATATACAATTTGTGGGCTTCATGGTATATATTCCAATGAAAAGTCATTTTTATGTTTGTAGTCAACATTTGTTATATTTTCTGGTCATTTTCTTACTTTTTCCATCACCATACCGTCTATGTTCTCATGTAATTCTCTCTCTCTCTCTCTCTCTCTCTGTCATTGTCTGTCCCCCATCTCTTCCTCTTTTTCTGTTCTTTCAGTTATTCCTGAAATAATTCCCATTCTAAAAACTTCTCTCGGTCTCTAGCCGAACCATCTTCTCCAGAGCGGTTGACTGGTTCACTGATTCTGCCCGTTCCTACAACCAACAGATCTGTTTGTTCTTTCCATTGCCATTTTTGGTTTCTGTCATGGAAGAAATGACCTCCGCCCCACCCTCCATGCTGACCTGACCCCCATTCTTCCACACCATCTCCTTCCCAGCCTTTCCATTTCCACCATTTCACGGTGGTTCTCTGATCCTTTAGCTGGTCCCAACAAGTCTACCCCATGTGGCTTTCGCCGTTTTGGCCCATTCATTGTCTGCTTCTGTCGTGGTGCTGGTCTGGTTCGATGAGTGGTGTTCAGTGGATCGATGTCTTCTGTGGACGTTCAGTGGGCAGGCCTCACTGATTGGATCTCTCTGCGTTTGAGTCTGTGGTGGATTGCTGTGAGAGAGTGTCAAGCTAGCATTATGACATCTATTGCTCTTCATGGTATGTGTGAAATGGAAGAATAATAGCTGTTTAAAGTGGTACGAGTCATTCAAGAAAAAAAAAAACATACTGCGACCATTCACTTGATTTGGTATTGCCCAGTCTGCATATGTTCTAAAAACATTTATCTTAAGATGGCTGTGTTTTTAGATACACATTCACTTCAGTTGCATCATTTGACCTTTTTCCCTCTTTTTTAAAAGTTGAACTGAAAACCTATTGTGTGTTCAGCATTGAAACACAGGTGTATTTGTTCTTGATCGTTGATGTGTCTTTCAGTAATTGTTTTATGATCCTGGATGATGTATATTATTTTATCAGATTACATGAACATGGTCGATGGTTTTTCAAAGCTGAACATGAAACATGATGCATAGAGGAGCAGACCAGAGCTCAAACACACTCCTTTTTTTTTCTTTTTTTTTTTAACCTTTTGGCACAGCTTGATTGTATCTATTGAAATAGTACACTTGTAGGATGTTCAGTTTTGGTTATTTTTAGTATTATTGTTCTCACAGAATAGCTTGCTGTTTAAGCTGGTTCAAAGTAGTTTGTTAGCGGTTTTCATGCATTTATTCTGACAATAGATAGGTTTACATACATAGGGTGAAAACACATTCCTTGGCCAAATAGTTTTTTTAAAAATAAATAAATTTTTTTTTTTTTTTTTTTTAATTTGAAAAGGGTAACTTCTGCTCCATCAGTGAAAGAATCGAAAGAAAGAACATAACTCCCAAGTCAGTGCTACTGCTTTGGTGCCCACTCATCTGGCACATGCGCAAAAGAGAAGCATACCAAATACAGAAGGAAGCTTTTCCTATCACCCCAGTCCCTATTTCTTCAGATGATGTTGAAAAGCAACATAGAAGCCCTCAAAAGAGTAGTATTCTTATGTAAAGCGCTCTTCTGGCTTCGAGAATGGCTGTTCTCTAAGACAAAGATCTGTTTTCAGCTTTTAAGTTACAGCAGTGTTCTAAGATGAAATAGTAGTGTGATCGCCACAAGAAATGGCAGTATTTTGACATAGGCTAGTTTTCAGGTTGCAACAAATGGGATAGTTGTTTAATGAGATATTTTCAGGCCTCAAAAAAAGGTAATATTCTGAGAAGAATTGGTTTTCAGGCCAAAGGGAATGGCCAGCTAATGAGCAGTTTTCAGACATTGAAAATAAATTAAGATTTTTCTTCTTCTGTTAGCTTCAGTTTTTTATTATTATTTTTTTCTTAGAAAAGGAAAAAAGTTTGATTCAAGTGCAGTTACGAGCAGTTTCTGGTAGGTTGATTGTCAGAATGTAGGTCATATGAAAAATTGTTCAGGGTCGTCCAGATGAGAAACATTATGGTGATGATTCCATAAGGAATGAATGGAGACTAGAGTTTGGAAGGTCAAATTCCTTACGTATGAAGACAATTGGAATGCACCACCTGAGCATACATGGTCATGCATGTAACATTTCTGCTTATGTTCACCTTATAAGTGCCTCAGATTGCACAGATTTTTAGACCGATTTTCCAAGGGAACAGATCTCAATGAACTTCAGATTTTTTTCCCCCTCCACTTAATTTTCATGCCTAAAGAAATGGGATTTTCTAAAAAATAGTTTTCAGGCGACAGGAAATGGCAGTATTCCGCAATGAAGGATTTTTTTTTTTTTTCTTTCAAACAACACGGACACAGAGTATTCTACCACAGTGTAGTTTCCATTCAACCCGAAATGGGAATATGATAGAAAGCAGTTTTCATACTACAAGAAATGGCAGCATTTTTAGAATAAGTAGTAGATATCGGGTCATAAGAAACAGAATTCAGTGATGAAGTTTTTACAGTCCAAAAGGAAAAAGAGAAAAAAAAAAAAGACAGTATTCATATATAAAATCATATTTATTAACGTTAAACAAACAGCAATATTCTGGCATTTTGTAGTTTTCAGAATGCAGGAAATGGTAGTATTCAGAGATAGAGTAGTTTAGAAACCGCAGTGACCGGCAGCAATATCAGGTAAAGTCATAGTTAACTGGCTACAAGAAATGGTAGTATTCTGAGATAGAGTAGTTTTCAAATTGCAGTGAATAGCAGCAATATCAGGTAAAGTCATAGTTAACTGGCTACAAGAAATGGTAGTATTCTGAGATAGAGTAGTTTTCAGATCGCAGTGAATGGCAGCATTATCAGTTAAAGCCAAAGCTGGCTTCAAGAAATGGCAGTTTTCTGGTACAAAGCAGTTTAAGGATACAAGAAAAAGGTGTGGTCTGAGATGAGATAGTAGTGTGAAGGCCCCAAAGATTGTTAGTATTCCAAAATGAAATATAGTTGTGTAAGAAATGGTACTGTAATAAGGTATCAGATTTATTTGTAGATATCTGGTAGCATTTGTATATTTGTAGTTTCTGTTTTGGTTTTGATGCCAAAAAAGGAACAGAAATTAAAAAGAAAGGCAGTTTTGTGGTTCTGATTTCTCATCATCGCTGTTGGTGTGATGAGACCAATGTACACATGTATTTGTTGCTGCGTGTATACTGCGACAGACCATCATGCCTTGATTTCAGTTAAATGCAGGAGATTAATAAAGAAAAACAGAGGAAATTAAACGTGGAAGGCAACAATATAAAACATACTCTTACTATTCTCCTGGTAGTTTTACCTTGTTCTGTGGTAACCCAAGTCTTGTGAACTGCTTCATCGGGGATTAATACTATGAGGGGATACTTTTCTCTCAGACTCTGAGCAGGGCGTCTTATGTTCCAAAGTACCAGGTACATGGTAAAATCAGTTATTAACACCCACTTGTGTTAGCCATTGCATGTAGATGACCTGCAGAAATGATCAGGTTCTGTGTCTACACAGTTTCAAGCATTGATCATCAAGTGTGCACGTCGGTTCAGCTCACATAACACATAAGATTTCAACTGTGTGTGTGCAAGTTTTGTCACATTTACATTTTTAGTATATCAGACATTTAACTGCAACTGCAGTTTTGTATGCTCTTCATATTAACATGTCTTATTAAGTTGTTTTCCAGAGCATCTTTTTGGGTGGATGAAGTAGATTTTTCTTTAGAAATGAAGAATTACGGAAAAATGTATGCTCCCGCTTTTTTTTTTTTTTCTGACTGTAATGTGCAACACTCTAATTTACTGCTTTGGTTGTTGTTTGGGGGGTGGGGGGGGGTGCGTTCTCAGTCATTGTTAGGTTGTCTGTCTTCTGGATTCTGAAGTACAGTGTAGAGCCATAGATACCCATCAGCTGTGGCTGGTTGCTTGGTAAGATTCTGCTTTTGAGTTTTGTTGAGAGCATTGCTCAGGCTGTCACAGGGGTGTACCACACCCATGATTCTCCGAGTTGAAATGGTGATTTTTTGATTACTTGAGATGTTCCAGTTTAAACATCACCAATTTCCAGAAATAGTTATGGCAAATGTGGATTTTTTTTCTCCCATTTCAAAATTTGTATCTAAGAGGAAAAGAAATTGAGAAGAAGTTGAATGGAATGAGGTTAATTAATGAATATTTATGCTAGCTATATGAGTGAATGGTCAGGCTACACAGATGACTATAATTTCCCCCATTGCATCCATGTTTTTACATGTGAAGCCATAGCTGGGAATACTGCTAAAGTCAATGTTTGTGGCTGATAATATGCTAGTGTTTGGCCAAACTTTAAGAGATTTTTTTTTTTGTCTACTTTAGATTTACGGAAAAACTTTCCCGTTTTTTATCTCTCACTGTTAACCAGAATCATTCATTCAGATCTAAGCAGAGATGATCTTTTAGGACTTATTGTTAAATGATTCAAACCATTTTATAATTGAGGAGTCAGAATAACCCTTATGAAAGCTAGTGAAAACATATACCGAAAAGTGTACATTCAGACATGCATGATGAACACACTCATCATATCAGTATTAACTGAAACATGTAAAACTAGAGGTGAGCACATATGTTTATACAATCATGTTTGCGCACACACACACACACACACACACACACACACACACACTTATATTCACCTTTATCACTTTGAGTTATGCATCTATTTTCATGAGAAATGCAGAAGTAAACGTCCAACAAATTAGACGACTGGTCAAAGAGAAGTGTGGGTCAGCATGTAGAATGTATGTGCCCCTCAAGGAACATGCTGTTTTCTTTTGATCTGCTGTTCCTAGCACCCTAAGTGCTATTAAGGAGAGCCATATCTTGCAAGACAGTACAGTGGTTGTGGTGCTAGACCTGTGTAGTACCCTGTGTGTTGTGTTAGCTGCGTGTGGTTCGCGCCTTTAAGAGCATGCTGGAAGACCTGGAAGACAAGCGCAGCACGCACAGCTTCCAGAGCTTGCGCTCCTCACGCTCCCACCTGTCCCCCCACTCCTCCCTGCTGGAGGAGGCCAGCCTTCGGCGCCACAGCCAGGGTCCCTTCCTTCGCTCCACCCCCCCTTACTCCCTGTCGCCCAGCGGCCCGATCCAGACCAAGAGTCATTCCTTTGAGAACGTGCCCCTGATGAGCCGGAAGTCCATTCCTGTCCTGTACTGCGCCAACAAGCAGACCATCCCACCCAAGACGCTCAGCCACTCGGATATAGCCAGTCGTCGCTCACAAGTCTGTGTGTAAAAAGTCGTGGGTTGGAGGGCTCTGGGTGGTGTGTTCAAACCCCTGTAGGAGGCTGTTGGATGCATCCAGCCACCAAAGCTTCAGAAACTACCAGGAAAGTAAAAGTTCGAGTGCTAAGAGCAAAAGAACAAAGAAAGAAGGAACAGACTGATTGTCTTGACTGCCAGATTTTCAGAACGCACTGCGTTATGTGTCTTGGAGAGACGAATCTTGCTGATTAAGGTCATTGATTGTACCACGTAGGCACTGCCTACGCATGTGGCAGTAGCTGGTTTTGTGTGGAGTTTGTGTCATCTTAGAGCTGGTTGAGAAATGTGTTGTGGGTGGCCGCCACTTAGCTTTCGTGTAGGAAAACTTTGCTTTATGAACGTGGCATGCTCAAAGGCCTTGAGAAATGGGGGAGGGGGGGGGGGGGGACTTTTTTGAGTATATTAAAGTGATAAGAACCATGGCAGAAGAGGCCACAGTAGCAGTGTGTTATCCCTCTGGACTGGGAATGGCGTCAAGTCTGGTGAAAAAAAGACATGAACAGGTCACGGACAAAGCTGACCTACGGTTGATGCAGCCATAAATATGGCTTTTTTTTTTTTTTTTTTTTTGTTTGCAGTGTCAGTGTAATATTTTGATTGAACAAATTCATCCAGTTTCATCCAGTTGAACTAGATGGGAATGTTTTCAGTATAACCTACCATGTCAGAAATGATCCCAGTGAAATTTCTTAGGCTTTCTTAGTAAACATGAAATGTACTTTTTTTTCCTGTGTAAGGAATGATCTCCAGCTTCTTCTTAAATATATTTAGCTGTTTAATGTTTTCTGCTGGGAAAAACACCACAGAAAGTCCATCATATGAGTGAGGAAGAAGGAGTCGGATTAACAATTTGGTTACTTTTCATTGTTGATGAAAATCTTTTTTTTTTTTTTCCTGAAGGACTCTTGTAAATGAGTATTTTGCAACTGTTGTCGATGAATATTTTGAGAATTAAATGTAGTGTAAGGAGGTTTGACTTTCCTTTTTACAGTGAAATGGAATCCAGAATTTTAACGGAAGCCTGACTCAGCTTGTGCAAAGCAGTATGGCTGCGAAGCAATATGGCTGCAGGCAGTGACTGTGGTCATCTCAGTATTTCTTGAATTTGGAAGCCCAGTTTTGCTCTCGAGGTGTATTGTCACTCCTCCCCTTCCCATCCCATCCACACACTCCTCACCCATGCCCTCTTTGTGGTAAAACTGTCTTTGCAATCAAAAGCAAAGCAAGTTACAGCTTAATGTTGGTGATGAAGCCAGGCAGAAGAGTCTGGAAATTCTTAACTTTAGGGCTAAAGTACAAATTTCCAGTACAAGTCATTTCACAGTGTTGTGATCAGTTAGAAATATTGGTGAGTCCGAACAGTGATTCAGGTAACCAGCATCATTCTTCTTGCTAATTAACAAAAACTTTATCTTCATTGAGAGACTTCACCACAACGACGTCTGGTGGCATTTTGAGAGTTCCATCACATTTTTCCCCCATAAGATTTGGGACTATGATTTCATGTTTAAACCAGCGGTTGTTAGAAGTCAAACGTTATGTAATTTTATGGTGTACAAAGGCTTTTAACTTTTTTCTCCTGACATTTTGACTGTATTGACAGAATTTTGTTCCTTCCATATTCTTTATGGTTGGAGTCCAGTGTGTTTTGCCCACAGAAGTGTTTACCTTCCTGTGTCAGTACATTGAGAATTATCGTACACTGAAGTGAAACCAGCAAAGAATTGGGTGTTTGTGATTTGCTTTAAACGCATGTGAACATTCTGGGCACAGTTGGTGACAGGGAAAATTGTTATGAAAGATATGGTTGATTATTTCGTATGACCTTGAGAATTGTTGGCCGTTACTGTCATTGTGATTATCATGTCCTGTTACCATCTCATCCCTGTCTGTGATATTTGATATCCTGTTCACAGTTCCAACTACCACACCACTGCCTTCTTCAGCCTTTTCACAGGTTTCCATGTCAAATCTGTACAGATGTCTTTGTCCTTGCCACATTGCTATTGACTTTTTTTTTTATCCAAAGCAATTCTGTTCTTGAAAAAGAGGGTACTTAGTACAAAACTAGATGCAAGTCTGTGTAAAGGTTGATGTGTGAAATTGATAAACATCAGCAACAAAATTGTACCTATATGAGGGTGTTTGAGTGTGATGTGGAAATCTAATATGATGACCCAGTGTTGCATGGAATGAAGGGACATAATGGTTGTAAAGTGCTATAACTGGATTCTTCAAACATCCGCGCTGAATTGTGATTTTTGTCAAGGATGCGCGAACTTTTAGGAGAGCGTTGTGTGTGTGTGTGTGTGTGCTTAATCATGCATAAGCCGATGCACTCGAACAGAGCCCAAGGCAACAAAGACTATAACATGCATGAAGTGTAGAAAGAAGGGAAGGTGCTTTACAAGAGTTCAGCAGCCCTTGATGCCTGTGGTAGTCTTCCTTTTCACCAGACTGATAGGCTGCGGCTGGTGTATTGACTGCTGCTACTCCTCCAGCTTGTTGATGGGTGTTGCTTTTGTGGTATACCCGTCCTCACCTCATCTTTCTTGCCCACCACTTAGAGACTTAGTGGACAGATGTGTTCCTTTGCCTCCTAGTCCTAAAGCCTTTCCAGCTCGCTGCCATGATGATCTGTTCTGTCCATTGTAGTGGCTGCTGCGACCTTGGGTTGCTCACTGTATCATTCCTCTGTTGTGCTCCTCCATGATTTCTTTCCTCAGTCAGTGTTTTGTCTGTTCTATTGTTTCCCTCTGTGATTCCTTTCCCTGTCAGTGTTTTGTCTGTTCCTCCATCGTTTCCATCTGTGATTCCTTTCCTCAGTCAGTGTTTTGTCTGTTGTTCCATTGTTTCCCTCTGTGATTCCTATCCCCTGTCAGTGTTTTGTCTGTTCTTCCATTGTTTCCCTCTGTGATTCTATCCCCCTGTCAGTGTTTTGTCTGTTCTTCCATTGTTTCCCACTGTGATTCCTATCCCCTGTCAGTGTTTTGTCTGTTCTTCCATTGTTTCCTCTGTGATTCCTATCCCCTGTCAGTGTTTTGTCTGTTCTTCCATTGTTTCCCTCTGTGATTCCTTTCCCCTGTCAATGTTTTGTCTGTTCTTCCATTGTTTCCCTCTGTGATTCCTTTCCCCTGTCAGTGTTTTTGTCTGTTCTTCCATTGTTTCCCTCTGTGATTCCTTTCCCCTGTCAGTGTTTTGTCTGTTCTTCCATTGTTTCCCCTCTGTGATTCCTATCCCCTATCAGTGTTTTGTCTGTTCTTCCATTGTTTCCCTCTGTGATTCCTTTCCCCTGTCAGTGTTTTGTCTGTTCCTCCATCGTTTCCATCTGTGATTCCTTTCCCCTGTCAGTGTTTTGTCTGTTCCTCCATCATTTCCATCTGTGATTCCTATGTTCTTCCATTGTTTCCCTCTGTGATTCCTTTCCCCTGTCAGTGCTTTGTTCTTTCATCGTTTGCCTCTGTGATTCCTTTCCCCTATCAGTGTTTTGTCTGTTCTTCCATTGTTTCCCACTGTGACTCCTTTCCCCTGTCAGTATTTTGTCTGTTCTTCCATTGGGCCCCTCTGTGATTCCTTTCCCCTGTCAGTGTTTTGTGTTCTTTCCATCGGGCCCCTCTGTGATTCCTTTCCCCTGTCAGTATTTTGTCTGTTCTTCCATCGGGCCCCTATTGGGCCTTTCCTGTCAGTATTTTGTCTTCTTCCATGGCTTCTTCCTGGCAGCTGTATTATGTCTGTTGTTCTATTGTTGAATTTGTTCCCCTCCGATTTGTTCCTATCGGCTGTATTATGTCTGTACTTTAATTGTTCCTCTCATATTCATTGTCTATGAGCTGTATCATGTCTCTTTCTTCCATTGTTCCCCTCTGATTCATTGTCCGCCAGCTGTATTATGTCTGTTCTATTGTTCCCCTTAGATTCATGGTCTGTCAGCTGTATTTTGTCTGTTCTTCTATTGTTCCCCTCAGATCCATTGTCTGTCAGCAATGTCCGTCAGCTGCATTATGTCTGCATGGGTGGGAGTAGTTCCGTATTATACGGATTTTCATTTTGGCGACACCACAAACACACACACACCGCGTTTGCACTTTAAAGAATGTGTGTGCTGTTTCTCCCCCCTCCTTTTTTTTTTTTTTTTTTTTTTTTTTTTTTTTTTTTTTTTTTTTTACTCTTCCGCTTCGATTCCGATGGACCTTTGTAGTTCAGTTGTTTTTTTTTTGGTTTTGGTTTTTTTTTTTTTTTTTTTTTTGGTTGTTTTTTTTTGCTGTCCCAACCTCTGCGCCACTTCAGAGGCAGTGCACCCAAACCTCTCATTCCGACACCCCGTCCACAGCCGGAGCCCGGTCGGCCCCTCCGCAGCCCCTGCACCGGCAATCCACGTGGAGCAGTCGGTGTCGGGTCATCAAGAGGCAACCCACCGGAGGAGACACTGCACTGCTGCCGAGTCACTTTGGTGTGTTTCAGTGGCACCTGTTCTGATCTAACATACGCAGGACACCACCTACTAAGCCCCCTACTGACAACAATAATTGCTTAGTCGCGGAGCCGGCATGAGTGAGCTCTGCCCCCGGAGGGCACCACCACATCCGTCCAACGACAGCCCCCATGGGCTTGCCAATACCGGTGACCCCAATGGAACCAAGACCACAGACATGGAGAGGACATCAAAATTGAGGTCACCATGAGAGCAGGGCATGAAGGGCCACAGAATTTGAGACTTTTTTTTTTAATGCTGATCAATGAGAATGAGGATAATTAAGATAATGCTGGATTTTCATTTCGGTCTGAGACAACATGACAGGACTGTACTCTACGCTTCCTTTCATAATATATCCCGGCGTCAACCAGGCCGAAGAGATACAGGCACCTGCAGACTTGGTCAGGAAATTTGAGCAACCTCTCAGAAACGCATCCATTAAGTGGATGAAACTCAACTGTGTGGTCCTAATCTTCCCAACTGAGCCCGCAGCAAACTCAACTCTGGGTAGGGGCTGGTTGGGGCAGAAAAAAAACCCACATGACTGATGGGATTTGAACCCACGACCTCCCAGCCAGGAGTCTGCGACGCTAACCGCTTCATAATTGCGGCTGGTTCATTTGCTTTTTGTCCGAAATAGTTTTAACTGTATAGTACTGAGAAGTATGAAATTCAGGGTTTGTATCAAAAGAGAACGCAGTAAGCTGTCCTTAAATGTCAACTTTTCGTCAGCATCTGGGGGGCGCGTTGCCCCTGCATCTCACCAGGGGCCTTAAGCAGCCCCTGGACCCCCACCCCGGCCGCAGACTTTTCAGTATTACAAACATTTCTCACTCCCCCATCCCATGTGTCTGTTCTACTATTGTTCCCCTCTGATTCATTTTCCCTCAGCTGTATTGTCTGTCCTTCCATTGTTCCCCTCTGATTCATTTTCCCTCAGCTGTATTGTCTGTCCTTCCATGTTCCCCTCTGATTCATTTTCCCTCAACTGTATTATGTCTGTCCTTCCATTGTTCCCCTCTGATTTATTGTCCCTCAGCTGTATTATGTTTGTTCTTCCATTGTTCCCCTCTGATTTATTGTCCCTCAGCTGTATTATGTCTGTCCTTCCATTGTTCCCCTCTCATTCATTGTCCCTCAGCTGTATTATGTCTGTCCTTCCATTGTTCCCCTCTCATTCATTGCCCCTCAGCTGTATTATGTCGGTCCTTCCATTGTTCCCCTCTGATTTATTGTCCCTCAGCTGTATTATGTCTGTCCTTCCATTGTTCCCCTCTCATTCATTGCCCCAGCTGTATTATGTCTGTCCTTCCATTGTTTTCCTCTCATTCATTGTCCCTCAGCTGTATTATGTCTGTTCTTCCATTGTTCCCCTCTTTGATTCCTTTCATCCATCGCTTGCATCAGGTCTGTTCATCCATTGTATATGTCTCTGGTTTGGTTCCCTCGTC
The DNA here is from genome assembly GCA_016801955.1 of Conus betulinus. Lineage (NCBI taxonomy): Eukaryota > Metazoa > Mollusca > Gastropoda > Neogastropoda > Conidae > Conus > Conus betulinus. The sequence continues at coordinate 641,587 of JADBJO010000349.1, read as the reverse complement.
AACTGAATCATGTCTTTTCGTCCATTGTGTATCCCATTGATTCATGCTGCCCACCTTTTCCTGAAGAGTGTTCTCCCCTTCCCTCTCATCCTCAGTCCCCTGTCCATCCCTGATGTCTCATCTTCCATTGTTTCCCTTTGATTTTGTTGTGCACCTCTTCCCCAGCGTTGCCCCCCTCCCACCTGGTTTAGCAATTTCCCTGTGTCTCTTGCTTCCATTTGTTTCTCTTTGTCCTTCCCCAACCTTCCAGACCTTCCCTCCCATACCGACACCCCCAACCCCCCACCACCTCCCTTTTATGGGAGGGTCCCTCTGAATCCTCATTCAGCTGTACTGTTCTGTGTCTGTTTTTCCATGATGACTCTTTGTGGTTCCCCTTTACCGTGATGCTGCCCTACTACCTCCTCCTCTTGGGCAGCTGGGAGCCAAGTGCTGGCCTCTTTAAATTGTGGGTGAATTTTGCCATTTCTTTGCCATCTTTCTGTTTTGTTGCTGATTAGAAGACAAAGAATTCAACTGATGAAGTGGTCAAAAGTTTAGTATAGCTTCAGAAATAGCACATGTAACAGGGCTTAAGAATGAGTGGATTTTCATTTTTCGGTAAGTTTTTGTCAGACACATTTACTTGAGCACAGTCAGTTTTGCATCTTGCTGGTTCTTGAGCCAGCAGTTTAGTGTACACATGTCACACACATGCACGCGCACACACGTTACACACGCATGCGCAAACACAAACACACACTGTCTGTCTCTCTCTCTCTCTCTCTCTCTCTCTCTCTCTCTCTCTCTCACACACAGAATTTTGCAGGATTTGATGATGATGCTTGGGTTAGCTTTTTTCCCTTGGTTGTTTAATCTCTTGTGCTTTTTTTTTCTATATTTTACCACATGGTCAAATACAAATGCAAATAGCTAAACGGAAAAAGCAAGGAAGGTGACAATTATTTGGGTATAATCATCATTATCATGACATTGTGCATGTCACAAACAGGGGAAAAGATGGATTGTTTAAATGGCTTGTAAATCAGATGATTTTGTCAGTTTCAGTTGTCCAGTATCTGGTTGGGGAATCTCCCCCATGGATTCTGTTTGGTGCCCGCCAGTTGCTCCCCTTTTGTTGGCCTTCTTTCTGTTTTCCTGTAAACACCTGATTTTTTTGAACTCTTCCGTTTTCTTCTGCCCTTTCCAAGGATCTGTTTTCAGTTGTCTTTGCCAAAAACATTGGGTTGACGCAGACAATCTGCCGTGGAATCTTGTTGAGCTTTTCTCTACCTGTTCCTTTCCTACCGGTCCTAAACTCTTTCCTGCCTGATCATCTCTCATTGTTCATCTTCATATCAAGCATCAGCCTGAACAGTTGCTTGGGATTTTGAGTGGCAAGAGGGATGAAGAATGTCGAGCAAACCCCTGTAGCTGGTACTAACCATGTCACCCATTGGCAGCAGTCCGTGCTTTGTGTTGTGATTACTGAACTGTATGTGTTCTTTGTCATTAGCTGGGTTTAGAGACATGTGCCATTGACCTTTCACTTATTTTCACTATGTTCTTTTCCCGTTTGTTTTCAGATCCGCGTAGTTAATGCTTTCCGCATGAATTTAGATGCTCTCTACGAGACCGTAGCATGTCCTCAGTGCATAGTGCCCACTCCCCTTTCAATGCTAGGCTGGTATCCAGGAAACCTCCCACCACTGCTGCCAGTGTAGACAAGAACCAGGCTGACATTGTGTCGGAAACACAGTTCTGATGATTGTCATAATGACCATGTGGCCGCTGACCTCCTGGACGGTGCTGCCCTTTCACTCGGCAGTGCATAGGCAAGAGGAAGAGAGGGAAGACTGGCGACCTTCGTGACAAAACTGACCCCCCCAAGACAGGACGGTAGAACTGATGGCAGCATGAATTGTGTCAGCCCACAGGAAGATGAACACAACGGTCGGGTTCCAAGGAGGACAAGACACGATGTTGATGTGTTATCATGGAACAAGGGGGTGGGTCAAGTGAACACAGTGGAGAAAAAGAGCGTAGAGCAGTGTGAATGAAGGCTGCATGCAGCAGAGCCAAGACATGTTGACGACTGAGGTGGAGGGGGGGGGGGGGGTCATGCCCAGGGGCCCGCTAAACTGATGATGGTGCATACACACACCTCAAGTGCTGTGGATCCAGGCCACAGCAGCACCACAGGCGGCCGTTGTTGTCTAGTCGGGCAGACCAGACCCCCCCCCCCCCTTTCTTGGTAGACACTGTGGATATGTATCTGTCGCTTCCAGCCTCACCAAGAGACCCTTGCCGCTGTGTGCATTGCTTGTATTAATGTACACCACCACTCTCTTCCGTAGAGTTCTGTCTCCTCCCTCCACCTCCACCTCCTCCTCCTCCTGCTCCTCCTCCATCCCACAACCTTTTTCCGCCTCCTGTACAACCATACCATGCATTTCACTCAATGGCCTAGTCGGGCACAAGGCCAACAAGCAAGCAAGTCAGATACATGCATCTGTTATTTGTGGATGTTGTGCCCTGTTGTTGAACCACTGAGCATCATCACCACCACCACCGTCACCACTGCTGCCAACAACTTACCAACTGTTGTGCGACCTGTGTTTCCAGCAGCCGACCTGTGTTACTGACTAAATGCGTGCAGTGTGCACACCATGTGCAAGCATGCCTGAGAGCAGTTTGTCATGGGACAAGTGACCTAAAGTGAGATGTTGTGGTGCGCAAGTGCTACAAGCTGTGGGAGTGTGTATGTGTGGTTGGAGTGAGGATGTGGTGAGGGTTTTGGCTAGCATTCCGTGTGTTGTTCAATAGCCATGGTAATGAATGTATGGGATGTGGTTTTGGTAATGTTCTCATGTGTTGTTGTCAGTTGAAAACTGAAGTGTCTTTTAGAATGATTTTTTCTTTTCTTTCCCCTCAGTTGAGGTGAATCGCCAGCTTTCTCCTTTTGTGATGATGAACCATATTGCAGGACTGTGTTTCATGTCGTTACCATTATCGTCGGCTTTATGATTATGACCTCATAACTTTATAATGCCAAAGCACAGGTGATTATGGGGGCGGTTTTTCTTTCTAGAAAGTATACTGGGGGGGGGGGGGGGGGGTCCATATATGTATCATTTAGATGTGTACTTCACTGAAGGATCAGTTTTTTTTTTTTAATCAAATTAAATGTAATATCTTATTCAGGTCAGGATCGGGTCAGTGGATGGAGAGGGTGTTGTTTTTAAGAAAGTAGGTGAAAATGTTGCCGACCTACCCAGTGTTGATCAACTGTTTCCCTTTGTTGTCCTCTCTGGTCATTGCACGCTGTATACAGTTGACCATCCCCACCATAGTGATCCACTCTATCAAGATCTATGGACTTTCTTCTTTTTTTTTCTCTTTTTTTTTTTTTTTTTTTTTTTTTTTTTTTATAATAAATCGGAAATGACTTGGGATCTAAGGTACTGTTGTTTTATGCCCCAGCTGAGGGCCGTATAAGGGCAGTCATCGCGTTGTCAGTGTGCTTAACACAATATCTTTGGTTTCTAGATTGGTTTGACCATCACAGTTGTGTTCATAGAGACAACTCCAAAGGATGATAATGAGAAATATTTCCTTAGCGAGCTGACTGAGGCTCTCAAAGAAAAGACAGCCGTCAGTGAAGGGCAGTGTCTGCGAAGGAACGTGGGGGCGAAACATGATGCAGTTGCAGAATGACCAGTGCCAAGAGCAGGAAGTGTGGTCACAGTCGTACACCCGCACACCTTTTGGTTTATTTTTTGACATTTCAGGTCAAAACACACACAGTACCCCATACAGTCAAATGACCATTAGTACATTTGTCATGTGATTTGTTCACAGTGATTTTTTTTTTCTACAGAGGGTACACACACACACACACACACACACATTCAATTTTGCCAAGGTATTGCAAAACGGAATCAACCCCCAGAATTCAAATCAACTGCTGGAAGTTTACAAACTCAAGTTTTAGTTTCAAATGGCAAGCCCACAGTTTACAGTAATGATCCTGAAAGTCAGTTCTGCGGATAGGAAGCTTTCTATGAGGCAGCTGTGGAGAGCTAAAGGTTTCCCAGACACAACACCAGAATTCTGAGAAGGTTCTCTCCTCTTGATAGTCCCAGTAGGACGGTGGGGTGCCAAGGTCTCCAGGTGTTTTTAGGGTCATTTGTAAAACTAGGCTCAGAAGTGGGGTGGTTAAACACTAGTTTTGGGTGGAAACAGTTACATTTACTGCGGTTTGGTGGGTGGTTCCACTGTTAGGGTGGAAACATAGTTAACACTTGCTGCGTTTGGTGGGTGGTTGTTTCCACTGTTAGGGTGGAAACATAGTTTTGGTGGGTGGTTCTTGCTGGGTGGTTTGTTTGGTGGGAAACATGGTTAACACTTAACTGCAGTTTGGTGGGTGGTTCCACTTCTCCAGGAGTGTTCAAGTGGCATTGAAGTTTGAAAAAAAAAAAGTGAGTCAGTGGGACTGGTAAAGACCTGGTTGCTTCAGTTGTATCTTAACAAATAAATCAGTGATGAAAACAATGAATTTGGTCATGTTGACTTAACAGTAAACCTCCACAGTAAACATTGAATTCAGTTACAGATTTAGTTGGGTAAGATTGGCACAGTGGTAAAAAAAAAAAAAAGAATTTAAAGAGATGAAATCAGTTTTGACAAGTTTGTTGGAGGCACTCATAACCATTGAAAAATTGTGATGAGTTATAAGGCTGAACTGGCTTTATGATGAAATTTTCTAATCATAAAGGAAACAGTTTAACCATTAATAAGTAGATTAGCACAGATGGATTAATGGTTTTTAAAAAGATTGTGAGGGAAAAAAATGAAAAATTTTTTGATGTGTTAAAACTGTTTTTTAACCAAATGCAGTGGAATATCCCAATAATGATTTTTTAAACTTTACCAGCTGGATCTGTAAAGGCTAGCAGTATTTGATGGGAGGTTATTTCAGTGAAGACAAAAGCTGATTTAAAAACAAACAAACAAACAAAAATGCTCCACTAGTGGGAAAAAAGTTTTTTTTTGGGGGGGGGGGGGGGGGAATGCTCCATTAGAAAAAAGAAGTTGAAAAAAAGAGAAGTTTGATTAGAAGGGAAAAAACTTGGAAAAAAGAAATGCTCTTCAAGAAAAGAGGAAGCCTTTATGTGGAAGGTGAGATGTCCATGTGCTTGGTTTAGGAGGAAATAAATCCATAAAACATGAACAGTATGCACACCTCAGCCTCAGGACTATCTGATCATAGATTAACGGGACAGGGTAACAGTTTGTGCTGTAATTCAGCACAAGGTGACACAGTGTTGCAACTTTTCAGATTTTGTGTCGGTGTTTTGAAGAAACTTTTTTCTCCTCCTCTTTGTTCGTAAGCCCTTTTTTTTTCCCTGCCCCCCCCCCCAAAAAAAAATCAGAGAATGCTGAATGTAAAAGAAATGACAAGGACATGGACATTTCCGACCAGATATATGATCTGCATTTCTGTGTACATGATAAAAACTGCTGCTGAAGAACATCCACCCACCTTTACTCCTCCCCCTCCCCCTTCCCTTCCTTTTGCTCTCTGCTGGTCTCTTTACCTTTGTGACCAAACAACCTTTGGCTGATATATATTTTGTTTGTTACTGTTTTTATGCCGGCAATCTTGTCTCCCACCTTCGTGTGTGAGTGCACGCACATGCACCTGCATGTGTGGACAGTTCCTTTTTTTTTTCTGGGGGTATGTGTCAGGATGGTTAATCCAGCAGCTGTTGGCTTTGCCTTTGACGCCACTGGACCTCTTGATGTCCATTTATAAACCGAAGAGTGTTGAGCGTTTTTTTTGTTTTTTTTAATATACAATGCTGCCATTATACTTTTGGTATATGTGTGTTGAGAATGTAAACACTCGTAGAAAAAAGGAAAACATGTATGCATGTACATGCATGAATGTATGCGTTCATGTAGTCTTGCCAGCTTCTGCTTCTACTCCTTTTCTTTCTGTCCCACATTCCAATGTTTTCTCTCAGGTGTCTGTGAGTTTCTTTCTGTATTAATGTGCACACACACACACACACACACACACACACACACTTGCATATGCTCACACACACACACACACACACACACACACACACACACACACACACACACACACGCATTGATTGGCATTCACACACACACAGAGAAGGACTCGCAGACAGATGCACACACAAGCACACAAACACACGTGCACACACACACACACACACACACACACACACACACACACACACACACACACACACACACACACACTCACACACACACAGAATGATGTACACAATTGTGATTACCTTTCTGGTTCTCTTTGATATAGAAATATTGCTGTCTAATTTTCCATGCGCCACTCATTGTGGCCACTTTATATACAACACAGCCAGGTTAATTCTTTAGCATCCCCAGTTCCACTGTCTGCAGGGTCAGGTCTTTCCTTTGCCATCCCCTTACTTCGGTGTTACCACACCACCGCTAACTAATCCTCAGAGAGAGAGAGGGGGCAAGTTTAGCAAGATGGTGATCCCTTCAAAACCTCATGTCATTAACTCTGTGTGTGTGTTGTATGTATGCATGCGCATGCACGGCACATGCGCATGTTTGTGTGTGCGCGTGCTTGGATGCGTTTAACCAGTCTTTCCGGTTCATCAAACCACTGAGAGAGCTGAATCTCGCCCACCTATCCACAACTGTTTTCGAAAACTATACTTCTTTTTGACATGCTGATTTTTCTTTGATTTGGGGGGGGGGGGGGGGGGGGGGGGGGGGGGGGTTGTACAAAAGTTATGAATACTGTGCAGGTTTTTATATCATGTACATTTACTTATGTGCATGAAAGGTTTTGTTCCATGTGAAAGGCTCCTTCCCACCCCACCCCCATTCCCACACATACACACATGCCCCCTCCCTCTCCTTCTTTCCAAGTTAGGTGGTCTGGAGATGTTGTGCATGGTGGTCATGTTGAGGCGGGAGAATCATTCTTAGAGCCCTGTGAGTGCTTTGATGTTGGGAGGCACATCAATAGCTACAGAGCAGGTATCTGTAATTTTGGTTCCACTACCATTGGGTGAGAGCAGTCACCTGCGTATGCCTGTGTTAGGTTCTGTCCTTTTTCTTTGTTCTAACCCCTCCCGCCCCCCCCCCCCTTTTATTTATTCATTTTTATTTTGTTTTAAGTATGGACTGGTGGTGGTGACTGTGTTTGCTATTGTGATGTATGCGGGGTTAGTTGATTTGAGACTTGTTTTGGAAACCTTGTCTTCTGGTGTGGAACCGATTCAGATTTTGATCGTGTTCTCACAGTGCTTTGTTGCATAAACTGTCAGATAATGTAGTAAATGAAGAGTCTTGTTCATGAGTGCATGCGCGTGTGTTCGTGTGCAAGTGGATTTATGTATTGGTGCCCAAGTTTGCACATGCATGTATATATGTTTATTTTTTTTTAATTCACTGCATTTTTTTATTAAAGAGAATGTGCCGTGTCCAGAAAAAAAAACGAGTTGTGTGCACAGGATAGTCACACAGGATATGTGCGCTAGCATATACATGGTGCACAGCTGGTATGTGCAATGCCACCTTTTTTTTTTTTTTTTTTTTTTTTTTTTTTTTTTTTTTTCACTTTAGTGTATTGACCTCAGACTTTGCTGCGCCGTGCTTGAGGGAAGCCATGTTAAAGTGTGTGGGTAATATATTTTTGTATTGGCAAACCATATTGGAATAAAAACAGGTGCAATGATGGATCATTTGCAAGATTGTTTATTCTTTGCTTTTTTTTTTTTTTTCAAAAAAAGAAAAAAGTACAAGACCAAATGTATTTTGATATGTGCGTTTCTTTAACCCTGTAAATTAATGTGTACCTTAGATGCATTAAAGCAATTGCTTATTATGATTTGCTGTGTTCTCTGTGGATGTACTTTGAGTCGGGATGATAGCAGTAGAAATGGACAAGATTTTTATCACTTAGCTGAATTGTGTGTTCATACATGTTGTGGAAATGATACACTGGTAATCACTGTTAGCTGTTCTGAACTGAAGAAAACTGATACAGGTGCCGATAGTCTTTACTGCTGTGTTCGTGTTGGCATGATCATGTATAAGATTTTTTATCCTTTTACTGCAAAATAACCCATTTTTGACCAGTCTTGTTTTTGTTTTTCTCTCTGTGGGCTGCGTTTTGTTTTAATTGAAGAAGTAAGAGAGTAAAGAGCACAGAGTGGAGAATGTTTCTAAGTTTTATTGAACCTCTCGTATCTTTTCAAAGTCAATGCATTCCGCTGAAAATGATTCCATATACATGTATGTGTATGTTCAGAAATAGTCATGAAAGAAGTAGTTGTATGCACTGGAACTGAGTGAGGAGAAAGAGAATGGATAAGAAAAGGCTCAGAATAAGAAGGGATACCAGTTATGAGGATCATTAGTTGGGTATTCATTTAAATAATGAAGTGAGGAGAGCGTTCAAGACTAACTGCATTTTAGATATACCTAATAAGACTTTTTTCAATACCTCTTTGTATTGTGTGTGTGTGTATTCTGATTTACATTTAGAATATTGGTTGCTTTGGATTTATACTTTACATCTGACTCTCATGGGGGTGAGATATGTTTAATGAAATTCTTCATACCAGCCTTAACCCCCCCTCCTCCTTTCACTCTTGTCTCTTTGTGTGTTTTTAAATAAAGTCAGATGGTATGTAAAGTTGCACCAGTCAGAAGTTCTTCAACATATCTTTGTAGGGAAATTTACAGGTGAAGCTGACTTGCTTGGTATGTCACCGACTGCTACTTTTGCGGCCATGTTGTTGGCTGAACTGAGCTCATGAGTTCAGCAGTGACTTCACCTTGTGTTGCTAGGTTGTGGATGAGCAGTTTTATTGGGTTTGTCAGAGAGTACTTTCCTTTAGGAATGCAAGGGGTACAGCTGAGTGTATAGGTTGGCAAGAGATTAGTAGGGATGCACAGTTTGGTAGAAATAGAAATGGGGTTAAAAATACTGTATAGTTAGGACAAGATGAGGTGGGGGGGGGGGGGGGGGGGGGAGGAGGGGGAGGGGTAGAATTTTTTTTTTTTTATGATTTTTTTTCTTTTTCTGATGAATACTGTATATAACCCATTTTCGAGTTTCTTTTTTCAAAGACTTGTCACATTTTAGCATGGTATGGGTTCTCAGGTGTTTCGTGGAATATCAATTTATAGATTTCATGGTCACATTTTTACACAGAAGGAAAACAGCATGGCTTTACAAATACATACATTTGCTGAATGAAAACCCGTGAATAATTCTAACGTTCCTGAATGTTGATGTAGCCAACAGCCTCAGAAAATACAGACTGTATAGATTTCCTTTGTTACTGTGGTGTTACAGTGTATTGAGTTTTACAGTTATGTAGAGACATCCAGCTTTAAACTATTATGCTTTGTGAGTTATCTTTATTGATTATTTCACCGCCTGGAAATACAACTGCCGTAAGTCTGAAAATCAAATTTTACAGGAGACCCCCCCCCCCCCCCCCCCCCCCCCCCCCCCCCCCCCCCCAAAAAAAAAAAGTTTATTATCCACACAAAGATATACTGTGAGCTGAGTTATGGTACAAGTATTTTGATTACAGTATGTCTTTTGAGGATAATGTGTTTAGGACTTTGGCTGCGTTATGCCCCTTGGCCCGCTCTTCTACTGAAAATTTCAAAAAATGCAAAACAAAACAAAAAAACTCAAGTTACAGCAATTGTATTTCCGGGCGGCAATTTGCTTGATTCATAATAGTAACTGTAATATTTTTCCTATTGTTAACAAGAACAAACTTTTGGGACTTCAGATTTTTTTTTTTTCCCTGCTATACGTAATTCACAGTTTTTAAGAATAAAACTGTAAGAAAATGATGTTTTTTGTCATTCACTGAGCGTGACTGTTTGTGTGGGTGGTGATGGTGGTGTGTGTAGGAAGAACATGCTTTTGTCAGGGGCCCTGTGTGGGATCACTTATGCTGTTAGGAAACTCCGACATGCTCTGTCGTCAACCAGATTGCAAGGCCATCATGCGACTAGCACATCAAATTCTGCATCTAGGTCTTATCATGTACAGGCAATATTTTCGAAAATGAATTATCAGACTGTAAAATTAAATGAAAATAGCATCTCAGGGACACAACCCCTTGCCTGCCTAAGCCTCCGATGGAAATAGCCTCCCATTGCAGATTGGTTTTACGCATTTGATTGGTTTGTGTATTTTTCCAGTATTTTGTCTCTTGCATTTCTGTTCAAGATACTGACTCCATAGCTGTCGTGTAAAATGGGATGGGAGATACACTGCAGCTGTGTATGAGATTTTTTCCTATTGAACTGGGATGGACAGTGCTAGCACACTGTACATGGACTTTTGAACAGATCTACAGATCTCATTTTGATTTGGATTCTGTATAGTGTGGAGATCTTTAAAAAAAAAAGAAAAAAATACACACTTAAAAAAAAAAAAAAAAAATGTTGACCCAACCATTTATTGGCAGTTATTGTGGTGTTGTTATACCAGTTGGAAGTGAAGATAGGTGGAAATAAGGTTGCACTCCTTCTTCTCCGTCCACTGTCCTGACCTGAAATCAGGTGCCATTTGCTACAGGGAAGACAGGGGCTCTTTCTCAGGCCCAAAGAGTCGGACCCCAAAGAGTAGTTCAAAGTCAAGAATGCCAGCTCCACATGAAAATGCTCTAGCTGGTCATTATGCTGTTTAGGCTTTGCAAATTTTCATATTTTCACAGATTGAAACATACAGTCATTCTTCTTGGTGATATTTGATGAAAAGATACAGATTCTAGAGTGTATTTTTATATAGTGTATGCCTTTCAAATTGCTTTCCTTGGAGACTGAAGAACTGTGAAAATGGACATGTTTCTCAAACTAAGTGCTTGTCCACACTTTCGACAGTCACAAGAAACCATCAAAAAGGAAATGTAAGAACTACCTCTGGTCACACCTAGTTTACTCATTCTGTCCTTTTAAAGAGCGAGGAGACTTCATAGTGCTTATTGGGCCCTGTACTACTTGGTCTTATTTGTATGTTCATTGAATGTGGGGATATGTGATCAAAGAGTTGTTTTACTGTTTATTCCGTTGAGGACCTGGTTCTGCTGAAGGAGCCTGTGTTTTTCATTTTGATCTGACTAAAACTTGGTTGGTGATGAAGGTTGTATATAATTGACAGCTTGGAAAAATCCTGAGTGTTGCAGGTAACTGAAAATGCTGACCTTATTGCATGAACAGACCTTTGCAGAAGAACAGAAATGAACATAGTATGGAGTGTCCAGTTGGTTTCACTGGTCCTCCTGTGTGCCAGTGGTGGGTCATTTCATAGTTCAGCCCCTTTTTTGTGCCCCCCCCCCTCTCCCAACCAGAAGAAAAATAAATAAATGAAGTAATGATAAGTGATGAATTAAATGAAAATTGCCTATTTTTTGCAACATGCTAAGACAGAAAAAAAGATCCCCACAAGATTTTGAAACAAAAAATAAAATGCTCATGTCATTTCATCGCCCATTTTTTTTACTGGTTGCTGTTTTTAAAATGTTACAATCAAGTTCCATGCAGATGCTTCATGTCATTGCTATGATATTCAGTGAACTTTTATTCCTTGCTCCATTCCACTATTAGATTACAAATTTTCCTGTTGTTGTCTTTTATACAAATGTTTTGGAAAACACTTTAAGAAAAAAAATAAAATGAAAATGAGGGCTGCTGGGGGGGGGGGGGGGGGGGGGGGGGGGGGGGCCTCACTGTGAAAGTCTCAGCTCCTCAACAAAGTCACAATTCATGTTAACGTATTTTGTAAAACACTTGGAACTCTATAACAGAGCTCTCTCTCTCTCTCTCTCTCTCTCTCTCTCTCTCTCTCTCTCTCTCAGATAGACTGCAAACATCTGAAATAACAATTCTGAAAAAGAAGGCATTATTGCTATATTGAAAGAGTATAGGTAAAAATTATACTGAAAACCAGGAGCATTGAAGCCAGTGGAGCTTGGTTGTCTGCAAAGTAAAGTTCATGGAGAATTTCTCCAGCAAATATCAAGTCGGCCACCATATTGAAGAGGGAGAGGGCAAGGTCCTTCTGGTCATGCATTTGATCACCATTTCAAAGAGAGGCCAAGGCCTCTCTGGTCATCAATTTTACACCAATTCAACCACTATCTTGAGGAGGGAGAGGCCAAGGTCTCTTTGGCCATCAGTTTGACCTCTTGAAGAGGGAGAAACCCAACTCCAGGTGAACAGTTTGACTGCCATATTTAAAACAGACCATTGGCCCCTGGTCATCAGTTTGACCACCATGTTGACGAGGGAAAGATCGAGGTCTCTTTTCATCTACCTGACTGCCGTATTGAAGAGGGATCTCTTTTCATCTACCTGAATGCCATATTGAAGAGGGTGAGGCTGAGGTCTCTCTGGGCAAATTTTTTAACCCACAGTTGGGTTTTTTTTGGAGGGTAAGAACAATGGAAAGTGTGTGCAGCATGGATCTGGCCACCTGATGGTACTGAAGGATTCAGACTTCTTAAAAAGACATTACCAGGCAGTTCATATGCATGTTATCAAAGAAATTCATGAAGGTAAAAACTTTTTTTTTTTTTTCTTTTTCTTTTTCCATTTTTTTGTCATTCTTAATGTTCTTCCCAAATTTGACCCACGAGAATGCTCTTTGCAGAATCAAGTGGTGTATTTGACTGCTTGCTTTTTTTTTTTTTTTTTTCACCTCACAGAGAATGGAATGGAGAAATCTTGTTCACTGGCATGGGTATAGTAGGATTGACAGGAATGTATATATAAAGGAAAACCGAGGTTTTCCCTCTTGCTTGTTTGTATGTGTCAAGAATCCTACTTTGACTCTAACCGTGGGGCGCATTTTCTACTCTTCTCCCTCTGCTTTGAAGGTTTGTATCTGTGTGCATGCTGTGATCATGCACATTGCCCATCCTTGGAAGTCCGTACTGCTGCTTTCCTCCTCCTTATGACCAGGATGTTATTGCTGAAGAAAAAATGTCTCATGTCCTTTTAGTTGAAGTGTTTGACTTCATTCCCAGCCAGCTGTCCGTTATTTTCCACAGGAACACACATACTTACCATGTTTTGTGTTATTCTCAGCATTCATTTTGCTTGAAGTTTGGCTTTCAATCTTGTGAGCATTGCATTTGTTCTTGCTTTGAGTGGGCATTGGCTTTTTGTAGTGTGTTTCTGGCCAAGTATTCAGTTATAAGCTGCTCAATATCTGGCACATTTTTTGTTCATGATTACTATTTTATATACCATTTTACATTATGCATTTTTGATTGCAGGTGGGAAAATGTCGGTAACGGCACATAAATTCTCTCTTTCTTTCTCTCTCTCTCTCAAACACACAAACACACGCACATACATGAAATGGTTATTTTAATAATCACAGCTTTCTATTGATCTGCAGTCTTGTTTTAGTTTTCTAATGTACTAATTCTGATTGGCAAATGACACACACACACACACAACACACACACACACACACACACACACAAAGCTCTCTCTCTCTCTCTCTCTCTCTCTCTCTCTCTCTCTCTCTGTCTGCTGAATCACAGTCTGCATATTAATACAAAGTCTTAGTTTAGTTTCCTAACATACCAATTCCGAGTCGAACTGACACCAAGTACACTCATCACACAAGCACACTTCCACACAGGCACACACGCACACACATCAAGCATGCATGCACATTTCCTGAAGTTTTAACAACACACTCATGAAGATGTCTTCTTATTTATATGTGTTTTTTTTATGATTCATGTGAATTATTTTGTCATTAAAACATATATTCAGGAACAAATAGGACAGGTTTGAAATGAAGAGGAATCTTTGTCATTAGACATATTGTCACCATGTCTTCAAAAATATGAACTCATTAATTAACATCTGCTGAAAGAACTTTGGTACACTATATTTCAGGTCATAGCTCTTGGACAGGCCAGTTTATTCTGCAAACAGAATATTGCATGCATAGAAATTTATCCGGACTTTTGTTTCTTCCTCTTTATTTGTATATTGACCTGCAGTTCCCTCTTTTCTCTCCTTGTTATGCATGTTTTTTTTTTTCCTTTGTTCGTTTGTTTCATTTTGGTTTTTTCACCATTTGGTTCCATGTTTTACCTGATGGGCTTTTTTCTCAACAGTTCGTCGGCGACACTTGCACCCTCACCTTCATTGTGACTTATTTTGTTCCCTTTTCTGTTTTTCAGATCCGCGTTGTAAATGCTTTCCAAATGGACTTAGATTCGCACATGGACAGCTACGATAAACGTAGCCGGCCCTCAGTGATTAGCCTTCAGTCTCTGCAGGCAGCTCGTGGAGGGGTTAGTAAAAAACCCATACTAGCTAGCTCACCCGAGGCTGACGAGTCCTCCAGCTCACCGTGGCTCAACAGAAATGATACCATACCCTACGCAGACGAATGAGCGCCCCGTGGCTTCACAAGCGTTTCAAAGACCACAACTCTTCCTTGCTCCCGATGGAGGGGGAACAGACTGCTGTAAGGGAGGGAGGGGGGACAGCTGGCAGTGATGTCTGGATTCAGTGAGCTGTGTGTAAGTTGAGACCGATTCTGTGACTCTGGAGGGATGGGAATACCTGTGTTGATGAGTGGTTGGGCCAGTTGGTCGACAGGTTTTGGACTGTCTCGTGGCTGCATGACTATATGAGAGAAGCAGGTTAAAACATGTGCGCCTGAGGGAAGGAAAAGACCTGTTTCAGCATGTCGTCAAACTCTTGGGAGAAGGGGACTACTGGGGGGAGAGGACAGTAGTTCGGAGTGAGGCTAGTGTTGTATCCTGTTTCTTATAGCCATGTCAGCCATCCATCTGCAACCGTGTAACAGCAGACATCATCTTCCCAGTGTTTGCTATATAATGCTTGTTACAGTCAGGTTTGCACGAGCACAATTCTCAGTTGTAGTGGTAGTTAGATTCTTTGTAGGTGTCTCATACATTTAGAAGTTCCTTTCAAGTTAGCAACTGATCTCTGCTTTGCATGGTCTGACCGGTCTGTGTTTGTATGGTTTTTCTCTGTTCGCCATCCTTTTTCTATGACTTGGAAAGTTGTGTGGAAGATGTGTCCACTGTCATATCATTGCTGTGACATTGACAGAGTGGTGTGGGCAGTCTGTTCTGCAATCACATTACATCAGGTGAAAGTTGTACGGGAGATGTATTCTGCTCTCATGTCGCATAGTAAGTTGTGTGGAAGCTGTGTTCTGCTGTCACATCCCATTTTTTTGTGGTGAAAAGACTCATGGAAGATCAGTTTCCTCTGCTGCTGATACAGGCATGGCCAACATCCGGTTGGTCTGCAGGTTCTTCCGCCCCTTCCCTTTCTCTATTGAACAAAAAATAATAATGAAAATGATTTCTTTTTAAGTGAATGCATGCTTTTATACCGTTATTTCCACTAGAGAAATGGAAACCCACTCTTCGTTCATTCTTGGCATCATTTTAGTCGGATGAAGAAGGGAGTGCAATGTATGTTTAAGGAATGCCTTGTTTTGCCTTTACCAGTGGAATCCAGTGCTATCATTTCTCAAAAGAGTTGCCTTCATAATGGTACCACACACACATAACATGCATGCCAGTGGCAAATTGTCACTTTTGAGCAAGTCGGATAATCATGATTTTTTACCCCTTGCACATTGTTTCACTTCTTGGGTAACCCAATTTACGAATTACTGCAAATAGTTTTGCCTTTTTCTTCTGTGTTCCAGCTCATGCCTCCCGAGTAGTGAGCAATTTGAAATCATTCAGTGAAAAATATGCTTGCAGTGTATGTGATAGCATGTAAATGAATTTTGATTGATGGTATATAAAAAGTTCGAAGATCAGAAACGCCGAAGTAATTATCTAGAGAATGAACATATGGCAGTTAAGATGGGGCTTACAAATGCTGCAACCAAAGCTGTTGTTTCCATCGAGCTGTTCTTGAATTTATCCAGATTCACCACCACTATTGTTTGGAAGTCTTTTTCAAATCATGCCTTTGTGTAAGTGAAACCAAACTGGGGCTGAAATGGGGCATGAACATCCCAATTCCGAGCTAAATCATACTGATGTTGACTGTCCAAGTCACAAGAGATGAATTATAGGTGTACAGTATCTCGTAGTTTGCAAACTTCTGGAGATAAAAGCTCTGTTCTTCATTTAAGGTGGAAAAAAGTGCTCCGCTCCAGTTATTTTTACACCATTGCTTGGACTGACAAAGTTCCGTCACTTTAAAACGTGTTTGAGATATTTGGCAAGGGAAAGTCTCGTAAAATTTAAAGGTGCACATTGGCTCAGTTGAGCCTTCAAGATGTGTTCATTATAGTCAAACAGTGACATTATGGAGTTGAAAACATGATAAAAGTAAATCTAGTTGCAAAGTGAAACGACTGCAGGCGGAAATCTAAATGATTCAACGCCGCCTTCCTTGCACTCAACTCGGAAGCAATCTGAAGCGTTCAAAGCCAAGTGCATTTTCGTTATTTTGTTCGTCTTTGTTTCACCTGAAGACCTAAGAGGTCGAAACGCGTTGTGTGTTGTCTTGTGGCTCGTTTGTCCACGTTTCTCTGGGCGGTTTGCTGACATTTATTTAAGATTTGATAAAAGTAAGTTTATGAGGATAGCATAGGCAGCCGTTTTAACTGAAATCCTCTAAAATTGACCAAAGTTTTATTGGGGGGGGGGGGCGCGTGTGCGCACACATACAGGCATCTCCAAATCTTTCAAGTTGTTGCAGTCTCCATGTTCTCTCTCAAGAAAACGTCATCGTCCAAGCTAAATAAAGAAAGGCAAATATGCCAGAGTAAAAGGAAAACCACAGTATGGAATTGTAATATGCCCATTTAACTGACTGTTTCTATATTAACAAACTTTTGTTACATCCATTTTCCTCACCCTGAAACACTAACCCTTTTTATATGATATACTTGTTCCATTTTCTTTGTCTTTTTGTGTGATAGATTACACCAAGCCATCGTGTGTCTGTCAATGGCACACTGTGAAGTATAATTCATACCTGTATATATTCACACAGCGTGTCCACACCATTCCTCATTTGTTTCCAATGGCTGTTAGCAAGATGTCCTGGACTGCTGCCTCCCACCCAGTTTCCATTCAGTTTCTCACTGCATGGGAAGAGACTTGGTAGGCTTAGCTCAACTGAGTGTTGTAGACTGTTTTTGGATTCCTCTCCCCTTGAATCCACGTACCACAGACTTACAAGCTGGCTAACTGCTTGGTGGGAGTGATCAAGTATTTTCATGTTCTTACAGTGTGAAATCTGTGGAAAATGTTACCAATATTGATTTTTCCCTTTTGGTGTTAGATTGACTGGTTCCTTTCCTTTCCTTGATCTGCCGTTTCATTTTTTCCATCCACACCTCGATCTTCACCACCTCATCCCTGTTACCCCTACAGCCTGTCCCCCCCCCCCCCTCTTCCTCATATGAAAACTACTGTGGATCTTGCATGGTGTGAGCCTACTGTGCAAGGTGAATGATTACAGTGTGTGGTAATGTGAGGGTCAGCTGCCAGATAACATGAACACCCACACACAACTGAGAAGGATATTGCCATGGTCAAAGGCTGCTGACCAATGGGTCGGCACGACACAGTCCTGCAGAAAAACATGACTTTGAACTCCAGTCTGTCTTCTTCCTGCTCACACCTTGGAAGCGACAAGGAGATGACTGTCTGGTTCACGACACCACTCTACCAGTGTGTGCATGTCTGTGCCAAGATGTGAAGGAGGTTCTTCATGGCTCCACTACATGCTGCCACCCTTACATCAGCCAGACAATTTGTGTGCTGTGATAGCCAACACACGCAGCCAGCCAGAGTTTGGCTCCTTTTTGCGTAGGGGTTGTGCTTGGTTCGAGTTTGTTCATGCGTTTTATTTCTCCAATTTCATTATTATAGGCAGTGTTTTCCAAGGATGTTTGGACAATGGGAGATGGGTTTTTTCATACTACTTAACCCAAGTATCACCTTGGAAAGTTAAATATCCAACAATTGTGAGTTTTGAAAAGTAAAGACAGAAAAATGCTAGTGTTACGAGCAAGATAAATCTGTCATGTAATGTGGGGGTTGAGGAACAAAAACAACACTGCAGACTTTTTTTTTTTTTTTTTTTAAAAGAATGACAGTAACAGACACCCATAAATTTTACATTCCGGAGAGCGTTTTCCCTCTGCATCAGCATACATTTTGAGTATGATGTTCAGGTATCTCAAATGTCTTTAATAATTTCATTCATGAAAGATCAGAAATTTTACAAAAATGAAAAGAAAAATGTATTGGACTTCATATTGAAAATATTGGGTGGAGGGAGAGGGATAAGGGGTCTTTTTCCATAACATGAAATATATTTTGTCAGTAGCTTTGGTTGGGAAATGGGGGGGGGGGGGGGGGGGACAGGGACAGGACAACAGTTGTGAACACAATGACTGATCAGCTGACTTTACTGCCACGAGTGTCAATCAAGTTACTGTAAGATGTTGTTGACACACCACTGATAAATACACATAGTGCACATAAAATTATCCATCCCATAGGTGCCCTCATTTGACTTTGCAGTAAGTTGGTTCATGGACAGTGTAATGTGAAGTTTGAATCTTATCGAAGTGGTGAACAGGAAAAGAGGATACTCCTTAAGCCTTTTTTTTTTTTTTTGGGGGGGGGGGGGGGGAGAAAGAAATGGGATAGCCAGATGCTAAATTTTTTAAAAACTACAGAGAAAGAAAAAAAAAAAGTGTGAGAGAATGTTTTCTAGCGTTGGGTGTACCTTGTGTATTTGTACACAACTTTCGTTTTAAATGCAAGTTTTATCACAAATATTGTTGATGTTTTTTTTGTTGTTGTTTTTTTTTTTTTTTTTTTTTTTTTTTTTTACATGCTAATACATTGGGGTTTTTTAACATGCTAATACAATAACGTAAGTAAATTCCTTTTTAAATTAAAAATCAATAGTATTTTGGTTTCCCTTGTTAGCTTCGTTTTCTATTTTCTTCACGTTGTTCAGGTTTTTTTTAATACATATTATGAATACATGACTGCAAATTCTTTTCACAAAGACATGCAGTGGGTTTGTTATTCAAACATGATACTTAAGTCATGTACAGTTTATCAGTTTCAACAACTTCCTAAAAAGGTTTTATCCCCTTGCAACATTAATTTACTGGCCAGATTATCCAAATCATGTACTCTTAAAAGAACATGCAAATTGATCACGCAGATGCTCTGGCACAATGGCAAGAGGTTGCTACTGCCCAGATGGTTGTAGAAGTCATGATGTACTTCCTGTCCTATAATTTTGTTTTCCCAGGTTGCAAATACTACTTTTCACAATTGCAGTCGGTAGCATTCCACATGTAAGTATTCAAAATTGCACTGCAGTTCAATCGCAGAAGCATCATGGGACTGCAGTATGGAATGTTCTGGTAGAATGCATCAGGTTCTGAACAAATGAAGGTAAGTGAATACCATATGTTTTTATGTACTATTTATTAAATTGGTAGATGTGCATTTGTTCTACAGCTGTGAAGTGCATTTATTCAACAACAGTTCACACATGGATACAACATTTGCTTCCATTCAAAGCTATACATTCAAGGCATGTTGCACACAACATTCTGACCATTTGACCCACCATAACTGGATAAGTTACCATAATATCCAACCCCCCCCCCCCAATCTGTATGCCGGATATAACTTTAACTCATCGAAATTGCCCCCCAAAATTATGACAATAGTTAACGTCTTGAATGTAATTTCATATGGTGTAATACAACCACGGATGATAATAGTTCAGATTTCACACTTGCAGTAATAATTTGCAACAAGAAAAATGGTCAGATCGGCTAAATCCTCGGGATTTTTTTTTTTTTAAAACACCATTCTTCACATAAGCACATTCTGTTAATGTACTTGCATTTTTGTTGGAGTGTTAACATGAGGCTTCTTTAGATGACCTAGGTGCATGTGTATTAAGCAGTTAATTATGCCCAGCAGCACGCTTCCTCACTTGCTAATAAGCAGGCGTGACGCCCTCTGAAGTTGTACAGCACTTTTTTCACTTTTCAACCTCTTCTGAAGTTAATAGTTCCATTCTCACTGTGCTTTGACTCTCATTCTTAATCCAAACCACTCTTGTGCAGATTTGTTTGGAAATGATATGATGAACAAATTTCTGTGTTTATTTTTATATCTGGGGTTCATTCTTTCATATGTATGGTGGGATTCATGATGAGGGCATGTTGTAGTATAAGCCATTGTTATAATAAAATCTTTCTTTTGTACCCCAATGTGTGTGTTACTAATCTATGCAGGAGTGGCTTGTCTTTGATCCCAGGCGTTTTGTAGAATTGTTAACTGCCATTTCATAGTGCAGCCACTCGAGAGCTTTATTACATTAAGCCCATTTGCCAGCGCATTAAGAGCAACAAGTCAGTATTTGAATTTGAGGTCTAAGCCATTTCTTTGCATTCATTCCAGGGGAACATTCATTCTCCATGGGGAGAATCTCTGAATCTCCAAGTTGGAGATAGGGCAATCCCGCCCCAAAATTTTTTTTCCAAAAAATTCACTCTAACCATACATACCCATACCATAATAATAGTGGAAGATGCACTCTACCAAGGGGTACAGCTCAAGTAGACATTTTTTTTTTTTTTTTGAGCTTTTCATAAAACGACTCCATCACGAATTTCCAGATGCCCTAACCAAGGGATACATCCTGAATTGTTTTGTGGCTTATTCAGAACAAGGGATACCCTAAATTGTTCAGAGGCTTGATTGAGAAACGGTCCCTAAACATTAGACTGGATAACTCGAAATAAAAGACATGAAATGTTAAAAACAAATCTCCAGAACTACACAATTATACACACAAGTCCACCTTTGCTAGGGATCACTTTCAATTTCATATGGTAATCTTATTTTGAAGAAAACAAATACTACCCATAAATTAAAATTGATCCCCAGTAAAGGTGGCTTAAATAAATTTGTGTAGTTCTGGAGATTGGTCACCCTGTACTTGATAAAAGCCCCACATGTTGCATGACAGATGTTCAAAAATATCTTCTGGGCCTGAAACTTGTAAAATACCACCATGAATGAAAGTACAAGACAAAAAAAAATTCCAAAGTAGCCTTTACCAAAGTTTAGGAAAGTTACCAGTTGTTAAGTCGGTTTGTTAAACCTGGTCAATGCACTGAAATACAGGAAAACGTACTAATTGTGCCTCTCAAATTCATACACCAAACTACACATACTGCTGACAGTTTTCACTATTAAAAAAAAAACAAAAGCAGTTTTTGAATGCTTAATTTCTACAGAATTTAAAGAGTTACAACATGTATGCTTCAGTTGCATATAACAACAGAAACCCATTTTCATCTACAGCAAGTCCACCATATGCCCAAAAACTGCAGTCTTTTATCAACCTGTAAATGTCCTAAATCAGTATTACGAATTCCTTCACAGAATTTTACTGTGAAATGAAGCAAGGTAAACCGATAATTGTGAAGTGCAAATTTGCAAAACTTTTCTGCAACTGGTTGAAGAAAGCTTCGTAACACCAGACTTGCTCAGACTTGGACTTGCAAACTTTCCCAGTCCTCAAGCAATCCATGTACAAGCAAGCAATAGAAAATAGGGCAAACAAAGGAAATACTGAGCAAAGTGTAAATTTTGTTATGCAAATAATACCTTGCTTCATATCCCTGAATGCGTGACTATGTGCTTTTTGACTCCTTATAACCACATTTATATACTTACATTTTTTTAAAATTGTCTCCATCTAGACATCAGATAACCAACTGCAAGCACTCAGAAATCAACACATGCACCACAGAAGATTCCATTCATGTCAAGTCACGCAATCCTTTCATTCCCAAGGCCACATATATACGCCCCTTTCTCACCTGTAGCAGGTATGTTCCTTTTCCATTCCTCAACATGCGAGGTTTCAGAGAATGAACAATTCAGCAAACCAGCTCGTGGAGTAAGCATGGACCTAATTTATGACTGGATCTCTGCAGCACACAAAACCCTTTTCCCTGTGAACCACTATGTGGGACCAGATGCAGCTTGTCCTACCTATTCAAATCACCCAACACCATGGACAGCTGGTCCTTCCCCATTAACACTTCCATGGAAATCTAGTCAAAGTAGAGCCTGGATGATGTCAGCACAATGGGGTCACGCAGTGCTGCCCAGACTTCTTATGGTCTGGAGGGGAGGACGTATTTGACAAAGGGCACCTCCACATCCTGTCCATCTGAATCATCACAGCAGATCTCCAGAACCAGTGCCCTCACATGGGGAGGGATCTTCTTCTTGGATACCTTCTTCACCACCTCCGACAATCTGCACACACAAAAAACTTTGGGTGTAAATACATACTGGCTCACTCTACTTCAGTGTTCTCAGTGCTGGAACAATTTCCCCTAAATTCACTACCCACAGAATGTCATGGATGAGGAGCACAGTCATTTTTAAGTCTAAATAAAGTACTGAAACCTTCAGGAACGAAATAAAAGTCATTCTATATGGTCTGCACACTAAATAATCAACTTTTGATCCAAAGAGGGGGAAAAAAAAAAAAAAAAAAATTTTGTTAAACTGAAGGCTTCACATGCAAGAAAATTGGTCTTCTGACTACAAGGGGGGGGGGGGGGGGGATAACAAGAAGAGATTACTGAATACTGGACTTTAGACTGATGGAATTCAGCTAAAATGTGCGTTTGCGCAAGTGCACTGAGCAACTGACCCCACCCCCCCCCCCGACACGACACACACACACACACACACACACACACACTGTTGTGATGATGTACCTCTTGCTGTCTCCTCTTTGCTTTTTGATAAACAAGGCAGTTTTTAATCTAGATTCATCTTTTTTTTTGCTGCTTGCTTTTGTGCAGCAAATAAATTTATTTCTTGCTGGAAGTCTGCCAAAAATTCTCTGAAATCAAAAAGTGACGTTCCCACAGGCAAATCATGGGGCACACCCATTGACTGTCAAAACAAGCCAAAGTTTTGGGGGGCTTCACTTCTTGTAGCCTACCATTCCAGTCAACAATTAAAGAATCTCTAGCAACTTTCTTTTTTCAAATTTTCTTCTTTTTTTTTTTTTTTGGGGGGGGGGGGCGCAATGGGCAATTTGACATCGTCATTATAATAGCCCAAATCACCAATTCTGGCCTCAAAATAGGTCAGCAGTCGATCAAGATCAATGTCGAAATTGTCTCGCTTAGAATCTTCAAGAGTGTAGCCCCCAAAACGATCTCTTCATCACTATCGCATCAGAAACTGAATTCTACAAGTTGCATAGTTACATGATCCACTATTTCCCCAGAAAATGTTGGCAAAAAGAAGCTGAACTTTGAAAATTCACAGCAGCAAAACTACACCAAAACTCCTGCAACAAAAAAAAAAAAAATGGCATCCAGATATGGCCCTACCGGAAGACTCTTCTGTCACAATTGCATTCTGGATATGCGATGGTGAAAGTTGTTGACCTAGTATTCTGCAATCGATCTTGGTTGATACATTATTCAGAAAAAGGAAATCTCTCGGTTGATGTGGTAGGTTAATCTCTGAACAAAAGTGAGTCTCTAAGCTCTGCCTCAACCCGTGTTGCCTTTGCCAAAGGTTAGAGCTAACCTTTATCAGTTTCAGACAAAGCAGCTTTCCAGATGCTGGTTGCCATTTTCATGATCATCTGAATTCCACCTCATCATGCATACTCTTTGAAAATGTAGTCTTCAGACTAAAACAATGCAAGCATTTCATGCCTAACCAAACAGGATTGATACGCAAACTCTGAACAATTACATTAGACAACTAATCAACTAAATGCGATTTTTAGATCCACGCACTATATGGCTTTAGATCTGTATTCATTAAATGGTCTGCATGGATGGATGCAAATGCTGACCACACCACCATACATCCAACGCTTTGGAATACAGCCTTGAGAAAAGAAAAAAACAGTACACAATAAAACCAATTAGCACTCGGTGCCTGTACACAGCACATAACATTTTCCGACATACTGTCTTCAAACCACAATGCTGAAAAACATTCAACACACAGAATCATTTTAAAACACACATTTGAAGGTAATGTCCCATGAGAATCATTGAATACAATTCCATTCAAACAACAGCAAAGTCGCCTCCCAAGATCAAAAACGTGCTGCGATGATGATGCAATCCAACAGAGCATGCCTGCAAATGGTTGTATATATAGGTAGGTGGAATTAACAGGATAAGAGTTATGCAGCTTGGAAGACAGACAGACATCTTAAAATATAAGCCGCCTGTAAGAAATTCCGACAGCATTATACTTAACATTATACTTAACCCTCTAACATGAGAATACCATGCCAGGTGAGATAATTCTGCAACCTCTGCACCACCTCAGAGGCAGTGCACCATCGCCGCTCATTCCAACACCACACCACAGCCACAGCCCAGTTGGCCCTGCCACAGCCCCAGCACCGACCATCCATAGGGAGAAGCAATGTCAAGAGGTAACCCACCAGAGGAGGCACTGCACTGCTGCCAAGTCACTTTGGTGTTCAGTGGCGCCTGTTCTGATCTAACATACGCAGGACACCACCTACTAAGCCCCCTACTGACGACAATAATTGTTTAGTTGCAGAGCCGGCATGATGAGTGAGCTCTCCCTCCGGAGGGCGCGCCACCACGTCCGTCCAACGAAAGCCCCCATGGACTCGCCAATACCGGTGACCCCGACAGAACCAAACCAAGACCACAGACGTGGAGAGGACATCGAAACTGAGGTCACCATGAGAGCAGGGCATGAAGGGCCACAGATTTTGAGACTTTTTTTTTTTTTAAAGACTGATCGATGAGGATGATTAAGATGATGCTACGGATTTCCATTTCGGTCTGAGACTACATGACGGGGCTGTACTCTACGCTTCCTTTCATAACATATCCCAGCGTCAACCAGGCCCAAGAGATACAGGCACCTGCAGCGTTGGTCAGGAAATTTGAGCAACACTCCCAGAAACGCATCCATTAAGTGGATGAAACTCGACTGTGTGGTCCCAGTCTTCCCTACTGAGCCCGTAGCAAACTCAACTCTGGGTAGGAGCGGTCTGGGCAGAAAAACCCATACGACTCTGATGGGATTAGAACCCACGACTTCCCAGCCGAGAGTCCACAACGTTAACCACTTTGCCATGGCAGCTGGTGTCAATAAAAATTGAAACTGAAAGGGAAAAAAATAACAAGAACACATTACTGAATACTGGACTTTAAAGTGTGATGGAATTCAGCAAAAAAATGTGCATTTGCACAAGTGCACAGAGTAATCGACACCCCCCACCCCCCAAGACGCATACACACTGTGGTGATGATGTACCTCTTGTCGTCTCCTCTTTGCTTTTGATAAATGAGGCAGTTTTCACACACACACACACACACACAACACACACCCCCTGCTTTTGATAAATGAGGCACTTTGTTCTTCGAAATTTCTTTGGGGGGGGGGGGGGGCGGCTGGGCCCAGCAGCAATGGGCAATTCGACATCGTCATTATCAGTCAGCAGTGGGGGCCAGAATAGCTCAGTTGGTAGAGCGCCAGACTTGTGATCCTGGGGTTGCAGGTTCGAATTTCGGTACAGGGGAATTTTTCCCTCGAAATTAACACCGATTCCGACTCCATTCCCTTCCAATGAGACTATAAACCCCAAGATTCTGTGTATGAACGCACGCACATCTTGCACACATGTAAATTCCCATCACCAACCTTCAGAGAGAAGGCCAGTTTGCCACTGGTATGGATGACACGTTACACATAACATGCACCTTCCCCAAAGATGGAGTATGGCTGCCTTAACCCTGTTCAGTATGCACTTACCGAGCTTAGCTACACCGAAAACCATCGGCAAGATAAGTAACTCCGTAATTTGAACATGGTTACCCAATTTAAAAATTAATTTAAAAGACAGGAAAGGAAATAATGAAACGAAAAAAAAAATTTTTAATTCCTACGAATATATATGTTGCTATATCATAAGTTTGAAGAATGTCACATGAGTCATTTACTCGGGGGGGAAAAAAATCTTCTTGAGAACTTTCTTCCGAAAACGTTTTTATCATATCTGGAACCTCATCCCAGTCGTAATCTAGGTCACTGTAAGCTTCATTACCCAGCACTTTCACCAAGTCTTATGCTGTAAATCCTACAAATCACAGTATCTACTAAATCTCATTATAGAACAGCAGAAATCAAGGTTAGCCATGGTGAACAACAGCATTTCGACCACAAAACTTTGAAAATTCGTAACTCGAGAACTACGGCACACATCGACTTTCTTTTTTTTTTTTTTGCCACATGTTTTCCCGGGTGCTGGCAGGCACCTGGCAGCGCCCTTTTGTGTGATGTCCAGTTGGGCGCTAGTGGGCGCGCGCTTGCTTGTCAGAGAGTTAATGGCGGGATAGAAAATGGTCATACACACAAAACTCCACTGCCTGTCTATACAGGCAGTCTCCACAGGAGTATCAGCCTGTGTACGCAGAAAGAAAAAAAAAAAAAGAAAATCAGTCAGCAGTGAATCTTTATTTATAACAAGGTCAAGATCGATGTCCGAAACATCTCACTTCAAAACTTCAAGAGTGTAGCCCCCAAACGCTCTGTTCATCACTATTGCATCACAAAAATAGATTCTACAAGTTGCATAGTTACTTGATCCGCCATTTTTCCTGTAAATCTTTGCAATAAAGCTGAACTTTGAAAATTCACAGCAACAAAACTACTCCACCAAAACTCTTGCAACAAGAAACAAAATAGCGTCCAGAAAAGGTCCTACCAGAAAACTCTCCTGTCGCGATTGCATTCTGGGATATGCAATAGTGAAAGTCACTGACCTAGTATTCAGCAGTCTTTGATCTGGTATTCAAAAAGAGGAAATATCACGGTCGATGCGGTAGGCAGTGGGTTAATCCTAATAGCCTGCAGTAAATCCTTCTCTCTCCCATGTTCTACTCTTCGCCTCATTGAAGCGATTCACACGAAGCTCAATACACGGTCAGGCCACATTGCTATGCATTACTTACGGCTGTGTCTTGCGCTCTTCCTGTTTGGCTTCTGCATGAAGTTGGAGTAGAGAAGGCAGACTCCTTGTGACAGCATGGTGATCTCCAGGCCATGTTCCTTCT
Organism: Conus betulinus; assembly: GCA_016801955.1. Lineage (NCBI taxonomy): Eukaryota > Metazoa > Mollusca > Gastropoda > Neogastropoda > Conidae > Conus > Conus betulinus. The sequence goes on along the minus strand of JADBJO010000349.1, from coordinate 614,349 downwards.
GCACGACACAAACTCCGGTCAATACACACACCACTTCCACTCAACTCACACACACACATACTTCCAGTCAAAACATACAGAGTTTGTACGCTCCTTAAAACTCCTTGAATTCTGAGAGCCAATTTCAAGTCCTTGAAAATCAATCAATAAAATGTGGTTCTGTTGACCAAACCTCCTTGAAAAGCTTTGAAAATCAAGTCATCGGCTCCAAAAAAAATTTTAAGTGGCCAAAAAAAAAAAAAAAAGTTTGATTTTCCTGCATTCAGGCTGATTAACAATTATTCTAAAAAAAAAACAAATTTTCACATCGTCAGGAATCTGCAATGTCCTCTGCTATTTAACCAAGGGAGATAATTTGTAACTTCAGCAATTTCTAAACTCTACGCACGTGCAAAGGTCGAGCACTTCTGACTGCTGGTTCATGAACAAAGCTTGAAAATGGAGGGGGTGGGGGAGAGGATGTGATTTAACATCTGTGGTTGGATACCCTGATTTTTCTGATCGCGAGAAAAAGATGAAGCAAACAAACATGTCTGCTACTGCACAGTCTGCAAAAAAGGTTTTTTGAGGTGCGAGCAATGGGTGAAAGTGCCCTGGTTAGCCACAGCAAAGGGAAAAAGCACATGGCTCTATTGGCATCGAGCAAATCTTCGGCATCAATACCCATCTCACACTTTCTTACAAACAATATGGCAACAGCAGCATCAAATGCGAATAATATGTCGTCATTAAATCCTGATCCTGGTGTGTCCATGCGCAAATCCAGTACCAGCTCTTCAGCCACAATGGACTTGTTTGGCTCAAAGAGACGATGTGCTGAAATCTGCAATTCTTTACACGCTGCACTCTGTAAACTCGCACCAAAGCTTCAATTTTTGTGAAAAGAATTCTCAGCTTTTTCAAACAGCCTTTCCAGATAGTCAAATTGCCAAAGGATTTCAGTGCAGTGAGGGAAAATCCAGGTATTTGGCAACTTTTGGCACTGCACCTCACTTTCATTGATCGCAGAAAAAAAAAATCAAGAAGAATCAAACTACATGCTACTGTTTGATGAAAGTCTAAACAAAGACTGAAGCTTAAATATGTTAATACACATGTGCGCATCTGACTTTCCAGACCTTTAGCAGTTCTTTTGTGTAAAATGACTGTCCAGTTGGTACTAATAATACTTCCGCTTTCTGCTGTATGAAGTAACAGCTGATCAAGTCAAAAAAGGGCAAAAAAAACAGGTAAAGGGTGTATCCATTTATGCATGTGTTGTAGCTCGCCTTCATTTTTTTTTTACATCTCCATGAAAACTTGAATTTTGCTCTTGGGAGTCTGTAAGAACCCTGTTATATATAACATACTGCCTCAACACACATACGCACACTGCCTCCAGTGAATAAACATTCTGACTCGACTAATTAAACCTTTCAAATCATGTATGTATATCACCTCGACTCCAGTCAAAACACACACGGTCTCCAGTTAATATATACACCAACTTCAGTCAACACAAATGCCGTCTCCAGTCAATGCATAACACACAAATCACCTTGAATCAATACAAATATTATCTCCAGTCAATACAGAGCTATCAATACACCACCTCCAAAACAACAAACGCACTACCTTCTGTCAACAGACCCCCTCCTATCAGTGTTTAAACCACCTCCAGTCAACGCACACTTTTTCTATTCGCTACACACACTGTCTCTAGTCACTACACATTCTGTCCATACAACTGTCTTTAGTCACTAAACACACACCATCTCCAACCAATAAACGCAGTGCTTCAATTCAATACATGCACCACTTCTAGTCAACACACACAGCATATTCATTCACAACATATCTCCCAGTCAATACATACACCACCTCCAGTCAATACATAAATCACCTCAAGTCATCACACACAGCATCTTCATTCAGAACATCCCCAGCCAATACATACACCACCTCCAGTCAATACATAAATCACCTCTAGTCAACACACACAGCATCTTCATTCACAACACCCAACCAGCATCTTCATTCAGAACATCTCCAGCCAATACATACACCACCTCCAGTCAATACATAAATCACCTCTAGTCAACACACACAGCATCATTCATTCACAATAAATCAACTCCAGCAGTCAATACATACACCACCTCCAGTCAATAAATAAATCACCCTCTAGTCATCGCACACAGCATATTCATTCACATCATCTCAGTCCATAGATAAATCATCTCCAGTCCATAGATAAATCAACTCCAGCAGTCAATACGTACACCACTTCCAGTCATTAAATAAATCACCTCTAGTCAACACACAGCATTTCCATTCACGAGCTGACCTTAAGCAAATGCATACACCACCTTCAGTCAATAGATAAACCGCCTCCAGCCAATACAAACGCTGCTTCAGTCAGCAGGTACATCACCTCCAGCTAATATATCCACCACCTTCAGTCAACAGGTAAATCACCTCCAGCCAATATATGCACCACCTTCAGTCAACAGGTAAATCACCTCCAGCCAATGTATACGCCACACTTCAGTCAACAGGTAAATCACCTCCAGCCAATACACCTACAACAGGTAAATCACCTCCAGCCAATGTATACGCCACCTTCAGTCAACAGGTAAAATCAACATCACCTCCAGCCAATGTATATGCCACCTTCAGTCAACAGATAAATCACCTCCAGCCAATGTATACGCCACCTTCAGTCAACAGGTAAATCACCTACAGCCAATGTATACACCACCTTCAGTCAACAGGTAAATCACCTCCAGCCAATACATACATACATCACCTCCAGCCAATGTATACGCCACCTTCAGTCAACAGATAAATCACCTCCAGCCAATTGATATGCCACCTCAGTCAACAGATAAATCACCTCCAGCCAATTGATATGCCACCTCAGTCAACAGGTAAATCACCACCAGCCAATACATACACCACCTTCAGTCAACAGGTAAATCACCTCCAGCCAATACATAAGTCACCTCCAGCCAATACATAAGTCACCTTCAGTCAACAAATAAATCACCTCCAGCCAATGCATACACACACCTTCAGTCAACAAATAATCACCTCCAGCCAATACATACACCACCTTCAGTCAACAGGTAAATCACCACCAGCCATACATACACCACCTTCAGTCAACAGGTAAATCACCTCCAGCCAATACACAAGTCACCTTCAGTCAACGGGTAAATCACCTTCGGCTAAATACATACACCACCTTCAGTCAACAGGTAAATCACCTCCAGCCAATACATACACCATCTCCAGCCAATACATACACCACCTTCAGTCAATACATGCACCACCTCCATCAATACATACACCACCTTCGATCAACAGGTAAGTCACCTCCGGCCAATACATACACCACCTCAGTCAATACATACACCACCTCCAGTCAAAAGGCAAATCATCTCCAGCCAATACATACACCATCTCCAGCCAATACACATACACCACCTCCAGCCAATACATACACCACCCTCAGTCAATACATACACCACCACTCCAGTCAATACATACACCACCTTCAGTCAACAGGCATCATCTCTCCAGCCAATACATACACCATCTCCAGCCAATACATACACCATCTTCAGTCAATACATACACCACCTCCTCCCAGTCAATAGGTAAATCACCTCCATCCAATACATACACCACCTTCAATTAATACATACACCACCTCCAGTCAATACATACACCACCTTAAGTTAACAGGTAAATCACCTCCAGCCAATACATACACCACCTTTATTCAATACATACACCACCTCCAGCAATACATACACCACCTCCACCCAATACATACACCACCTTCAGTCAACCGGTAAATCACCCTCCAGCCAAAACACAGACCACCTTCAGTCAACAAGTATATCACCTCCAGCCAATACATACATCACCTCCCAGCCAATACATACACCACCTCCAGCCAATACATACACCCATCTTCAGTCAACAGGTAAATCACCTCTAGCTATTACATACACAACCTCCAGTGAATACATACACCACCTTCAGTCAACGGGTACATCACCTCCACTCAATATATACACCCATCTTCAGTCAACAGGTAAATCACCTTCAGCTAATACATACATCACCTCCAGCCAAACATACACCACCTCCCGCCAATACATTACATCATCTTCAGTCAATACATACACCAACTCCAGCCAATACATACACCACCTCCAGTCAATACGCAAACCACCTTCAGTCAACAGGTAAATCACCTCCGGCCAATACACACACCATCTTCAGTCAATACATACACCATCTGCAGTCAATATATAAATCACCTCTAGTCAATATGTACACCATCTGCAGTCATTAGATAAATCACCTCCAGCCAACACACATAATCCATCTGCAGTCGATAGATAAATCACCTCTAGTCAATACGTACACCATCTGCAGTCAATAGATAAGTCACCTCCAACCAATACATAAACCATCTGCCGTCAATAGATAAATCACCTCTAGTCATACGTACACCATCTGCAGTCAATAGATTAATCATCTCCAGCCAATACATAAACCATCTGCAGTCAATAAATAAATCACCTCTAGTCAATACATACACCATCTGCAGTCAACAGATTAATCATCTCCAGCCAACACATAAACCATCTGCAGTCACAGATAATTCACCTCTAGTCAATACATACACCATCTCCTGTCAACAGATAAATCACCTCCAATCAATACAAACACACATCTGCAGTCACAACACCATCTCGTCACAACCCACGTCCAGTCACACCACCACCTCCAGTCAATACGTACCAGATCTGTGTACCCTCACACTGCTATTGGTGTACTTGTTCCACAAAAAAAGAGTATTTTCAAACTGTACATTTTTTTTTGCATAAGCGGGGCAAGACATGCAGCCCCCATAAACCAAAGCATTGACAGGTCGTGGAAGAAGCAACCACAACCAGACACAATTTCATGCACATGACTGGCAAGAGTTATCGCGGTTTGGTCAAAGCACCCAAACTGGCACGCCAAGATATGGCTACTTCAGAACTTTCCATCCAATTTTTCATTTTGACCTCTTTTTTTCCCTTTATTGCATTCGCCAAATGTATACAAAATATGAAATCCTATGAATAAATGGGTCTGATGGGTCTGCATGCCACCTCCAGTCACTACCTACACCACCTTCAGCAATCATACATACAACCTCCAGTCAATACTGTCTCCACCAGCAAATTTTAAACAAATATCATGTGCGACCCCTTGTTGCCAAATTTTGCTCCAGGGGCCAACAGGCTGAGTCGCACTTTATTTATTTTTTTTTTAACATGCGCACTGGTGACCTACTCGTTTTTGAGTGAACCAGTTTTATAGGAAGAAGAAGAAGAAATATACATGCCGTCCAATGTCAATGCTTACACCACTTTCAGTCAATACACACCATCATCAGTCAACACATACACTACTTTCAGTCAAGATACACATCATTCCCACTTTATACACCACCACAGTCAATGTATACACCTTCCCAAGTCGATACATACACAGTCAATGTATACACCTTCCCAAGTCATTACATACATCATTTCCATTACCACACACACCAACTCCAGTGAATACACACACCACCAACACACACACACTACTACCTCCATCAACACACAAAACCTGCAATCTACTTAGCACATATCACTTCCAAACCCAGTCTACACACACAGGTCGCCTCCATCAACCCCCATGCTGCATACCTATGAAGCATCTCCAGACAATCCACTGAACATCCACAACACCTCCACATAACACACCACATACCTGTGAAACACCCCCAGCCAACACCCTGAGTACCTACGACATACCTCCCGTAACTCATTGCATACATATGACACATCTGGACAACACACTGCATACTTACAGCATCTCCAGCAAATATACACTACACCTAGACCACAAAGTTTCACACAAGCTCGTGCAGGCAAACAGACACAGTAAGCATCTACAGAACACACAAGAAGTGTAAACATGATAAACCATCAACCAGGATGCAGTGATTAACATCACGGATTGCAGACTGGGAGGGTGCTGGTTCAAAGCCTATCAAATGCATTTATTTGTGGATTTTTTTTTTTCTTTTCTTTTTTTTTTTTTGCCCTGGTTGCCTCTTTCCTAGAGCTGTATAGTCATCCCACTGGCTCAAATGGGAAATCAGAAGCCACACAGTCAACGCTTCTCCATGGACATGTCTTGGAATTAATGCAAAAAAAGTCCGATGAACTACATTTTACTTCTCAGGCATGGCTGATAACGAGATATATATAACAAAGAGTCGAGTACAGCCCTATCATGTAATCTTCGACTAGAATAAAACTAAATCATCTTCATAATCATCATCGATCATCAGTTTAAACAAAAATTTAAGTCTCAAATTCTGTAGCCCTTCTCTTGTAAAATTTACTTTTTTTTTAATTCCTCCTCACATTTATACCACAATGATTTCATGCGGAAGTCTTCAGTGTCAGAAGCTTCACAGGAACTGCCACTGGGCAGATAGGCAGATGTGGAGTCTTCTTCTTTAGACGGTAATGCTCAGTTGCATTGGCACTGACAAAAATCTTACTGTCATCAACAGTTGCTTAAATGTGGCATCCTGCACATTCTGGATCTGAACACACACTGGTGAACATAACCAAATGATTTAGCAGTAGCGCAGTATCTCCTCAGGTGGGTTGCATCATGATGACCAGATACTGTTTGCCCCCTATGAAATATTTGGATAATGACAGGTCCAGGTGTGGCCATTTATGGGGTAGGCAGAATAAGCAGCATGGCAATAATGTCAATGGGAAGGTATGGAAAGTAAAACTCAAACAAACAAAGCAATACATAAAATTAAGAAAAAAACAAAAAAAGCAAACCTGAAAGTAATCCAAGAACTCCTGCAAAGTCATCTCCCCTTGTACAGTGAACCGATCCCACAAGGTGAACTCCTTATCGTAGTACTGCACACAACAATCCACGACTCCAGTTACTTAACAATTAAACCAACACTGACGACTGAATATAACAGGAACCACCACACTTTTTATAACTGTAGTAGTTTTGCATCTGATCTCTATGGATCATCTTCCAACCCATCACTCCTAGTACCCAAAATTCGCAATTCCTTCATCATCTTCCTACACAGACCATGTAACTAAAAATTCTCTGTTAAAAAAAAATGCCCCACCAGTGCTCACACATAAAGTAACGGGAGGTGGGAGAGAGAATTCTTAAGCCATGGGAAAACAGTTCACAATTCAAGTGAGAGAAAAACATGAGACTCGAGTACAGATGATTGAAAAGCACCATAACTAGCCTGTGTAAACAGCAAGAGACTTAAATGAATGGAAGATGCCAAGGAGACAGCTGAACAAGCAGAGATCTTGGGGATGATAAAGATGGAGAACAAAGGCTACAGAGATCCATTTCACTACACATACACTATCCGTTTAAAACTGCTATTAGTGTACTTTCTACCAGGTTTGTACAAGAATCTTCGAAATTTTTGTAAAACCTGAGAGAGAAGAGGAGAGGGAAGTTCCCCTGCTGCCACCACACCGGAAAGTGATCACACTCTTTTTTTTGTTGTTTTGTTTTTGTTTAAAACAAAAAGAAGAAAAAGCTACTTCAAACACAAACTTACGTTCACAACTGCATCAACATACACTAGCACAGATTCACTTTGTCTCCAGTTTATGGATATTTATAGGTCTGTGGTTACCACCATTACTCCTTGTGGCCATGTGTTCTAAGAAGCAGATTCAGCCAGGCTCAATTTAATAAGCATGAGTTAGCATGAGCTGTCACCCTTTGGTAAAGGCACTCAAATTGACACAGTGCGACACCACCATTGTTGCACTCTACAAGTATGATTGCTGCCTAAGAATTTCCTGTCTGTTTCGATATATCTCTTTTAAGTTCATCGTTTCACCTTACTTTCACCAAACATGTGTACTAAACAGAACAAAACCGTATGGATAAATACAGGATTCCTACAGACTCCCAAGAACAACATTCAAGAGTTTTCAAGATTTTTTTTTTTCCCCAAGGCTACACCACATGCATAAATGGATACGCTCCCTTATCTGTTTCTGCCCTAGGTCGACTTGATCAGCTGTAACTTGAAACAGCAGAAAACATAAGTACTGTTAGTACTAACTGGAAAGTTATTTCATACAAAAAAAAAACTGCTAAAAGTCTGGAAAGTCACTGCTCACACTCACAGCAAATTGCTGACTACAGCGTAGTTTGATTCTCTTATGTTCTTTTTTCAACAATGAATGAAAGTGAGGTGCAATGCCAAAATATCCTTTGGCGATTTGACTATCTGGAAACACTGTTTGAAAAAGCTGAGAAATCTGTTCACAGAAGTTGAAGCTTTTATGCGAGTTGACACTGTGCAGTGTCCAAAGAATTTCAGATTTCAGCACATCTGTCTTTGAGCAAAGCGACTCTATTGTGGCTAAAGAGCTGGTACTAGATCCGCGCAGGGACACTTCAAGATCAGGATGTAATGGCAACACAACATTCGCGTTCGATGCTGCTTGGCACTCTCACCCACTGCTCGCACATCAAAACTTTTTTTTGCAGACTGTGCAGTAGCAGCATGTTTCTTTGCTTTGTCTTCTGTCGCCCAGTCAGAATACTCGGTTTTATCCAATCACTGACAGTTGAAAGCACATCCCCCCCGCCAGCATTTTCAAGCTTTGTTCATGAACCAGCAATCACAGACAACTGAACAAGCTGGAAGCGCAAGACCTTTGTGCATGCATAGAATTTAAAAAAATTTGTGGAAGTTACAAATTATCTCTCTTGGTTAAATAACAGATGACAATGCGGGATCACGACGATGTAAAATTTGTTTTTAAATAATTTTTCATCAACCTGAATGCACAAAAATCAAACTGCCTTTTTCTTGCCACATTAAAAAATTTTGGAGCCGATGGCTGGATTTTCAAATGTTTTCGAGGTGGTTTGGTCAACAGATCCACATTTTATTGATTTTCATAGGTTTTCAAGGCCTTGAAACTGGCTCTCAAAATTCAAAAAGTTTCAAGGAGTGCACAAATCCCGACTATCTCAAACTTTCAAACCCTTACAGTTTGCTTCATTTTCCCTCTTCCTCCTCAACGCTTCTTGACCACATATCGCAATAATAAAGCTTGGCAACAACAAAACCTGACAGTGTGGAAAGGTCTGTAGAAAGAGACCAAAATTCTTTTAAAAATGTATGATCAAACTGTTACTGTATGATGTCAATCATTACACCATGCTGAAATGGCAATGAATGCTGTTTTGTGTTTGCTTTATCCATCCTCTCTTTAAGAGTACAAATGAAGTGACATACCTTTGACTTGGGGGGCTAGGATGGGCTCTGAGAAAGCGAAAAATGGCAAGGCTAGGTTGGCAAAACCGTTCTTGAAGCGTTCCACGTTGGTGTGTCCCTGAGCCAGCTGGAAAAGAAATGTTTTTGTTAGCTCTACAGTTAGCCCTACCTTGTTAATCTCAAATACATCATTATTTACACAATGTACCTTTTATCAATTTTCATCCCTGCAGTCACACAAGCAATAAACATGAACACAGCTGAACAAGCAAGTTTGCAACTTCTGACTTACTACAGAGGTGCCAAACCTATTCATTTCAGAGAACAAAATGTGGTATATATATCAAACACACTGTTGTTTGTAGTACAATTCACTGTATCATCAAATATCTGAAACAAACTAAACTTGACAATGTACACTGCTGAGTCTGATCTACTTTAAAATCCAGCTCACAGGCAGTACACCTGGCCTATGTTGCGCAACTTTTTCCATGGCTGAACACAGGTACTGTGTAGAATCTGGCAAAAAATCTCTGTTCAACTTTTTTTTTTCTGGTGAGGGTGGTGGTGCAAGTTTCAGCATGCGCAAGTTTCCCTTCAGACCACTGCCCTCAGTCAATTATAGCTCTGAATAAATTAAAAGGAGGGATGAAAAATTCTCAGCCAAACCTCAAGGCATTACACCTTTTGACAGGTTACCTACGGATCACACCACCAAAAAGCAGAATTGCTGGCAACTGATCATGTTATGGTCAGTCAAGGCATTGGTAAATAGTATAAGTTATTGGTGATATTTGCTTTGTCTGGGCTGAAAACTGCTCGCGTTTTTACCTTCCAAAAACAGAGTTACCACAAATCTGTACAAAATTCAAATGAGCGGAAAACAAAAGGGCAAGACAGTTGAGTTGATATCTTTAAATCTTGGAGCAGACAACCAACAGATTTTTTTTTTTTTCATACCTATCTTTCCACTGGCAATGGTCTCTATATATATATCTTTAAATCTTGGAGCAGACAACCAACAGATTTTCTTTTTTTCACACCTATCTTTCCATTAGCAATGGTCTATCAAAATTCATTGCAAAACCCAATAAATACAGACTGATTTGACCATAAACAGTGTCAAATGATCTCAAATTCACTCAGAATACTCTAGATCTGCTCACTTTCATTTCCATACTATTCTTTACATACACAGTCATGCATCATAACAAAAGCCATTTCGTCTCATGGCACACATCTTTGCCCAGCAGCCACATTATCATCCGAAAACAAAGTTATGGTCCAAAGCATGTAGCACTCAAACAGTAAAAACTATTGGGCCATCATCCATCAGGATCATACATTACTTGGCTTGATAAAGTCTCTGCTTCATTTACAGAGCTAGTTGAAAGGTCTCAACAGAGAATATAAGAAGAGTGTGAGCGAGCGCGAGTGTATATGTGCGTGTGTGTGCACGTGCACATATATGTGTGTAAGTGCATGTGTGTGCGTGTCTGAGAGAGGCAGTGGGAGAGTGAGTGTTGTGTGTCCGTGTTTTCAATAATCATTTCTGCTCAAGCACATGCACTTCATGCTTCATGCAAGAGCACCCACCATGTAAGGAGCATACCCCCAAGGATCATAGAAAAGCATGTACCCTTGATGAGTTCCAGGCCTACCAGACCCACCACCATGGCTGTCGTGGTGGCTATGGCAGGAATAATTCGTCCAGCAATCAGCTTGCTCTGAAAAAAAAAATTAATAAATAACGGAAAAAAAATTACACAAGCATCTGTACCTACAGAGTCCCTTCACTCACATCTACAAAACAAATCCTGCTAGAGTATGATTTCAGTCTAAAGGGGGAAAAAAAATGTAATTCACAGGGATTCCCCCACCCCTAACCCCATTTTTAGGCTTTCTTTGTATAACCGGAAAACAATCTGCCTCAAGTTCAATTTTCTCACCAAATCACAATCAATGATACTGAAGAAGAAAAAATCCCCTTACACTAGTCCAAAGCTTAATCTTTTACTGAGCAAAATGGGCAATCCAAGTTTCACTACCTGACTCCTACCATCCCTCGACAGTCATGGAGACGCTGTGACAAACTCTGTCCTCCATTTCTGACAACAAAGGCAGCGATGACTCCAAGAATCCATCAGCTGATGGGAAAAGTTTGGCTGTGACAATCCTCTTTCCATGTATTTTGGTACCCGCTGGACACTTTTTTTTTTGCATTTACATAGTCCACCAGACACCAACATGGATTTCAGAGAATTCAACTTGGGACATCTCAAGTGTGCACACCTCCACATAAAGCAAGTTATGGCAGACCTGCATATATGTCGACTGGATGGCATAATTTTATGGCTCTGTCCTGCAAATATCTGGCACAGCTGCACTGAAACCGGTGAATCTCAGATTGCCAGTCCACAATTATAACCCTTCCAAACATTATCCATTAACTCATCTTAACCCTCTTCAGTATGCACTTACCTGAGCTTAGTTATGATGAAAACCATCGGCAAGATAAGTAACTCCGTAATTTGAACATGGTTACCCAATTTAAAAATCAATTTAAAAGACAGGAAAGGAAATAATGAATGAAATGAAAATAATTTTTAAAATTCCTACGAATATATATGTTGCTATATCATAAGTTTGAAGAATGTCACATGAGCCATTTACTCGGGAAAAAAAAAAATCTTTCAGAACTTTCTTCTAAAGAATCATTCATCATCATATCTCGAACCTCATCCCAGTCGAAATCTAGGTCACTTTAAGCTTCATCACCTGGCACTTTCACTAAGTCTTATGCCGTAAATCCTACAAATCACAGTATCTTCATCACTAAATCTCATTATAGAACAGCAGAAAATCAAGGTTAGCCATGGTGAAAAACGGCATTTCAACCACAAAACTTTAAAAATTCATAACTCGGCACGTATCGACTCGCAGTTTTTTTGCAAACTGAAGTAAATGGCTACAGGAAGGAAGTCACATTCTCGCGAGACTTCCTCTTCTACAAGAAACATGCAGCGCCCATTGTTGCCACGTGTTTTACCAGGCGCTGGCAGGTGCTCAGCCTTTTGGCTGTGTGATTTCCGGTCGGGCGCTAGCGGGCGCGCGCTTGTCAAGAGAGTTAAGAACTCCATTCCCCATCAAATTCCTACAGATTCCGATTCAGCCAACAGTTAACACTCTCACCTTATGGCGGTCAGCAGGTGGAATGTTGTAGTTCTCAGCTCGCAAATTGGAGGCTGCCGTGATGAAGTCCATGTGGAAATTGGCATCATCGTCTTTCTCGAAGTCGACTACATTGACCTTTTTGTCCTTCATCTGGTCTTGAGATGGCAGTGCGTTCTTCAGCCTATCCAGTGCTGCCGAGTCTGTAGGCAACCAAGCAGAAGCAAAGTAACAACCTTTTTTGGTGGTGGTGGCAGTGGCAGATGCCCTTAAAGATACATCCCAATAATGTATAAAGTTAACAAAAGCTTCGTCATAAAACGATGCGTGAAAGCCTTAGCTGGATACGGATTTTCTTCTGTTCTCACTTGTAGAAGAGTCCAGGGTTCATACAGACTTGGAGAAACAAAATTCCCAACCTATTCCTAACCTCAGCACCCATTTTCCTAACCATGTTACATCTCAAACACATATGGTTAACGGCAAGCAACGTCGGCAATTTTCGGGACAATTAGAATTTATTTGTTTGTGCCTTTGTTGTTTGCTTTTCTATCTCTTTGATTTTGAAGATGCTTTTTTGAGTTTTTGAAGATGCTTTTCAATTTTCCCAAACCTTCCTCACCCACAGACACCAAATGCCATTTTTCCCAAACTTTCATAACTGGGAAAAGGACCATCTGTTTTTCCCAAACCTTCCCAACCTGTTGGAACCCTGGAAGACAGAACTAAAAGTGGTCAATGATAGGGTATTTAATTAACTACTGTCACATCAATAGAGAACTAAAGTACACAATATACAGACATTCACACACACACAGTCAAAACACATCGACACAGCAAGGGTAGGTAATGTCACTTATAGCCCAGCCGACCGCAAAAGGCCATATCACAGCTGTCACCATGTTTGAAGTCAACTCACAAGTCACTAAAACACATGCATGCATGCACACACACACACACAAGCCTAAAAAAATACACCTTTTAAAAAACACACTGGAAATTTTGTTTAAAAACAATTTTCTTCCATAAAATCTTCCATAAAACATCAGATGAAAGTGTTGATCGCTTTCAGAAATTCAAAGCTCATATCAGATGGGACATCTCTGAATAAGGTTTTCATGAAGTAAAATATCTCACATCGTGCAAACCTGAACACTCCCAAAGAATATGTTTCACTGTGAGTGGTACATGACATGGAACGCACCACACAGCATCTTCATCTTTTGAAGGATAAGAATGGGTGTAAAAGGAATGGCCTGTATGCCAACAGCATAAGAATGTTCTTCTTTATGGCCACGTTGGGAACACAGTAAAAACTGTTTCAGGTTTGGACAGATTTTGGACAGTTTGTTAGAAGTCTGTGAGTTCCATTCCTCTTGCCAGAGGTTTCAGATGTAACCCTGGGCTTTGGGTTTCAGTTCAGTGTGAGGGATAGACCATCTGCTCCACTCTTTCTTAGTGGTCCTCTTGGCAAGTTGATCTACCAAATCGTTGCCTCAAATGCCCACATGGCTGGGAACTCAGGCAAAAATATATTGTATCCATCTGATTTCTGTGAGGTGTACATTTCCAATAATTTCAGCACTTCAGGGTGTTGAGAGGTTACGGCTGGCAAAGGCCATCAAAGCCGAAAGTGAGTCCGACAAAATGAGGAAACTTTTATATTTCGATTCAGAGGCCATTTCAAGAGCCAGGACCAAGCCTGTCAACTCGGCAGTGTAGATGGAGCTATCAGTGGGAATGTGTTTAGAACACATGTCTGAGAAGGACCGGTTGCACAAAACACACACAGACAACGACATACACACAAATGAAAACAACAAGAAATTAAATGCAAAAATGAATAAATGGGGTTGTAAGCATGACTACCATTTTATTAAGAAGATTAAAGTAGCCAACAGGACTGTTTTCTGTTATCAATGTTGTTGGGGTTTTTTTTTTGCTCTGAGCATAAGTCCACACATGGCGTTATTAAGTTGTCATTTCCATTCATTTCTTTATTGTCCATTTTCATAAATGAATGAACTGAATGAGGTACAGGAAGCTGACACCGGCTTCTTCCACTGGCGGAAGTGGGGTGGGTGTCACGAGACTCGTCTTATGACTGCATTTGCCACAAAAAAATTTCGGCCTGGCAGAGCTGACTAACTGCCGTTGAATGCTATGGTCTGACATGGTACAGTACATGACGCCAAACACTCCTTTCAGAAGAGGATGTGATCAAAGCCACAATGGACAATTCAAAACACAATCACTACCAAAGTGGTCAAGATGTGGCCAATGCTAAAGAGATGGGTCAATAAAGGGTAAAAAGGAAACAGCCAGTACCAGACACAAAGAGTTAAGAATTGACTATCATTGACAAACATGTTAAAAGCAACACACATCGCCCATTCATTTACCCATTTCACTGTTGCTGCCTGCTTGTGTGCCTCAGCATCTGTGACGGCAATTTTGACCCCTGACCTGGGCACAAACTCAGGTACTGTCATTTTCATCACCATGGCTTTAATGGCTGCTCGATCCCTGAGAGGTGGCAGGCCGCACATGAAGGCTTTGATGTTGGCAGCTGCTATGATGTAGTCTAGGTGCAACTCCTAAACACACATGTATCACAGGCAGATCTGGAGTTACCTGGACCTTGTACACATCATCCCTTTACAAGACAGTACAAGAATGTTTTCAAACCACCCATGTGCAACATAGATTAAAAAAAAAAATTGCCAATATTCACACTAGATAAATATGTGACTTGTCTCACAGCTGCTATACTATTATCAATACTTAACAATAGTCTTTTAATGGGTATACAGTAAGAAGAGCATAAAGTCAAACACGAAATCCACTAGGCTGCCAAACAAACTTTTCATTTTATTTTTCTTACATATCCCATGTAACAGGAAATCATACTGAACATGATGCAGTCATCTACAGATTCAAAACACTTTACTGTTCAATTCTCTTTGCACACATCGGGCATCTCTTCCTCTTCCAAGTTTGTCTATTTAGCCTGCACACTGTGGCCTCATGGCTCAGCACAGGTGGTGCATCCTGCATGGACCAGTTGGTCCGCAGCAATGCCTCCCCACAGCCATGACACTTTGCTGAAAACTACTGATACGCCTTTCCACAATAACACTTACTTTATTCGCATCAAACTCCAGAGCATGTGGACAGCGTTTGGGGCCTGACCAAAATGGGGCGCCTGAAGAAGTCATCTGCAAATACAAAAGTCACAAATATTGTATCCATACTTTTTTTTTTTTTCAAATAGAAAGTTTAGGTTTAATCATTATAGCCTAACTGACCTCAAAGAGCCTTTTCAAGGTTGTCGAACTCGCACACACAAAAAGGTCACATTACAAAACAAGTCAGATCATCAATAAGAAAAAAAAAAAAAAAAGTTCAGGAAATGGAACACCACAGTTATAACAGTAACTAAAGTAAACTATTGACATCTTGAGGTGTACATTATCAGGCTGTGCTGAGAATACCATGAATTTCCCTAGGTATATTTACACATACAAATTAAATGTTTACACAACCAAGATTGTTATGTGACAAAAATACACAGTGCATACAATTTTCACACTAATTGCCAGAGAACAAAAATTCTGACATGTTGGTAACTGTTATCAGAAAAGTTTCCAGAACAAAGACAGGACAATGGCCCACAAAGGCTGAAAAAAACAGTAGAAAACAGAAAAAAAAAAAGACAAAAATAGACAACAAAGAAAGACAAAATAAACACAAATAAAGACACAAATAAACAACAAAGAAAGACAATAAAAGACAACAGAAAAGACAGACAAAAGCAAGCTTAAAAAAGGGCAGAATAAAAGATAAACAGAAAAGAAGTTACTAGCATAGAACTTTCAGAAAATGGGAGAGCTATTTGTACTGAAAAGAGATTCCGTTACGATCTTTAAAAAAAAAAAAAATCAACACAGATATATGGCATCAAAGCTACCAAGATCCTAAAAGTACAAAGTGTAGCATTTTGACATTCTAAGAGTAACATTCTACATTTAAGCATGGCACTCGCATGGAATATCAGATGTCCGACACAACAGCACTTTCAGTAGCATTTTGCTTCTCACACAACGTGGTGGCAAATCAAAAATATCTCTTGCTCATAATCACAAGATTTTGATCTGATCCACAAAATATCAAAATCGCCAACAATTGCACCCACTGATATGGCAGCAAGCCATTGCTGTTGTCTTCAGGAATTTCTCTTCAGCTTTTTCTTTTCTCTCCCTACTGAATTTAACCATTTTTCAATAACAGTGTAAACATCTACATTATTTCAGTTCCATCTGTTAGGGCCCTAAAGAGGAGTTTGTCTTTTGTTTCTATTGGCACAGCATTTGATCACAAAGTGTAGCAGCACAAACCCCATTTCCTTATACAGTGAAATTTGATTGTCCGGATGCTGAATTATATAGTACATCATTGAGGCACAATTCATCATACATAGCTCAAGTCAAGAGAATTATCATCTTTCCCATATTTCCAGCACATACGCGTCTTCATTTTATCTCCAGTCTGAAGTGTTTAGGTAGTACAGAAGAAAAACTGTATCTCTCCTAACATTCGACTTACTTTTCAAATAACTTTTTCAGAAATTTTGTCTACTTATATTTTGAGGTCAGTCTCCAAGTAGGTACCACCTACAGTATTTTCAGTTATTTCAGTAGATTCTACATCATCTCTAGTTTCTAAAAATGTATAGGTTTGCATATCTAGTGCAAATAATATGTATGCAGAAGCCAAATTCTCAAGTGTGGTGTGTGACAAGTTTCCCGTCCTAGATTTTAACTACATTTCTTTAAAGTATAAATCGATATACAGAGCACTGTGAGGGTTAAACACTAACCTGGTCTGGTGGGAAGTTGAAGAGAAGCTGTTTGATCTGGTGCTGTAGTTGACCTGGAACTGGTTGCGAGCCCATTCCACACACTCATCAAAGGATGAGTAGTATTCCGTCTCCACAGTGCGCTTCACCATCTCCAAGGTTTCATCTGTGACCAAATCATCTTTGTTAGGTTGCTCTGATATACCACATAATATGCCTGCGCTGTAACAAGTAACAATATGCTTTAGGATTTGTAAAGACATGAAAATTACAGAAGTTGCACTACATCTGTAGTCATTTTCTGTTTACACAATTAACACCGAAATAATCAGGAGAATGAAACTATATATAATACTGTTCATTTTAACAACACTGCTCCCTGTTGAGGAACAATTTCAAAGTAGTTTTGAACACTGCAATACAAGTAAAGTCAAAAAGGTCATTAAACTCTCAGACAACTGGGAGCCATCAACAACTTCTAAACTTTTCTGAGGGAGGGGTTTTTCGCCTGGATTTTCTCCTCTCACCTTGGGAATACAGACTGACTCTTTGTTTTCCCAATCAAAAACAGATGCAATCAGTCTTGTAAAGTGCTACTCAACACAAAAAAAAGCAAACAAAAAAAACAGTGAACAAGTTTTAAATATATCCAATGAAAGACTGAAAAGTTTTGGAATGCACTTTGTCTTGTTCTCTTCACTATGGTCTAAGCCATTCTTCATAGTGCAGAATGTCAAATGCTGCAAAAATAAACATACAGGTTGAGATCCTTGCTGCTTCAGGGTGCGTTCCAAGAACTTGGGGTCGGTCAGATACTGGGATGCGTTGCCTGAAGGCTGGGCAAACTTGTCTTCAAACTCTTCACGGGCCCACTGAAATCAGACAATCCTTTCTCAATGTTCAAATACTGTACAAATGACCCCTGCCTGGTCCATTTTTCAGTTTATACAATTGATCTATGTCCACTGTGTGCCTCTTTAATGATCCTTGATCTTTCAAATTCCTGGCACTAAATCTTTTCCCACTTAGGTGCTAATCCATTCCTTCCAAAGCCTTTCTTAACCCTCTGCCTACCGCATGACTTCGTGCTACATGATTGTAAGAACACCTTGCCAAGTGAGGTAACTCCACAACAAATACACACTTGCCCTAAAGAAACCTCAATAAAAAATTTGCTTTTAACTCATCTCTTTTATAAAATTTAAAAAAATTCAAAGACATCACTCCATCCAAAACAGCCATTTTTTCCCCATATATGTGAACTGGTACACGAGGATAAAAAAAAAACGAACAGACTAACTCTACTTCAGTGATCTCAGTGCTTAAACAATTTTCCCTAAATTCACTGTACCCACAGAATGTCATGGATTAGGAGCACAAAGTGATTTTCCAAGTCTAAACAAAGTACTGAAACCTTCAGGAACAAAATAAAGCCATTCTACATGGTTTGCACACTAAATAATAAACTTTTGTTGCGAAGAGAAAAAAAAAAAAGACCCAACTGAAGGCATCACAAACCAGTGCACTAAGCAATTGACACTCCCACAGGTAAATCATGGGACACACCCACTGACTGACCCGGTTTCCTGGCAGTTAAAACAAGCGAAACTTTTAGGAGGCTTCACTTCATGTAGCCCTCTACTCCAGTCACACCAATTAAAGAATCTCTAGCAACTTCGTTTTTCGTTTTTCGAATTTTTTTTTTTTTTTTTTTTAAGGGGGGGGGGGGGGGGGGGGGGGGGGGGCAGCAATGGGCAATTTGACATCGTCATTATCATCGCCTCGATCATTATCAATTCCAACCTCAACATCAGTCAGCAGTCGACTTTATTTATAACTAGGTCAAGATCGACGTCCGAATCATCTCGCTACTTCAAGAGTGTAGCCCTCAAATACGCTCTCCTCATTACTATCACATCAGAAAATGAATTCTACAAGTTGCAAAGTTACTTTCAGTTTACACTTACTCATCTACCCCCCATCCCCACTCCCTCATCATATCAACACACAGCTCGCATCACTCCCTCCTCCACACCCACCAACACCCCCCTCCCCCCAAAACTTATTTTCCATGCTCCTTGCTGTGGCACTGCTGCCATACCTATCATTCCAGCTCTCCATACACAGAGCCAGCTTTATCCTTCCACTGAGTGCTGGCAGTCCACAAGAAATTATCAGCATTACATCGTCATGAGGCAACCCGCAAGAGGAGATGCCACATTGTTGCCAAAAGTGCTTGTAACATGGAATCAAACTGAACATTCTTTTGCCTAGGAATTGGTTTTTAAACGCATCAGACCAATCATGCACAAGGAAACACAAACGACTGGCCCAGGAATCTATATGCAAAGCCACAAAAATCGGAGATCTCTGAAACAACAGCCCTAAAAAAAAAAACCTAAAAAGGTTAAAAGTATTACTTTTTCAGTCCTTCGTAAATTGCATGACAGTCCTGTTCACCCCACCCCATCCCCTGCCTCAGCCCTAAAACAATCACTGCTGGCAGCAATTATCAAAAAAAAAATTATCATGAAAAAGAAAACTGATCAAGTATGTAAAGCTGGCATGTTCTTCATCTGCTAAAATGTTTTACACAGCATAAAGCCTATTCATCCAGCCTTTTGTGCTTAAAACTTACCTGCAATGTGTGCTCTATGGCGTTGGGGAAATTCTTCAAAGTACAGATAGGAATGGACTTCTCTGGCGGATCCTGGGAGGAGGAGTAGGACTCGGTCACATATGGTATTACAACCTGAAACACATCCATTTACAACTACATAAGCACACTGTCTTGATGGAAGCAAGCATAGAAAGACTACAGATTCTGTGTTGTCCACAAAAAAAAAATCGCCACACAGATTTTGTGTTGTCAGAAGAAAAAGCCTCAACTTCTATGACAAATTCAAAAATAATTGACATAACTATTCACAACTGACAGAAATGTATTGCATATATATCTTTCAAACACTAACAAATGTACTACTAATCCAATTCCACGACAGTGTGAAGTGAAAGCGAACTTACTTTAGAATGCTAACCTAGCTTAATACACAGAACAGCACTGATGTGGCGCGCCTGAGGCTTATGTAACAGTAATGCTGATCCTGCAGACTTGCCACTACACTCAACATCAAATTGTTAATGAAAACTAAATGTCATCGCCATAAAGAAGTATACAGAAGTGCCTTTTCTTCCTTTTTTTGTTCTCTAAAATCACCAGTTCCCATGTCAACTAAAAACCTAGCAACTCAAAAGTCACTAAAAAGTTATGATACCACAAAAGAAACCCATATATATGTATCTCAAAGATACGAATATATATATATATATATATAATCACTGAACCAAAACAGAACAAATCTAAATGGAACAAAGTGGAACAGGCAAATCTACACTAGTGCACCAATCTGCTTCACTCAAAATCAAAACTCAGGATTGATGAATGCTGAATTTCATAGTTTTTCACTGTTTCCAGGTTCTTTCATTTCACATTACTTTATATCCTTGTTTACCTGATCCATTCTCATTCCAGATAAAGAGCTTAGTATCCAGTTTCAAAGTTCTTATTTAGATTATTTATACCTCGGTTTACCTGATCTGTTCTCATTCCAATTTTGAGATACTTCATTCAGCTTCCACCCCTAAATCATATTTGATCTAAGACACAACTAATATTTTGTCTGCATAGACAGCCAAAGTTTTCTTTGAAAGGAAAAAGTCACTTGCTTAGAACCACAGAAACATGCATTAATATTATGGTAAAGCGCAAAAAAATGTGTATACTTAAAGATATGACCAATTTACATATACTTCGACTGTGTTTCATGTACACAACTCACAAATGAGTAAGGTCTTCAGTTCCCATTCAAACAAATGTGTATCTAATGGGGGCCAGAAAAGTACATACCATACAGCTGAATTGCCCCCCTTTTTTTTTTTTTTTTGCTGTGGATCACATCTGCAGTCAGTGCAACAGCATGCAGTTTGCTTTTATGCACACAAAGAAAATCACACTGAAAGACCATCTATAAGCCAGCCTAACCCACCCACCTGCACATTGCCCTTGGTTCCTAGAGTCCCTGATTCCAGTAATGGCTTTCCGTAGTATACACAGCGACGATCCATGTACATGCCTGGAAAACATATTTCAATAGCTAAACCAATAATGACAACTAAACACACATAGCAACAAACTGGATTTGCATTAATAACTGAAGTCATAAAAAATGCAGGAAATTTCAAGTAGTATATGCATAAAGACTAAGATCAAACATCTCATGATTGTGCAAATTTGTTTTTTTTCCCCCTTCATACTTTTTTCTTTCCTTTCATTCCAATGAATGTATCAGCATGCGCTAGAAACGAACACCCCAGATTGTACAATTGTGGCCATCCGTCCAACCCTTGAACAAGGGGTATGCTAGTCATCCTGAAAATAATCATGAAACAAGAAACACGACAAACTGTCTTCTAGCAACTCATTCAAGAAACATTACTCAAACTCAAATGTATTGCATGTTTAAAAGCATATCAAATTACAAATGTTTGATTACTAATTCTCGACTACAGCTTACTAGTTGTATTTTTCTTCACCCAACTGTTGATATCAAAGGGTACACAAAAGACAGCAAAATGACATCACAAATCAAATAATGGATCTACCATGACACAGTCCGACAATGATGAGCTAAGGGGAGAAAAAAATCCCATGATTCATCTTTTATTTTGTAAAGACAAAGGTTGCAGTGGTGGCACCCTCAAGCTTTACATTACTGATAACAGCGCATGATTTTATGCATACTGGATTAATTGCATGCAAAGTCAATTATTTTTTTTCTCCCACTGTAGCTGTACTTCAACATTCAAGCACACAGTATGCATTCACACAGTATGCATTCACGCACAAAGTAATGTCCACTTTTGACACAGAAGTTTGTGCGTTAGTCTATCACTGCCAAATTCCTCTAGCAATCTCCATTTCTAGTAATTTTGCATTTGATTTTCACTTATTCATACAAATAGCGAAACAGGGGGAGGGTGGAGGGTGGGGGTGTTTGTTTATTTGTTTTTTTGACACGTACATTTTTGACATGCATTATTACTGCAACCAGATCCATGGTCTGATCTTGCTGGCACAAGAGTTTCTGGTAGTCATGGCAGTGTTCTTTAAGATTTTGAACTGGAAAGTAAAATCAACTTGATCCTACAAATACCCAAGTAATCTCGTCCACAAACAACCTAAATGCTTCCAACTCTGGACTTCCTTTAAATTCAGAAACACTTGCAACCCTCCTGTTTTTTTCAATTTGAACAATTTTAAACATCAAAACATGTAGCTGTCAATATGGAGAGTTTTTATCATACTCCCTGTTTGGCCAGTATACTTACCGTGTCAGACCATAGCATTCTATGGCAGTTAGTCAGCTCTGCCAGGCCGAAGTTTTGTGGCAAATGCAGTCATAAGATAGTCACGTGACGCCCACCCTACTTCCGCCCACGGAAGTTGCCAATGTTCGCCTCCCGAACCTCATTCAGCGAGGCCTGTGCGCAAGGAAAACCCGAGAACCCCTGGCGCCAGAGGGGAAGGTAGGGCGGGCATTAGAGTCTGACACAGTAAGTATACTAGCCAACCAGGGAGTATGATAAAAAAAACCCCCCATTTTGGCGTCATATGCTATACCGTGTCAGGCCACAGCAGAATTTAAAGGAATCGGAGGAGGGCAAGGTGCCCTAGTGGTTCTTGGGGTTAACCGTTATGGCTGCATTGGCCGCCACAAAGGAGATCCCTTTAGAACCGTCAGCCCTGGTCATGCGGATATCCCTTAAATAAAAGCTTATAAAGGGGTTTTTGGAACGCCAGTAGGCTGCCTCCAGGAGATGGCGCACGGGGACAGAGTGCTGGAATGCTGCGGAAGTGGCCAGCGCTCTGACCTCGTGTGCCCGGGTGGATAGGACGGGGAGAACCTTGGACGCCTGGGCGTACGCGGATCTGACCGTCTGAGAGAGCCATCGAGAGATGGTGCCAGCCGAGATGTCTTTCTTATTGTTGGGATTGATGGAAATAAGTAGACGTGGCTGGGAAGAGCGCCTGGGGCACGAACATTCCCAGTAATATCTGAGACACCTGGAAGGGCACAGGTCCGTGTCTCCCCCGCTTTCCCCGCTTTCCAAGGATATCCGCCAGCGAGCGGATGACGAGGGAGGGGGAGGGAGTGCCTGGTTCCCGATTCTTAGCTAGGAAAACTCAGGAAAGAACTTGAGAGAGACAGAGCCGTCCCTGTGGAAGGCAATGTCTCTGGGGTCCCTGCTGATAGCGTGGATCTCGCTGCACCTTCTGGCGGAAGCCAGGGCAAGGAGAAAGGTGGTTTTCATGGAGAGGAGGTCAAAGGGTAAGGTGGAGATAGGCTCAAAGGGTTTTTTTCTGAGAGCGTCAAGGACGATGAACAGGTCCCAAAGGGGAGTGCGCCTGGGCGACTGGAACTCGCGTAGGGCCACCCCGCTGGAAATTTCTCTGAGAAGGAAGTCATTCTCAAAGGAGGGGCCGCCAAGCTGGCGGATGGTCGTGCAGATGGCCGACCTGTAGCCCCGTATGGAGCTAGCTCAGAGCCTACAGGAGGAGGATAGGTGAGGCAGGAAGTTTCCTATCTGATATTAGAGGGGCGGTCATGGGGAACAGAGTGTTCAGAGCACCAAGAGACCCATTTTTTCCCCAACAGTAGTCGTAATAGGGACTCAGTGCTTGCCCTGCGAGAGGCCGTTGCGAGGTCCCGAAGGTCCTGAGAGGCCCCCGCCCCTTCAAGGATGTTTAGGACGGACCGGGATCTGTCTGGCCCAGAATTCGAGGCAGATGCTTGCATTCGGGCTGGCACTGGAGCCAGGCGTGAAGGCGGAGCATCTGGGGGTTGGAGTGAGGGTGGCCCAAGCAGGGGTTCCCTGAGCATGTCCCACCGGGTAGTTTGAGGGAGGGGGGTACGTGGGTGAGAGACTTGAGATCCCGAAACCAGGACCGAGTCGGCCACCAAGGGGTTATGAGGATAAGCTTGGGTTTTTCCAGTCTCGCCTTCCTGATCACCCTGTGGAGGATCGGGAAGGGGGAAAAAGGCGTATGCTACGAGGGCCATCCAGGGGAGGGAAAGGGCGTCGATCGCATAAGCCTGGGGATAGGGGACGGGAGAGACATACACCGGCAGACGATGGTTGAATCAGGTGGCAAACAGGTCGACCATGGGTCTGAACCAACGTTCCCACACCGCTGAAAGAGTGAGTCGGCTGAGAGTCCACTCCGTGTGGAGGACGGACTTGGAGCGGCTGAGAGAGTCTGCCAGATGTTGTGCGTCCCCGCTATGTGTCTGGCGCGAAGGGCAATTCCCTGAGCGTGACACCAGCGCAGGAGAGCCTCTGTCCAAAGGGAGAGGCTGATTGAGCGTGCCCACACACACACACACACACACACATTTTGTTGACGTAACAAGCCACCGAGGTGTTGTCCGTAAGAAGAACAAATCGGGGCGAGACCTGGTCCTGGAAGTGGAGGAGGACTAGCCTGACCACTTCCAGTTCCAGGACGTTGATGTGGAGAAGGGAGGTCTGTGGATCCCACAGTCCGGAGGCATGCCTGTTCTCCAAGTGGGTCCCCCAGCCCGAGTTGGAGGCGTCTGTGTAGAGTTAGAGGGTTCAAGTGGGGAGGGAGATGGAAACCCGGGGGAGGAGAGTGGAGGGGTTGAGCCACTCCTCCGTGATCCAAGGAACCAGGGTCCAAGAGGAATGGTCTGATCCCAGCGGTCGGAGGTCTGCGACCAGCGACAGCGGAACTCCCTCTGGAGTTGCCGCTTAGCAGGAGGCGAATGTCCTTCTGCCTTGCGAGGGAGGCCATCTCCTTGACAACCTTCATGAATAGGAGAGGGCCGAAGGGTAGCGCCTTGAACTGAAACACCCGGTCCCGCCAGATGAACCTCAGGTAGCGTCTGTGAGATGGGTGTATTAGGATTTGGTAGTAGGCGTCCTTCAAATCTATGGAGGTGGCCCAGTCCTGCTGGTGGATGGAGTCCCTGTTGTGGGATGGGGTCTCCATCTTGAATTTGATGGGTCTGATGAACTTGTTTAGGGGGGAGAGGTCGAGGATGGGCCTCCAGCCTCCCGGATTGGAATGGACTATCTCTGAGATGGCCCCTTTGAGGAGGAGTTCCTCAACCTCCTGACGAAGTGCCTCTGCCTGAGCAGGAGGGGGTTTGCTGGAGGGAGGAGGAGAGGCCAGGAGTGGGGAACGTTCGTGTGCCCAAGGCAAACGGAAGCCCTCCTGTAGAACTGACACAATCCAGGGACTGAGGCCCACACGGCGCCACTGGTGGGCATGCCTGGACAGGCTGCCGGCCATGGGCGCCGAGGGGCCTAGGGGGAGCGAGGTGTCTGCCATTTCCCGCTCCCCTGGAGGCGAGTCTGCCAGTCACCTCCATGGCCGTGCCTGCTGACCGAACCGAAAATTCTGTTGGGGATTCTTCGGTTTCGGCCTAGAAGCTGAGGGGGGGCGCTTGGCAGGCCGTGCGATGCGCGAGAGGGTGCCTTGCTGGGTAAGGCTGGGGTCTGGGATGAGAGGCGGACTGAGGGACAGGGTCCGCCGGACAAGGCTGGCGAGGGGCCTCACTGTAAAGGAGGCCGCCTGCTTGCACTCCTCGACGGAGTGGATGATGACTGTCATCGAGTAGTAGCCGAATAGCGACTGTTCCTGCTGCCCGGGAATGCATCGCAGGGCCGCCTTGAGCGCCAGGGAGAGATGCGACTGGGAGAGGATAGCATCTCTGACGGCCATTAGGCAGTTGAAGTAGCTCCTGGCTGCGCTGTACGCCGCAGCCAAAAGGTGATGCTCAATCTTTTGGATGAGGAAGCGCATCAGGGGGCCGCCAACGGGGCAAGGGTCTGCCTCGAAGTGTGACCCAGACTCGTCAGCGTCCGGGGGCACCGAGACAGTGCCATCCTCCGGAGAAGAAAGCTCCTCAGCATGCTGTAGGAGCATGTCTAGAAAGACATGCCCTGCGGTGGTATGTACGAGCCCAGCTCGTGCAATCCTGTCCCACTCCACAAGATTTTTAATGGAATGGAGGTGGAGGTTGGGGGGGGGGGGGAGCAGGTTTTGGATCAGCCGGCAGTCAGCATGGGAAATGGTGATTTCCCGGGTGGCTGGGTGGGCCGAAAACACCGAAAATGCGTGGTTGGAAGAACGCGGGTCCTTGAGGAAAGATCCTACCGGGACCGCATTGGGGGCAGAGAGGAACTCGATGCCCGTAGGAGAGACGACCTGTGCACTCCTAGCCAAAATTGCCTGGCTCTCCACAAGGTCTTGATAGACTCGGGAGCTGCAATAGTTCACGGGTTTGCTGGGAGGGGCAGGGCCCGGCGAACCTAGCCAAGGAGAGGACCTTGCCGGAAGGTGTTGTTCCCCAACGACAAGGTCCGGTCGCCAAGCTTCCAAGAGAGAAAAGCCGCCAGGCTGAGAAAGGGTCTCCTCGGTTCCGTCCTCAGACTGGGGAAAGGCTTCCTGGGGGGAATGGGCAGATCCATCATCCCCCGGGAGCAATGGCAGGGGTGCATGGGGATCCTGCCCTGGCTGGGGAGTAGGGGATTGCGAGGGCAGGTCCCTGGTGGCTCCATGATCAGCGAGCAGAAGGGGGGGGGGGGGGGGGGGGGGGGGGGCGCCGATCGGACAGCGCCGGAGAGGGAGGCGGACCAAGGTTGAATTAGCTGGAGGCAGCCGGGTGCCACACCCAACCATAAAGGGAGCCAGATTGTCTCTGCATGAAGCCACTGATCCCTCTCGGGGGCATAGAGCCACTGGTCCCCGGGGAGAATGGAGGGCTGTGGCGCGGCCCTGGGGCAGGGACTCCTCGGGGACCTGGATAACCTGAGGCACCAGGGGTGGGGTGCGAGAGAGACTGTCGCGTCCCCGCCCAGGGGAGTGCATTGCCTGCTGCATGTCCCCAGTGCGATCCCAGCCTGTTCCCTGCAAAGAGGGGGGGAGACAGGAGGGGAGTGGTGGCCAACCCCCTTGCTGGCATGGCTGCGGGCTGGGATGGCTGTGGCGACGAATCCCCCCGCCAAGTCGGGATCCGGAAGGTTACCTGTGGTCCCGTGGGTCGATCCCCCCCCCAGAGGAACGGGACCGTGGACGTTGCCCAAGTGGGGGGAGTAAGAGTAAGTCTGTCCCCCTACGTCCTGAACCCCTAGGGGATGGTGCGATGGTCGCTCGGGGCGGGTCGACCGTCGTGGGTCTGGGCGCAGATCCGACCGAGACGCCAATGCCTGCGGCCGAGACCCGGAGTTACGGTCAGTGGGGGGGTACCACCAGAGACTGGCCGTAACGCCTCCACCAGAGTGTTGACGCTCCTCGTGCGCGGGTGGTGCTGCACACCCGGGGCACAGTTTGGGAGAGCGTAACGAGACTCGGTGTCATCAGTGGGGGGAAGACTGACGACACGGGTCTCATTCAGGTGGGTGACGGGCGGTGATTCCGACCCTGACCCGTCACCCGTGCTGCCCATGACTTGGCAAGGTTCCACGGGGGCCGAGAGTCGTGGGACACAGCATGGTGGGGAGGTGTCTCCGTACAAGGCGAGACGGCAAGGAGGGAGGGGATGGGGAAGAATTTAGAGAAAAGGCTTTGGAAGGAACAGGTCCTTTTAAAGGGACCTTGCCCTTGGATTTCTTGGAGAGAGATTGAAGGACAAGGGTTTGGAAGTAACGGCTTTTGCTTATTCGCCTTCGGACGTAACGAACGTGCGTCCGCCGGCCGGGTCGAGGAGGAATGGGAATGAAGTTCACACGTCCCCTGCGTGGAAGCCTCCTCAACGCCAGCCATGCGTTCCTGGGATGGAACGGATTGTCCTGCGGAATCGACAGGCGGGTCCTCTGGGGCAGTGAGCGACTCCCAAGAAGTGGAGTGGCTTGACCAGTTGGTGTCCTTCACCATGATGGGCACTGGTGTATAGGACAATCTCGGATGCACGAACGCAAAGAGGAGACAAGGGGGTAGATCGAGGGATAGGCAGTACTCGATCGACCCGATGGGAGCAACGATCAACGGAAAGTAACAATGGGAGGGCAGGAGACAGTGCGAAAAACACACTGTGCTGACCGTCGCTCAAAAGTATTGAGTAATGGCGCGTGGTCAAAATGTCGATGAACACGATGAAAGCACTAAGTCAATTTCGGAGCGTGTAGTAGTGCGAACGAACTTTGCCAGAGAAAAGATCCGAAGCACTAGTACAACGAAATATAAGGGCAAACGTAGATGGGTACAGTAAACTAGTACCGACTTAGTGAGAACGCGACGAAGTGAGAGAGGCACGCCCGGCGTGGAGGAAGATGGCGGTTGAACGAAGTGGTTCAATCGCCTGACGAAATACCGTTAAGAGTTCAATCAAGGAAAGAAATTACCGTTAGTCCGAATGGGATGAGTTAAAGAAAGCACGAAGAGAAACGAGGGTGCAAAAGTGCCGCACGAAAACAAACTCGTGAAAACAAACGGGGGAGAAAACAAACGGGGGAAGAAAGACAAGGAGGCCGGCGACGATCGAACAAAATCTTGAGTCACAACGACAAAGTCGCGAGATTAGAGGCGATCATAAAGATAATAAAATTGATAGCCCAGCAAAACCCTCACACGACGAGGATATCGGGTTTTAGTGCAAGCGCAAGCCACAACTAACAAGTAAAGAAGCAAACACAAGCAATCTTTACACAATGGCAGAAGAATAGGCGAGACAGAGCACAAGACTTATCTTGCTTGGATGGCAGGCTGAAGGTGAATGAGGTTCGGGAGGCGAACATCGGCAACTTCCGTGGGCAGAAGTAGGGTGGGCGTCAAGTGACTATCTTATGACTGCATTTGCCACAAAACTTCGGCCTGGCAGAGCTGACTAACTGCCATAGAATGCTATGGTCTGACACGGTACAGTATATGACACCAAAATGGGGAGTTTGTAATATACGCCCTGTTTGGCTAGTATACTTACCTTCTCAGACCATAGCATTCAACGACAGTTAGTTAGCTCTGCCAGGCTGAATTTTTGTGGTTAATGCAGTAATACTGACCACTAAGTCCGCCACTGGAGTACAGACGCTCCTCGTGCAGTAGTGGTGGCTGCACTTGTGCACGGTGGGGGACAGCGTCATGAGCCGGAGTGCTATTAGTGGGGGGGAGACTAATGGCACGAGGCTCATATAGGCGAGTGACTGACGGTAATTCCGGGCACATCCCATCACTCGTGCTGGTCCGCGCCTCGCCAAAATTCCACCGGGGCCGAGGGTCGCGTGACTCAGCATGATAGTAAGAGGTCTCACCGTGCGTCGGAAGGGAAGAAGGCACGCTGGCAGGTAAAATGGGGGAGAGAGGGAGAATTCGGATAAGAATGCTTAAAACCGGCTTCTCTTTTACAGGAGCCTTGCCTTTTTATTTCCTGGGATATTAAAGGAAAGGCATTTGGAACTGGTGGCAGCTTGCCTTTTGGCCTTCGGACGCAGTGATCGTGTGTCCGCCAGTCGGGTAGATGAGGTACCAAACTGATGGTCGCACGTCCCCTCCGTGGAACCACCCTCTACACCGGCCGTATGTTCTTCCGAAGCAAGAACGGATTGCTCCAAGGACTGGGCACATGGGTCCTCCGGGGCAATGAGCGACTTCTGAACAGTGAAGTGGCTCGACCCATCGGTGCCCTTCACCATGTTGGACTATGGTGGCAGGGCAAACACGGAGCACATGACCACCAAGTGGAGACAAGTCGGTCGATCGAGAGATCGTAAAGAAACTCGACTGACCTTGTACACAGCACTGATAATACTAGATCGAGAGATCGTAAAGAAACTCGATCGACAGTAATAGGGGATCGAGAAATCGAATGGGAAAACTCGGTCAACCTGTACTAGTAACAATAATAATACGAAGTGCTAGATCGAGAGATCCAGAGAAACTGGGCCGACAGTAATAAGGGATCGAGATTTTGAATGGAAAACTCGATCAACCTGTACTAGTAACAATAATAGTATGAAGTGCTAGATCAAGAGATACTCGATCGACCTGTACTGGTACAATGAAAATAAGGAGCTAATAACGGTGGAGGGGAAACCTCCGTACCACTAAACCCAGGTACGACGTACGTGGATGACCACGAGGTGAGGCAAGATGGCGGAAGACGACCGGCAAGGAGAGAACAAGATGGCGGCCCAAAAGACTGGCGAGTGTTAGATCGCCGAAGTGAATTTAACAGGAGAAGCGCGAGAGTGAATCAACAAACGCGTGGAGAAGGGAGACTGATTGGAAACCGGTAGAAAAAGAATGGATGAGCCGTGGATGCGTTCCCACCAGGAGGGGATGTGTTCCTACATTGGAGTGTAAAAACTGAATTTGAGAAATTGCACTGAAAAACAAGTCGCGAGAGCAATCACAACGAGCATGAAAATAAAATAAAAGTGCACCAACCGTAAGCCTCACACAGCAATAGTACCCAGGGTTTAGTGCAAGCCACAACTGAACAAGTAAAGAAGCAAACACACAAGCAATCTTTACACAAAGCGTAAGTATAGGCGAGAGACAGAACACAAGACTTCTCTTGCTTAGGCTACATGCCGAAGATGAAGAACAGGAAGCGGCCACCAACTTTCTTCCTATAGCAGAAGTAGAGTGGGCGTCACCTGACAGTCTTATTACTGCATTAGCCACAAAATTTCAGCCTGGCAGAGTTACTAACTAACTGCTGTTGAATGCTATGGTCTGACATGGTATAGTATATGACGCCAAACTAGGGTTTAGGATGATAATTTTGGTCCGTCCATTTTGCTGCTCGCACCATCAAGCATCACACACTCTTCCCATCATTCATACTTACGGGCGTCCACATTGTCCAGTGCGTTTGTCACACCATCTAAGGCTTCAAAGAATTCATCCGTGAAGACGTTTTCTGTTTCTTGACCCACACGATCCTCTCTGGCCTTCACCTTTATTGATGGATTCATGACCTTGACTGCTTCAGCGGCTGTGCTTGACTTTGGCTTCTGCAACAGGAATTCAATCAGGTTTCTGGTAAAAAGGATAAACATGAAAAACTGACCCCTCATTTAAAACTTAAGTCTTCATTCAGGACTGCTCGCAGTTCCAAGTCTGACAAACACTCCTGTTGAACCCCTAGACAGCAAGTCAGAAAGTTTTAATACAAAGTTCCACAGAAAACTCTTAACTGGGAGGAACAGGTCAAGGAGGTGGGGGTGGAAGGGGGGCGAGGCGGGGGGCACAAACAAAATACTAAAGATTCACAAGATTTCTTGTTCTTTCAAAACAACCATCTGTTCCACACTGGTTCAAAGCACTACAAACTTACCCATCATGCATGTTCACGTGCATCAAGCGCATTTCCTTATGACTAAAATCTAGACACAAAATACTGATCATATCTCACATACTTTGATGAACAATACATTACAATCACATTACAAACAAAAAAGACAAACCATTTACTGAAATTTAATAACTTGATAAAATGTTATAGTTTTATAGGCTGCAGTAATCTTTTTTCAAATCATGTCACATATAGACTCTACAGAAGTATTAGTTACTGCATGACACAAAGTCATCCATAAAATCACTGCATCACTTTCATTTACCACAATATTTGCCAACTAAGGTTATATCATCTTTTTGCTCCTTGCGTTTGCTGCCTAGAGCTGTCATCTTGCTTAAACTTATTCAGTCGAAAAATAAACACACACAACACACCCATAAAACAACAGGACAGATGCTCCCATTGCAGCTCCATCATAATTTGCTCTGCAGACAGTAACATTTGTTTGAGAAAATACTTTTACAACTAAATAAATAGCATGTATACTGTGACATGGAAACGCTCTTGACTACAAATCATATTCATGGGTTCTGACAGGACCACCAATCTTGTCAAGCTGTGACGACAAAGCTTTCAACACCAGTTTTCAAAGCTAACCAAACAGCTGAAACAATTGCCCGAGAATGAGAGGTGTACCAAACGAAAAATGAGGAGTCAATAAATGTAAATATATCTTCTCTCACACACACACACACGAAAAAAGAAACACATGGATTTCCTGCATCAGTTTTCCTTACACTTAAAATCAAGGCTCCTTGGTTCCTCCTGGTGACAAATCTGACAGTCCTTTGGTAAAATTTGGGAGACCCTCCCATTAACATACAAATTTAAAGAAATTATTAATTACACAATACTGCATCAACACACCTGTCCATTCTGCTGTACACCATCCAGAAACACAGCACATAAGTATCAATGTACACATTTACTAAGCTGCTTTCAAACCAAGAGCATCAAAAACAAACAAAAATTGGTTCAATCCTATTTCAGAACACACACCCCAACCCCCACCTCACTTTTTTCTTCCTGGTAAAGCTTCTCAATTTGATGGAGACTTTAAAAAAAAAAATAGAGGAGGAAAAAGAGGGGGTGGAGGGGGATGAGGGGAGCTCTAAAATGACGACTCATCTGCAATAACTTTATAGTCTTTTTTTTTGCATGCGACTCTTTGCTCTCAGTTATCTTGCTAACAAACATACAGGACCAGAAACAATCCTTGCTTCATGCTCATTTTATCTGCATGCAAGCTTAGAAAAACAAACCAACCAACCAACCTCCACATCCCAGCGGCGGAACAGGAACTGCCTGTTAAGGTTGGACCTTTCAATGCGATCCATGTCAGTGACATGGATGACGCCCTTGGGGCCACAGCCGAGGCCCATCATGGCCCAGTTCTTCAGCATTTCACAGCCAATGGCCCCTGCTCCCACCAAAAAGTACCTGAGGTTCCAAGCTTTTCCTGGAAGTCTTCCCCAAAGAGACGGCAATCTGGCCATCATACCGACTGTTGCGCTGCAACAAAAAAACTTTTATCAAGAGTTTCGTCAACACCATTTTTCTTTTTTCGTCTCGTATGGTAATTAATAAATGTAACTCTCTGCCCTCTGAAGAAAATTCAGCTTTTATTAGCAGCATTTATGTTCCACATGCGCATTTATAACAAAACCCAAGCAGCTTTTGTTGATTGCTTTTTCTCCCCTTTGGGAGGGAAAGAGGGGGGTCAAAATCTGAATATCCAGCTGGAACACTGCAGTTTAAATTCACAGCATTTTTCAACTGCTCTCCATTTCATACAATCTGGTATGTTTCAACTGCTCCATTTCATACAATCTGGTATGTTTAAGTACTGGTAGGGAGTAGGGAGGAAGAGTGCTTTATTGATAAAGGCAGTCTGGAATGTTCACCCAAGAGGGCAAAGTGTGCCGAGTGGACTGACTGACCTTAATAGTATATCTAATTAACCTGCGACATTTGATTTACCTAAATTAAACAGACTGGAAAAGAACATTTTAATCGCTTCAGTTTTTAGGTTAACAGGGAGCAGAGAAACCTCAGATTCATGTCACTACCACTGCAGTGCAGAAGAACACAGCAGTAAGACAGAAGAAAAAAAAAGTATGTTTTGTTTGGTATGGAGTGCTTTGACAAAATAGCTATGGTAATGCTTCAACCAAGTTGCAGGTATCTGTTAGGTCTAGCCTAGTTATTTTCCCTCTCTCTCTCTCTCTCTCTCTCTCTCTCTCTCAGTTAATCATTACTGGAACAAATTATTCAAAAAAAAAAAAAAACAGAAAAAAAACATAACAAAAGCTGCTTTTCTTTCAGCAGACTTCAAGTTTGCAGTAAGCGAGCATGATCCACCACTGCTATTTTTTTTTTCAAATGTTGTACATTTAAAAATATCATTTAATTTTACACAATTATATTGCTTTCATACATACCATACACTTCTGAAACTAAATATGTAGCTCAAATACATAAATTTCAAATCACACCCTCCAGGAAAAGATACGTCTTGCATACATACAAGCAACATTCTGAACCCCAAACCAGACAAAGTGATGCCTTACTCCCACACACTTCCATAAAGTATATATTCATGCACATGTATATTTGTACACACGAGTGCACACAATATATTCATGTGCACATATACACATGAATCCAACACTCTTGTGCTTACAGGTTTGCAGGCCTCCTCAGTAAGGACAGACTTGTCTTCAGGCAAGCACTCCAAGGCATCAAAGTACAAGAACTGCTGAAGAGGTGAAATTTACCACTGCAAGCCTGCACATATGCAACATAAACCGAGTGACCAAGCACAACAATTTTGCAACATATATACACTGTTTTAATCTATTTCTTGCACATGCACACACGCACATGCACAATCATTCACACACTGTATCATGCACAGACAGAGAAGACACGTTCACAATACTTGAGTTCATTATTTTACAATACTAATTACAAAATGTACATCAGCCATAGGTCATCCCAATCCACAATTCAGTCCGTTTCTGATACTGTCAATTTTGGTTCCCAATGCTTGCACATGTTCCAAAACATCCGTAAAGGACATTTATATAACGTCATCATTCCCTTCACACCCACCCTCCCCTCCTCCCAAATCCTGCCCCACCAAAAGTCTGTGCTAGCTCAGAGAAGTGAATTTCGGCTAGAACAATAATTCTGCTTCAAATACTTCAAAATCAAACGCACACAAGAAACAAATGATCATTTACTGTGAAATACCTTCATGACTTCTTGGGCAGTGATGCCTCCAATGAAGGCCTGTATGGGACTGATGTCACCACAGGCATTGTAAGCAAACTCCTTCATCAAGTCAACATCCAGTTCATCTCTACTTTGGCGGTGGAGGCAGCATTGACCTCAGTCACAACCTTCACAAACTCCTCTCCATCTGCCTGCAACACGAGGTGGTACAATGAGACCATTTCACCAAAACAACAGGTTGCTCCCCATCACTTGTACAGTCCACTGCACCAATGACGATCATTACCATCGATGTGCACTTAAGAAGACAAGAAAACTTACCATTCTACTCTATATTTCATCTGTAAAAAAAAAAAAAATCATGACACTCATCTTTTCAGACCAAATGGTGTAAGGAAGCATCCATGCTGTCAAGAAGTTTCTCTTTTTCTTTTTTTTTTTTTTTTTTTTTTTTTATTCTATCACACTGAAGGAGGCAAATTTCACATAGAAACTGTCTACTTCTTGAAGAATTCATGTGAAAGTGAACATGCAGTGCCAACAATGAATCTTTGGAA
Organism: Conus betulinus; assembly: GCA_016801955.1. Taxonomy (NCBI): domain Eukaryota; kingdom Metazoa; phylum Mollusca; class Gastropoda; order Neogastropoda; family Conidae; genus Conus; species Conus betulinus. The sequence goes on along the minus strand of JADBJO010000349.1, from coordinate 578,787 downwards.
GTCTGACAACCTATGGTATATTTTCAGCAATCAAAAACATCTGATATAAAAAAGATTCCCCAAATGATCAATCCCAGCTGTTTTTCAAGCATTGGAGAATACACGACAGTGTCAGTAGATCAGGGTGGATCCAAATTCAAAAGAACAATCACACAGTAGTATAAGCAAGGAATTAAAAAATACCAAACCGTCAAGATAAAAATAAATGATGATCAACCTGTTTCAACTCCATCAACAAAAATGGTACACAACAATGATACGGAGTTGATGGCAAATACCAACTCCAGTTAGCATCATGTGTAGGTAGGAACAGATCAAGTGCCAATACCTCACATCGTGGCTTTGGCAAAGCTCCATGTTTCTCCTCATAGTCACTCAGAGCTCTGAAGGCAATGTGCAACTGTGCAGGTCGGTCAAACTTGGCGAAGTCCGAGGGAAGGATCTCAGGGGCATCCATTGCTGCCTTGACTGACTTCTGTATGTGTGGAAAAAAAAATCAAGTTTGATAACCATAAGTAAAGATTATTTTCCTCTTTTTCTACTTTCTTTTGCCTCATTCCTTTTCTCTTCTCTCCTTCTCCATAATAACATCACGTGTTCGTGTCATATCAGCTTTTGTGACACTCCTCAAGCTATTCTCATTTTCTAACTCTTCAGCAGACGTCCATCATTGTCAGCGAATGATTCTTAAAACAGTGAATGACAAACAAGAATGGTTGTAATCAAAGATATTTCTAAAGCTCTTCCTTGTCTGGGAACCCAAAGCACTTCACAATAAAAATAATACACACATATATACCACTCAACTAACACATCAATACCCATCAAACATCCATCATAATGGAAATAAGCTCAAGCGTAAGAAAAAAAAAAGACATCCATACATTTTACAATACTAATGTGCGCTCCTCCCCCCCCCCCCCCCCCCCCCCCCCCCCCCCCCCCCCCCCCCCCACCCCCCATCCCCGTGATCACTAATAGGCTTAATAACTGGAAGTCATTCTGGCAGTGTATCAATACCAATACGCAGTTTCAAAGGACTGACCACATCACCCTGCTTCTGCATTCTCTTCACTGGTTTTCAATTCATGCACAAACGAGTACTCACTTCTTAATTTTCCAAGCTGCTGATTCCAGTATACCATTTTGATGGAAGAAATGATGGCATTTTAACACTCTATTTCTCTCTCTCTCTCATACTTTATTTCTCGCATCAGAAAAAAAACAAAGAAATACAACTCCAGAGCTGTGTACCCTAAAGCTGCTATTGGTGTTTTTCTCAATTAAATAAGTGTGTTTTCCTAAAAATATGCATACACATCTTCCAAATTTTTTCATCTTTGTAAAAGCAGGGGGTCCCTGTTATTGTTCCAAGTCATCCAGACCAGAGTTAGCGTGCATGGTTTTGCAAGAGTTGTCACTTCAGTTGTAGGACTCAAACATAATGATAATACACCGCAAGTGCTACTACTTCTGAAGAACTTCGTCTCCTGATTTTTTTTTCACTGTATTTTTTCCCCGTTCGTCATATTCATCGAATTTCCTCCAAACATGTGTAAAAAATATGGCAAAATCCTATGGGTAAACAGATCTGCAATTCCCATCCCAAAAGAAGTCAAAATGCATACATGTGCATACAAATAAATTCACTTACGAAATTAACAGTTTTGGGCATTTTCACTTGGGTAGCATTGCCTCCCCTGATGTAGTCAGAATATTTGGTGGTGTCCCCAATGCTGAAGGTGTATGGACCTGTCATGCAGATAATAATACTGTCAATTTGCCATGCAATGGTTAACAATCACACAGCATAACATACATTTGACTTTACTTCATAAAATTAACCTGCACACCACACATTCACTGCAACAAACTCTTACATATTACATAAGTCAAACATATTCTGTTTTATTTTCACTACCATAATTTCCTACGTACAAGGCAACACCTCATAGGATGCACCCCCTTATTTCTCGTCAAGACAGAGTGCATACATAAGACACAGTGCACATACACAGCAGAAAAGTGTGAGAATTCAGTTGTCATTATCCCCATCACCCATCAGATCTGTGAAGTACGTATAAAGAAACTACAAGCTGCTTGTCAATCCAACAGAAAAGGTCAGTGAAGCTAAACACACTGAGTACTTCAACAGTCTTCAGTTTTATCGATCCTATGTGTCATCCACTGTGGTTGTGTCACCAGCGATGTTGCATAGACTACTGCCATGCACATTACACTGGTGTTCTCTGCTACCACAATTTCAGCTTTTCAAAACCCAATTTTGATGACAAGATCTCTTCCCATGCCGTAATAACCCATCTGAAGGCCTCTCTCAGACTCACTTATCTCATGCAGCCAGTTTTCGTAAAAGAATGTTCATATCCAACAACTTCTCCACAAGAGCTCATAGATTAGTTTTGAATTATTTTTCTTGGTTTTGAATGACATGTTCACAGTAAGGTCCAACACTGGAGATATTTCATTGTTCCACCCAGGATAATTGCTGGAATAGCATTGCCTTGCCTTGATAACCAGTTTCACACACTACAGACTCTAAATGGCAAAAGCAGCCGACAGGTTGCTTACTGAAGCACTTGTGTATCCAGGACATCATAATTATGTTACAATTCCATCAGGAAATTTTTTTCTTTTGAAGATCTTCACTGGCGGTAACATGTTCCCCTATGCTGTATGCATCAAAACAAGTGTACTGTGTTTTCTCATGACCTGTAGTCATCCGTGACAGAAGACTCTTCCTTTTGGGCTGATCATCTTTCTCCGCAGCAAATCATATATATAATAACAACTTTGTCCATGTTAAAAATGAAGTCTGAGGAAATCAAACTATCCTTGATGCGTTTGCCAACAAAATTTCGGAAAAGCAAATTTCAAGACCAAATCAGCTGGTACTTGATAGTTTGTTTCTGTACATTAGAGAAGATGTCCCTTTTCGGTCACACTGCCTGTGAAATTTGCAACTCCTCTAGATTTGCCATTTCCATTGCTTTCAGATGAACTCGCACTGTAATCAAAACCTCAACCGTCAGCCCCGAGATCTTCAATACATCTCTACTAGCTTACCTTTTAGTTCCAGCTAACACTTTCCTTGGGAATCTTTTTTTTTTTTTTTTTTTTTACACAAAACCAAGTCAGTCTTCTGTTGTATCCATTCATGGATAACAGACTCACTGATTCCTATATCGAAGGCAGTCCTACGATTTTTTTTCTTCAGCAAGGACAACAGCTTTCAATTTATATTTAACATCATACACTTACGGCCTGGTGTTCAACATTTAGTATGGCTCAGTATAACTATCAGATAAAATGGGGGCTGACAGTTCACTTGTAACTAGTCTGAAAGCAAAAGAAGCAGAGTGAGCTGTTGCAAGTTACTGTCCATCTATTGTGCAAGGTTTGCAAAATTAAAGCAAAAATGGAATTACAGAGTTGTGAAAAGTAGGAACAAGCATGTCACAAAACATTGTTTCATCCTACTGTCTCCTTCCAGTAGGACAAACAACATTCAAAACAATGAAAACAAAGGACGAACAACCACATTCTTCGATCATGGTGAAAACTATAGTTCAAGTGAATGGAAAGGGAAGAAGTTGGAGGGTACACAGTACAGATAAAAACGATAACTCTAAAAAAAAAAAATTTTTTTAAAGGAATAGAATGATAAACACATCACCATATAACAATAATACGACAATAATAGTAATGAAAATAAAAATCATAATAATAACGGCAATAGCAAGAATTTGCAAGAATTAGGAAAAAAGAATGAAAGTGATGAAGCTAAGAGTACCGCTGAAAACAGAAAAAAGGGTGGGGGGGGAAAAACAAAGTAAAATTGGTCTATAAAAGAATACTATAGGTAAATGAAACAAAATCAGTATAAGATAAGGGGGGTGCATATTTAAGGAAAGGAGGAATACATTTCTAAAGAAAATGAAGATGATAAAGGAAGGAGAGAAGAGAAAATAGCTGTACCATACACGAGGTAAATAACAAGTAGTGTGGTAGTACATCTGCTGAGAGAACTGTGTACCAGTGCTGTGCAGGTGGACAGGTACATGCTATTTTTGAATGTTGATGCCATGCAGAAACAGGGTCCCCTGTCTGTCTGGCAGCAAGATAGGATTCCTGCATGGTCAAAGTTGCCTTTCTGCAACTGCCAAAGCTCCAGGACTTTGACATGTTGTGCTCAGGAAGTTTGAAGTGCAGAGTAACTGGTCTGGGTCAACCAAGTGTTCAGAAATGCACACATCAAAACGATGTCTCACCTACACAGATCTAACCACACACACCACAGTGGGCAGCAAATATAATGTTGAGGCTCTGATAGGAGAATGTACAATTTCAAGCAAGCCTTATGGACCATGTGCAAGGGTGTCTGGCTTGGTGAGAGAACCAATTTTGCAGTCGTGTTTTGAACACAAGGAAATGTACCAGATTACTTACATCACTACTCAGAAACAAAAATGACATTATTTTAATTTGAAATGGCAATCATATTACACCCAACTTCCCTTTCTTATTCATTTTTACTTTTCTGATCTTTCTGGCACCTTCAGTGTGTAGTATACATGCAACACATTGTTAACACAGTTAAAAATGCTGCTAATTCACCAAGACAAAGCTGGACCACTTACAAACATACATGACATAAGTTTAAAAACTGACAGCTGCTAAATGCTTTATTCAATACATACATAGTAAAAAGACAAAACAGGTTACATAGTTTTCTCTTTTTGTTGTTGTTGAGAGTACAAGATGGATTGATATTCAATTTGAACACAGATTAATCTCCATCTAGTTCACAATTTTTAATTTCTTATTCCAAAACTTTATTCCAGGCTATGCTGATTGCTCCCACAAATCTAAGTACCACAAAATGTACAAACCTGTTACCTCCTACTTTACCCAAAAAGCTCTTTATTAACTGCATGACTACCTACCTAGGACTTTGATTTTGATGGGGTCGCAGCCGTTGAGTTCTGTCATGCCCTGCACTTCAGAGAAGGTGACGTAGTCTCCATCCTCCAAGCCATGCTTGGTTTCATCCACTGTGGCCACCACACTGTTCTCCCCCTGTCACCAGTACTGGCCCATTACACAAGCAGGAGAAAACCAAAGGAGAGAATGGGGTTCCAGGGTCCCTTAAACACCCTTACTCTCCTCACAAAATGTATCATAACTTGAAACTGGATTCAGAATGCTTCCAAACACTGACTAACATGGCCACAGCCATGAACCCCCTCCCTCCCCCCACCCCCCTCCTGTTCCTCTTCCCACCCACCCCAACCCCCTTGTTTCCTCACCAACATGTTTGGCACATTCATTTAAAAACACTTCATTCAAAGAGCAGAAACCTCATATTTGAACCAAATATATTGTAACAAGCTTCTGGTCAATTGTTATGCGTGACCCCACAGTGAATGGACACTGAAATACAATTGTCAATTGTATTTCAGATGAAAACTTAACAATGGAAACCTCTCAATCAAGCCTCTCCAAACTGGGAACAAATAATGTTTCCATCTTACTTGGATTCATTGACAGGCAAGTCTATGACTAAACAACAACAAAAACAAAAAAACCAAACAAAAATGACACAAGTTTCTTAAAATGAATGAAAATCAAATGAAGCCTTTAAATGGAAGATTAAATTTGTGGCGAGTATCACCTAAAATGGTGCCTATTCTCGATGTTTCTCCTTAGCTAGCTTCAATCAGGTTTACTTCCCTGCCAGCCATGATTCTAAACTGTCAGGTCTAGCTAGTACTCTATGTTCTCCACTTCCATCCTCACCTTTTCAATGTCTGCTATCATACAGGAAATGGGCTGCTCTCCATCACCATCGATTACCACAAAGTTGGTGCCAAAGTCACAGAACACTTTCCTGAAAATTACAATGCAAAAGCATGTAGTCATTGTGGCAATCAATCGAGCTCTCTCTCTCTCTCTCTCTCTCTCTGCATGTGTTAGTCCACCTCTCTCTCACCTCAACAGTTTGCATGTGTGTTTAAGTTTGATTCTGTTTCGGTGGCTCATCATCTTTGCCCTCTCAAAGGTGTTACTTCTCATCCTTTATCACCAATTTCTCTCTCCATGTACAGGCAAACCTGACTAAATGAGCTGTTTATACCTGGTAATCATGACACACCACCAGTGAAGACACAGTACTGCTCCTGAGTCTCTTCACCGATGTTCAACACAGTCTGTTTTGATCCAGTGTATGCAGGACATTATTTACAAACGTAGCAACTGACAATGGTAATAATTCCTATAGTATACCTGCCGAGCCAATGTGAGTGAGCTCCCCCATCTAAATGGCGCCATCACATTCACTTACCATTAGAGTACTGACAAAATCAGACTGACACTACATTCACCACAGTCATGGATATGCTGTGGAATCTGTACTTAAATCAAGAACAAGGGTACAAAAAGCCAGACTTTGATATCTGAAGATAACGTGGAGTTCCCTTTCACCCAAAAACTATCAAACAAGGCTCTGTGCTACACTTCCTTAGATAACACAGCATGGCATCATCCAGACCCTTGAGAATCAGATACCTTTGATCAGAAAAACATTAAACACAAAAAATGTAGTACCAGTCTTCAATTTATGTCAACCGCATACTCAAAAACTCTCAGTAGAAAACAGTTACTGCACCAATCCCCACAAATATATGCACACACACGTTTACATGGGTTTAAAGGGTCAAGGGGCAGAGCCTCTGAGAACCCCCTTAACCTGAAGATTTCTACACATTTGATAAAATCTGGGCATTAGGAGACACATTACCTCTTTACTATGTTATCCACAAGACAACTATTAAAACTGACATTCATGTTGCTGACCTGTATGCAGTGAAGCTCACTTAATTCAAGAAACCGGGGACAACAATAATTTTGTTGATTATAATTTGTATTTAATATTCTGAGACTCATGAAGAAAGCTTGCAGTTTGAACTCAAAAAATATTTGCGGGGACCAAAATCTGGCATTAGAACTCATTTGTATGGAAAACTAGACTTTTTCCCCACTTCAACCAAAAACTTGCATGGTCTTGTTTATTCCAGCAGAAAGAGGAGCCTGCAACCCTATATCTCAGAGGAAAGGGGTGGGAGTGGCATTATGGGTGGGGTGGAGATTATTGGTAAAAACAGGCATGTGACTTGGCTCATAGATTTAAACTGTGAAGTTATAAAATGATTCTTGGATTTAGGCTTTGAACCTCACATATGTGTAGTTCTTGAAGAGTCCAGAAAATTTTCCATAAATTTACTAGGAAAAATTAAGATTATTAAATTCTGGGCAAAAGTTAATTTCTAGTGGAAGCATAGTCATGTGAAATATATAGATTTGTGTTTACTTTTTATGAAACAGCTCCTAATAAATCTTACATACAAGTTCTATTAGTAATTCACTGGGGTAACAAGCTAAAGGATATACCAATCTGATTATCATAAATCAGGTGTGAAATGTAAGAGTAGTAAGATCAGTGGGCATGACTGCTTTGCAAAAATAAAGCTGAAATATGCTATATAAAAAGAATGTTTTAAAAAATATAGATTGAACATATTTCTTCATTCTGCCTACTAAATTAAACAACTGGTGCTTTGTTGCACAATAAAGAACCAGGAATCAAAAATTACCCATTTAAAGTGGCTTTTCAGCTCACATTAACTGACAAGGTAAAAGCGCGATGAATGTACCTGTATTTCTAATTAGTTTTCTAACCTTAGGAGGGGAAATCTGACCAAAGAGCGACAACTCTTGCAAACTTCCGTGCATGAAATGACGTCAGACTGTGTCAAATTTCTGACAACATGCCCAGAAACATCAAGAAAAATCAGCAAAAGCACTGCACAAGTCCACGCCAAAGTATGCTGATGAATCAGGTTTGAAAGTGATTTGCTTCAGAAAGAACCACTTTCACCATAGTTAATGTAAGATCAGGCAGTTACTACCCAGAAGATGCCTCTGGTATATGACGGCATGTGAAAACAAATCTGTTTTTGAATACTGGCATCTATCGCAGACATCTCTTCATTAAGCTCAACAAACGGTATCATGACTACTGTCCAAATCAGCATTTGCACATTCTTGCGGCAAAATGGTGAAGGAGTGATCAGTTCCAAACAGAAAAACTTGGATCGGATGGAGTAATCAGGATGCAGTTCTACAGAAACTTTCGGAGTTAAAAAAAAAAAAAAAGCCATCAGGGCATTTCACAATTTCAGGATCTCCAGACAAACAAGGTCAAATTCTGGTTTCCAGCATTTCCGGACATGTGGTTTCATCCATGCTTTTATCCTATGCTATCCCTCTCAGAAGTGACTCAGTAGTCTCAACCAACCAAATATCAGTTATGCCAAAACCCAAATTGTACAGTTAACTGTCATGAGATACATAATGCCATGTGTGCATGGTATGTATGTATATGCAAGTGAGAGAGAGGTAAGGTAAGGTAATGTTGCTCATAGCCCGATCGACTGCAAAGGGCCATATCAGGGCTGTCATCGCACTAAGGTCGAACCACACATTTCTTCTTCTTCTTTTTTTCTTTTTTTTTTTTTAAATCACATCTCTTTAAAATACACCTTCTAAAAACACACTGAACACTTTGTTCTAAAAAAAAAGTTTCTACCATAAATTCTTAGATCAGATGAAAAATGTTAATCTCTGAAATTCTAGGACACATCAGGTGGGCATCTCTGAGGAATGTTTTCAAGGAGTCTGCTGAAAAGTGTTTCTCATATCATGCAAATCCCAAAACTCTAAAAGAACATGTTTCACTGTGTGTGGTAGATGACATGGAATGCACAACACAGCTGCTTCACCTTTGAAAAAAAAGAATGGGTGAAAAAGGAGTGGCCTGTATGCAAACGGCACAAGACTGTTTCCTGTTACGGCCGTCTTGAGAATATGGTAAAAACTTTCAGGTTTGGACCGATTTTAAATAGTTTGTTATCCATCTGCGAGTTCCATTCCTCTTGCCAGGTCTTTAACATAAGCCTGGGCTTCTGGTTTCAGATTAGTGTGAGGGAAAGACAATCTGCTCAACTATTTCTTTGTGACACTCTTGGCAAGTTGATCAACCACCTCTTTGCCTCGAATACCACATGGCTGGAAACCCAAGCAAAAAACTCTATTGTATTCATCTGATTTTTCAGGGAGGTGCACAGTTCAAAATAATTCCAGCAGTTGAGGGTGTTTATGGTTACTGCCAGCAACGGCCTCCAAAGCAGAAAGTGAATCCAATAAAATGAGGAAATCTTTGTTTCAATTTAGAGGCCATTTCAAAAGCCAGGACCAAGGCTGTAAACTCAGCAGTGTAGATGGAACTGTCTGTGGGAATGTGTTAAGAACATCTCTGAGAACAATCTGTTGCACAAAATACAGTAAAGGCAACCCCCTCCTCAGATTTTGATCTGTTGGTGAAAACACTTTTACAGGTTGAAAATTTCAAACACAGTTCGGCGAAAAAAAACTTAGTACGCCAAGGAGCTGGTGGTATCCTTATGGTACCAGACTAAATCAAACCTGAAAGTCAATGGTTGATCATCAGGAACTTGGATCGATCACATACTCCTCCAAGGTCTATATCTGCATTGTTCAAATGGGGAAAATACCAATTCACAAGGGTGGAATGGAACTGGGGTTGTCATCTAATTTCTTCTGGTACTTAGGGTCAAAAATAGTCATACACAGGGTTTGGGGATTCAGATGGTAAGGTAATGTTGCTTATAGCCCAGCTGACCACAAAGGGGGGGGTCGTAAGAGAGATTCAAACAGCAGTTCAAGGTAAGTTTCACCCGACGGTTCAAGAGGGACAGTCCTCCTGCCTCAGCAGTATAGACTATTAGCAGGGGTGGTATGGAATGCATCCAGACAGAGTCGAAAGCCCTTGATGGTGGATGGGATTAAGACTTTTCAGGTAGGAAGGTTTTGCCAAGCCATACACTACACACCCGTAAACACCCGTAAACTAGTTTGAAAAGCAGATCCCCAATCCATGCACGCCACAATTCTCAGAATGTTTAGAGCTTTCTGATAAGCAGGTTTTAAGTGTTGGATGTGACTTTTATTTAAAGTTCAGTTTTTGATTAAAAAAAAAAATAAAAAACACCCAGAAATTTGATTTTTTTCCACAGCAGGAATAGTGGATTTATCCAGACAAATTTCAGAGGCTCCACTGTGTAGACTGCAAAGTCTTCAACAGAGAGGATTCGGAACTCCAGTTTACTGAAGTGACAATGTCTTTAATTTCAATACTGAACAAAGCAGGAGAAAGAATGCTCCCTTGAGGTATATTTAACTCCTGCCCATGGATGTCAGACAGCGTGGTGCCAATACATACTTGAAACTGCCGATAAGCCATTAAATTTTCAATAAATAAAGGCAGATGACCACAAAAACCAACTTTAAGAAGAACCATATGAATTCCATTTTTTCAGCTCATAGCATAGGCTTTTTCCAGATCAAAAAAGGTAGTAACCACATGTTTATTAATGAAGGCATGGCTGTTGGTGGTTTCAAGACAGACTAAATGGTCAAGGGTAGAGTGGTATGTGCAGAACCCACACTGTTCACCAGCCAAAAGGTCATCGGTTTCCAACTTCCACATCAAACCTGAGTTGACCATTTTTTTTTCCATTAGCTTGCAGAGGCAGCTGGTCAGAGCTTTTGGGCAATAATTTGAAGGGTTTGTAAGGTCTTCTCAAGGCTTCAAAACTGGAATTATCAGGACTTTTTACCAGGATGGCAGAAAGCACCCTGTGGTCCAGATAATGAATATCATTCAGGCCAGGAGCAGAATCACAGCAGTTTTGCACACAGCTGATTTCAGTTCATCAATTGAAAACAGAACCTCGTACACTTCAGAGTTGTCTGAAGTGAAGTTGTAGATTTTCTCTCAGCTATTCAAAAAAAAAAAAAAAAAAAAAAAACACACACACTTGCAGATTGCTTGACAAGGACCAGTTTTGATGACTGGTGGAGGCCAACAGATTGGCAAAAGCTTGTTTGTCAGTTATCAGAGGTGGAGGCCAACAGGTTAACAACAGCTTGTTTGTCAGTTATCAGAGCATTGGCAAGTTTCAGGTGAAGAACTGGTGGGTTGTGTTTCTTCCCTTTGATTTTTTTTTCATAATTTTCCAGACTTTTTTCTTGGATGTTTCAGATGTCACCTTGGAGCAGACATCTCTCCAAGACTGATGGTTACTGACTTCAAATGTCTTGTTTGGGCCCGGAGGTTTTGAAGGGCTCAAGCCTTAGGAGGGGAAGGTCTTTGGAATACATTCACTGAGCCTGACGCTGAGCCCATTTACATTCTCTTGTGATCTGCTGGCAGTCAGAATTGAACCAAAGTGTTTGGGGCAGTTGAAGTTTACTGGATGACACCGAAATACATGTTTTTTTGCAGACTGAATCAAGTGTTTGTTAAAGATACTGCTGGATCTTGACTTTAAAGAATGTCAGTATCCTGGGGCTCCTTTGAAATATTTGCAGCAAAAAGATTACAGCTGGCCTTTTTATAATTAGGTGTTGTGGAACAGAAGTGTTTTCAGTTGTTATTGATTTTAACATAACAGGAAATGCTCATTTCCATGCAGATCATCATGGACAGATCACTCATAGTCTAGGTCCAGCAAGGGGTCACACATCAACAGATAATAATGTATGGATTTCATATGGCGCAATTCTTGGGATCAACTCATGCGCTCAACACACACTTGTACTGACATGTGTTCACACACACACACACACACACACACACACACACACACACACACACACACACACACACACACAAGCACACCTACCAACACAGCCGCACTTATCAAGTTCATCGGTTCAAGCGTAAACAATACAGTTTTCAATGCAGTACATAAAAAGTCAGGTCAGAATAATAGACACAGCATTTAGATATTATGGTTGAAGAAGGCTTTCCTAAAGAAGTATGTTTTTTTACTCTCTGACTTGAATTCAGATAATGTGAGCAGGTCGCATAAGCTGTCAGGAAGAGAATTCCAAAGAGTGGATGCACTAAAGCTAAATGCTCTCTCTCACCGACTGTCTTTAACAAGCGCTTAGGAATTTTCAGAAGTTTTTGAGAAGATAAGCGAAGAGACCAAGAAGTTTCATAGGTGGACAGAGAGGCAAAAAGATACTGTGGGAGTGTCCCATCAAAGTAACAATAGGCAAAAACTGCGATTTTGAACTGCAATCGATATTTGATGGGAAGCCAGATCAATACATAAAAGCTCACCATTAGAACAATGCATAAACATAGGACAGCCATCATTCAGACAACACAGATCTAACTGAGAAAAAACATCCTCCAAAAGGAGGCCTCGGGATGATGCATCCACTCTACCCCAAAGGAGATTATGGCCATTAAAGTCATCCAGCAGTAACCATGGGAGAGGAAGTTCTTCATTCAGACTGACAAGGTCCTGACGACTAACCAAGTCAGAAGATGGAAGATGTAACGAGCAAACTGTAAAAGTTTTATGGAGAGTGACTCTCGCAGCTATTGCCTGAAGAGAGGAAGTATGAGCAACAGGACTAAACCGCAAAGCTTTGTGGATAAGAAGGGCAACGCAGCCCATCAGTCCTGATGTGGAAAGGTTGTGCAGGTTTGGAAAGAATACTGAAGCCAAAAAGAGTGACAGTCTTCTGGATTTGAATTTTTGTTTCCTGAAGAGCTACTACTTGAGGATTCAGAGTGTGGAACAAAAAACTGCACCTCATCAAAGTTTAAACCATGGATATTCCAATGAATTAATATACTATCCATGGTGTAGACAACAAACAGGAGAAAAATCAGTTTATCTCCAAGTCACCATCTGTGTCTAAGGGAGCAAATTTATTCTGAAGAGGGAACCAGTTAATTTGGCTCTCCAGACCCGCAGGCAGACTTGCCCTCAGGCAGAGACAGCTTAGGTTTTGGAGACGGTGAAGTCGCCTTTTTGTCTCCACCACTTTGACAGTTCACTGAGCTCCCTTGCCCACAGACACTGCTCTTGCAATTTCAAGGCAGGTGAGCTGGTTTTTTTATTCTGCCCAGCAGCAGATGGTTTAGACTGCTGGGCAATCTGAAAAGTTGCGGATTTAGTGCCATCCACTTTGGGTTAAGAGGCAGAGTATTTGCCTCCACCAGGGCCAGACATTTTCTCTTGCACCATTTTAGAAAAATGGATCGATTTGACAGGAATCAGAACATGTAGAAACTTTCTTCACAGCTGACGCTTTACAAAGAAACTGAAGTGGACTGATTGCCTAAGGCCTGTTTCCGTGCCTCAAAGAAAAACATCTTACTTTCATTTTTAACTTTTCAAATATTTACTTCCTGAATCTAAACTGGGCAGTTGCGAGAAAAAGAAGGGTGGTTGTCATCGCAGTTTGCATAATGGGCTGGATCTTTACACAGCCCATCATGGGTTGCTTTGCAGCAAACACCACACACCTCCTCCCAAGCACAGCAATCCTTTACATGCCCAAACTTCAGGCACTTGAAGCAAAGCATCGGAGACAGAATGTTAAATTGAATGCAGACATTCAACTATCCCACTTGGCTGACTTGTGGCAACGAAGGGGTACAATACATCAGAAAGAGGGTGTTAGTGGGCACTCTCTCTCTTCATTTCCGGACTGTCACCTTATGGACATCTAAGACACTTTGGGATGCTAGTTCTGTTTTCATTTCAGTCTCTGAGACACCTCTTAGATCCAGACATCTAATGATTCCCTTAGATATTTTAACTGTTTATGAGGAGTTACCCTGATCCCTCTGTCCACTAGCTTTGTGGCACTCAGCAGCTGTTCAAACTGTCGTTTTGACTTGAATTGGAGGAGGAAGGAACCATTCCAAAGTCTCTTCACTGACCGAGGGTCACCTGCAATCCCCTGAAAACCTTTCTGAGCTGCAAATGGACTTAATGCAGAAACAGCCTGTCCTGTTCTGTTCCTTCAACTACCAACCAGGAAGCAAAAGAAACTGTCACGTTTCTCGTTTCTTGTTGGAATGGCTGTCCATTTCTAATTCATGGGACACTACTTGAATTTTAAAGTACTTTTCAGCTTGGGGGAAGGAGGATTTTTAGTGAAGAAGCTATTTTTGTGTTGTTGTTGTTTTTTTTTCATCTCTCCAATACCACCCCCACCATGGAGACCAACTACAGGACCAGGGCCAAGAAGTCACTGTCTTGACCCCTTCCACGCTTTGGGAGGGATATACCACAGATAGGAGCCCACAAACCCTTATTCCCCCTGATCATGCGCAACTCCCAGGGACAGAGAGATCAGCACTGCAGGGATTAACTTGGCCAGCCGGTGACTGCCTGTCTTGACCCAGCCCCATGCAGAGATAACAGAGAGTACCTCCTGTCTAGAAGAGGCAAGGCAAAGAGATGTGTTGAGAGCAACTGCCCTCTCAATCACCACGATCTCATTCCCTCCATCACAGGTCACACCACCAACAAACGTGGTGGATCGTAAAAAAAAACAGAGAACAGAAGAGTATGGTAAAGAAAACTTGAAGAGATAAAAACAGAACAGGTCAGTAAAGAGAGGGAGAAGACAGAATACAGAATAGGAAAAGGCGTCGCCAGAGTCCAAGGGATCACTGAATCACACAAACCCTCTAACTACGGCAAGGTTGCAACCCCCCAAGGGGATGTTGGAGGGAAGATGGGACATTCAAACACACAGACAGACAGACAGACAGACAGACAGACAGATAAAGAGTAAGAGAGAGAAAGAGAGAGAGGGAGAGAGAGATTAATTAATATGAATCTTAATTCAACTTGGATGGAAGAAGGCAGATTCTCTAAGCACTATAACCAGTCTTCCATGAATGTGCGTCATGGTTTGTAAGAAAACAAAGCAAAAATGATGGTCCTGTGATCAGTGTCATGAAAACTGCAATATAGCAATCCCAGACAAGCCAGTTTCAACCCTTATGCCGCCGACGTTGCATTTCTGTGACCATGTGGCTCACCGCCAACGCCGCAGAAATGCAACCAACTATGGTTACCTAACTCCCAATACTCTCACTCTCCAAGTAATGATAGAGAGCCGGCTCTAAAAGTCATAGTTGGGGGATTCCCTTACTAGTGCTTACAACCATTTGCTTCGTCAGAGTGCTGTTCAGTAAAGTGTTTTTATCGACTTGTTTTTTTCATTTCACTATGACATCACAACCAAGCACTTCACGTACTCAGCCTCCTGTACATTTACTTCAAATAAGGTGCTGGAAATATTAAATAGACGGTCAGCTGATCCTGATTCAGATGAAAAACACTCAGTTGGTGACCAGGAAAATTATGGGATAGTTGGATTCGTGTCAAGTGGTGGGGAGAGAAGACTTGACGAGACGCAGGCTAGTATGTGTGTGAGCCCTGTGTGCTGGCTTTAAGCCAACCAGCAGTGACAGACAGCTGAAAGTGTTTTGTGACGGAGTGAGCACAGCTGGCTTCCAACAGCAGCCGAGGTCGAAAGGGCGTGGCCGATTGACACGGTGTCAGAGGTGAGCAGCAGAGATGCGTTAGAGTGGGAATTATGATCAACTTGGCTCATACGCCCCAGAAGAATGGCTCTACAGGTTTCAGAGACCATCAGGCAAGTGAATGACTTTATTTTCATAAAAAAAATGCTTTCAACAATGAGAGTGAAAGGGATGTGTCTCTGTGTGTATGTGCCCTTTTTCTTTCTTTTGTGCGTGTACCAGTCGGGCATAAGTGTGTGTGTGCGTGTGCGTGCGTGCGTGCATGTACATGTTCCCTTTCTTTTTTACTTTCTTTCACGTGTGTGACAGTCTGTGAGGTGTAAGTAGTTCGGGTGTGTGTGCGTGTGCGTGTGTCTGTCTGTCTGTCTGTCTGTCTGTGTCTGTGTGTGTGTGTGTGTTTATGTGTGTGTGTGCAATTGCTTTTCTGCATCACCTCATTAGTCATATCAATATTTATTCCTGTGAATGTCGTTTCAGGAGTGCTGGTGAACAAAGATGATTTTAACCTGTGGACTATTTCCAGCTCTTCTGCTGTTGGATTTATGACTTGTGTGGTGGGGGGGGGGGGGGGGGGGGGAGGGGGGGGGGTTCATTCTTCTGTGTTGGATATTACACACTTTCTGGTCTTCACTTGGTCAGTGGAGTATTTTTCCTTCTTCGTTCAGAGTTTGCTGGCATGCTTTCTTCTTTTTTATGTTGAGACTAAGATAACATTCAATCTTTTTAGTTTTGCATTTTTTTTTTGCACTTGAAATTAGCAAAAACTTTGAAAACCGTTGTTGACTAATCATTACTAACATTCTATAATTTAACAAAAGTACAGTTTATTTTCCTCCATTTCCAAAAACATAGCATGAGTATTGGTTGCTTAGTTCCAGAGATAACCGCATTTCACGCATGCAGGTATGAAATAGATCTTTTGAAAAATGGCTGGCGATGGGAATTTATGCAAAACAGAATATCTTGTGGTGAAAGGGTTAAAACTGTTCAAATGTAAAAGTAACAATTTTATATGGACACATACTAAAACAATAGTACTTTAGGAAAGAATTGTTTTGTTTCACTTTGATTTGTTTAAGGAGAAACTGAAACAACTGAGGAAAAGGACAACATACCCAAAGAGGCCTCGTGTTTCTGCCACAATGAACTTGATGTTGAGCTTGTGACAGAATTCCCCCACACGTATCTGAACTTCATACTTGGAGTTGGTCAATACCACAACCTATGTCACATGGAGTGGAATTTGTATATCATCCATCAAAGTTGCACCAATCTTGCATTACACCTATCCACATTACACTGCTGGCAACAAACCACCAGGATCCTGTAACTGTTCATTTGATTCCCCTCTCATCATTATAAGATACAGAGACAAGAAAACAACATCTACAGTATCTCATCTCAAATCCAAGATTTCCTCCTGTACAAAGTAGAACAACCTCATGCACATGTAACAATATAAGAATGAAAGTGATTCTAATAAACAAATAATTCCAATAAAACAATCTAATAAGACAAAGAAACAAATAATTCCAATAAAACAATCTAATAAAACAAAGTTCTTTCGTGGACCTATCAAGCAGAAAATGAATATTTTCAATTCAGTCAAACCTGAGATTAGTTTAACCTAGCTTTGTTAGTTCCAAAAAGAGACAGTCAAGACAAACAGCTGAAAGGAGCGCTTTGTTTAGCATTTCACTTCAGAAAAAGAAGAACAAAGTCAGTGTCCTCTTGACCAGCTGAGTAACAATTGTCTAACCAGCAAACCTGTACTGCACTAGTTGCAAAACTATTAGGCCAACAAGTGCAGAAAAACCAGTTTTTTCAGGCAAATAGTTGGTGCAGTGCAGTACCTGAAGCTAAACCATTTCATACTCGAAATCTTACCAGCTCTTTGGTGTTAAATTCAACCTGAATTCAGCGTTAGCAATATAATTCTTGAACAGATCGTGAACACAACACAAGAACCCATTGTAAAAATCATTTTAAAGAGAAACAAATGTAGTTTTACATGAATCAATAACCAGAGAAAACTACGTGGCTTGAATATTAGTTCTTTTGCATATTTTGAAAATTGTGTCAGCATGACGTAATAATCATAGCCTTTGTATGGACATTGGCAGGGCTTAAAGCAATATGATAAACTCACGTAATAATTTTCATTAAAATTGAAAAATTCAATACAGCCTTTTTTTCCCCCCCATTTCATAAAAAAAATTTTCTTTAATGCTCTTTCTGCTGTATCTCGTGATACCAATAAGCCCAAACATTCTCTTTCAGGTGAATTAATTGGTATCCATTTCTGTACAAAACAGTTCTGTATTTGAGCATGCATCAATATACACATGCACATCTAGAAAACAAAGAATATGATGATGACTGAAATAAATAGTTCACAATTAAATATCAGTTTATAAAAAAGTTTGTATGAAACGTTTCTGCTAGAACAGTTGCTTTTTTTTTATCATTAGTGCCCAATGTTTTCAAACTTTCAAAATAAATACATGAACTGGTTACACACAAGGAGAGTGCAAAACGCACACACAAACACATATGCGCGCGCAGACAAATCAAGTGCAAGAGCCGATTAAAAGATGTTAAAATCTGAGATCACCACACTGATGATGAATAGTAAGCACTGGAAAATGTTACTTTTCAGCTCAGAATTTAGTTCTGTTGCAATGAAATTGCCATGTGAGGTCAAATTCATTTCATTTTAGACACTAAGTCTCAAATGAATGGGTTTTTTCCACAGTCAGGAACAGTGAAAAATCTCATTCTATAATATTTTTTTCAATTCTCAAAAGTGTGCAGTGATAAGAGTTACACATCACCCCCAAGACCATCCTTTTTCTGTCCAACAAATCTAAACACACAACTTTGCTTCCAACCTGCTATTCTTCTTATTGGAACTTACAATGTCAAATCTTCAAAAAGGGACAAAATATGTGTGTCGTCAGACATACTTATGCTTTACTCACTTGCTCTTTTCTTCTTTGAAAATTAAGAAAAGTAAATCATCAAAGTATAACTGAGTAAGAAAAAAAAATCTGCGAGCTACTTACTACTTTTACTAGCGCACACACACACACACACACACACACACACACACACACACACACACACACAGAATGACTAAAAGACCTGACCTGGAACTGGGAGAGAAATGGTTCATCCAAGTTAGCAGTGGAACTGTTAACCGGCACATAGCTGTTCAACTCTGCCAGTCGAGGCTGGGACACTTCTGCACGGTTCTTCCCTACATCCTCTTCTCCCCGAAAAAACTGCACATACACAAGTACTATCAAGCGTCCAATCTTTCTTTAAAAACATATACACGTGTTTGGATGCCTGTGTTTACTCAACTCATTGTAGTTATTTTTGTTTCAGAGGTTGGCAATGGCTAGAATTTTTGTGTGAGATGGTGAGGCTGGGAGATGGCATGCACTGATCTGGAATGAGCTTGTGACCGAGGGGGATGCACGTTCATGATTGTATTGTGAGTAGTTCCATTTTACCTGGCTTATTACTTGATGTGTGTTCTTGTTCAATGTAAATACTTCGGGCATTGAATTGATTTGGTGTATATATCTTCTTATTATGTATATTCTTTTCAACATTAATATTTTTGTTTCATAAATATAACATTATGATTCCATGCGTTATATCATGGAACACTATCATTCATCATGTGTGCATTATCACTTGCCTCCTCAAAGCCATTTTCCCTATCAGCTACTTTTAAACCATTTGAAAGGGGACACAATGTTCATTTTCTCAAATCATGACAGACACAAATTTGATACTACTCAATAACCTTAGTACTTCTCCTGAAATACTGTAATCCACAGCTGCCAACCATGTGCCAGGGAATGACGGGGGTATTTTGACCTTGAACTGGTAAGTATTTTTATATTTGTCTCATATATGCGAGACTCTAAAACAGTCTCTACCTTCCACTCCAAAATACAGCTGCTGACACAGGGAGATCAGTTTGATCTATTCTATATTATATTACTTCATTGCCCTTACCCCCCCCCCCCCCAAAAAAAAAAAAAGATACCCAGACCCCACGATTCCATAAATAAATTTTCAGTGCCTGTTTCATCTACGTTTACATAAATAAATTTTCAGTGCCTGTTTCGTCGTCAAATTTGGGGGCTTCAAGGAAGGATTTTTAAAACTGGGTAATTCCAGAAAAATTCTAAAAGGTTGTCAATTTTGTGATATCTCAACTGACTTAGAACAGAACCTTTCAATTTAGTTCAACACACAAGAACCATGACTGACTATAATCACATCATGACAAACAGCAGTCCTGCAGATCCTGCAAGACAGGTGAGCTAAGATACATGAACATGGAACTCTCACCCACTACAATACCACAGTACTTCTCTTCATCCACACAGCTGTAGGCATCACTCACCTGAGAACTGAGATCACTGAACACCACCTTCCCCGGGTCATGGATAGTGACTGACTTGACACCACCCAAGACCACGTTCTTGGCAATCTCAATGCCCAAGCCTCTCATCCCCGAAATCAACACGTTGGAGTGAGCCATCTTGCGCATGGCTTCATGGCCCAGCACATACCTGGTCAAAACAGCAGCACTTAAAAATCATACAGAAATGGGCGAGTCATAACCTTAAAGCCAACATCTTTACAAACTTTTTCAAACACAAGAAACACCAAAGTCAGTTTTCACTAAAATTTTCTGGCCTTTAAAAAAAAGCCTCTTAGTTTCTCCAATTTTTTCAAACCTTTAATGAAAGCATAAACCCTGATTTCACAGTGAAGGTAGAGACTAACATATATACACAATTTGCTTGTTTACTTTCTTAAAAACAGTGATCTTTTCTTTTCCATTTTGATTAGTTTTACACAAAACATACATGACAACATGGCCTGTAAAAATCAAGTGACCTGTTATCAAACAAAAAATATGGACATAAAATGATCAACTTACAACTGGCGCGAGTACAAGCCCTCATCAATGTCTTCAGCAGCGTCAACTGCTCCATTCTTGTCCATTTCCACCTGTGACAAAGTAAGCAGCTTTTCTTGATACTCCTTGAAATGCCTTTGAATTTAACATCAACTTGCTATCACATAATGGGAAAATCTTTATGTTCATTTGTTCGTTTAATACACACATAACAAGATGGACATATAAGCATGCCCAGGCCTTGGATACAATATATTTGAGAACAATGCACAACAGACTGACCAATAAGTGAATGCTGCTTGCAGCATATCTTTCAATGTTCTTGAAAATGTCCTATAACTGGCTTTACATTGTCCAAACAGCATCGCCAGTCAATTTCGTTTGATACTCAAGCTCATAATCGTTTTGAAACCACAACATATAATCATTAGTAATACCGCATCAATCACTTTATCAAACTTAACCTAAACATCATTGGAGCCTGGAAAATATCATTTGCAGCAGTATGATTTATTATGGCTAAGCACATTACAGAACTTGACCTCAGGAAACCAGAGTGAGTCAATTTCCTCTTGCTGTTCTGTCAGCAGCAAAATTTCTGGTGCAAAAAAAATCTGTATACCAGTAGACACCATCTGAGTAAGTCAGAACAGCAAACCATAGCAAAAAAAAAAAATCTGATTTTAAGGAACCAATGCACACAAGTTTGTTACGATCAATGATCTTCACAAAGAGCAAATGGGATTCTGAAATATCAAAAGTCTTCCAACACTGTGTTATATAATTAACAAGGAACAAAAATGGATATACATATATATAAAGGATATTAGCAAATACTAGCAAAATAAAAGTTCACACCTAGTCCAGACTACAGGTTTAGACTAAATTTCTTTCTTTTTTTTATTCGTTTCACCCAAACACTTATGGCGTGATTTTGGTGAAAGGTGGGTATGATAAGTATTCATTGTTTATCATCTGGCTTTGTTTTTTTTGTTTTTTTTTTTTTTTCTTTTTACACTGCGTATTACATTCATGCAATTCATTAATTTTGGGGTTTTTTTTTTTTCATACTTTATATTCATCATGCTAAGAACTATGGAATATCATTGGATCTTTTGCTTTCCAGTCTTCTGGAAAATGTGCGCTAATGATTTTCTCTTTTCCATCATTCTCTTAGACCGACGTTTTTATTTTCATGTTTATTAACTGTTCACTGCCGCTTTTCCACCTTTTGTGACCCATTTAAGTCTTTTTCTACAAAGTCTTTTATCATTCTCCCAAATTTGTATGGCAACTGGGTAGTAAATAATGTGATGATTGTGCAGAGAGAACATTTCTGTTCATCCTACAGTATCTACTTGCCTGTACAGCTTTCATTTTTGCTTTTTTTTTTAACTAGTACTCCAAACCTTCTTTCTATGACTAAGAGGCAGTGTGCTGTTGGCCCACATTCAACTGTGATTTTCTACAAATATTTATTAATAAATCAAGAAATAAAAGTACGCCTGAAAAAATCCTTTATTTATCTTTCATTTCCATACATTGTCTTTTGTATTTTTGGTGGTGAGTGTGTGTAAGCACGTGTTGAAAGTTTGCGCTGTTATGGAGTAGCCGCGAGCGTCGGCCGCCATGCGTGCGTCTCGCTCCGATCACTGCCTTTTGTCGTCTGCTATGCGCTCGGTGGCACCGTTAGTAGTTTCTAAAAAATAGTATGCTAAACAGGACGAAGAGTCATCCCCGCAACGTTTCGAGTTCAAAGTGTAGGCATTCAACAGAAAATTCAGAGTGAAAAACCCATTTTAAAATGTTTCATGTAAAATTTCCGGAATAAAACCAAGAGCAACATTTATACTTTTACACTCACGCAAATCTTCAGGATTTAAACAGGGTTCATAGCCTAAGAGCATCCCAAAATTCCCAAACTTTTCCCAAACTTTCAAAACTACTTTCTGGATTTTTCAAAGACCTTTAAACGGCCCTAAAACCGACATTAAATAGATAAAAAGGACATGTAAATAAGCACAAACACACACACACAACAGACAGATTACCTTTTAATAGAGCAGTTCCTCATTATCACACCAATCTTCTGGCCTTATCACTCTCTGTTCACAATGACCCAAAGAAATGTAGACTATTATATTCCTTTTTTCCAGTCACAATGCACTGCCGTTGTTTGAAAAATGAATCATTGGATTATGTCCTAGATGTCATTATTAGAGTTACAACTGTCAATTCCAACAGCAGTCAATGTGTTGTAGTGGACCACAAGTTCATTTAAAATTAAATACAAAAGAACTGATACACACGTATTTCAAACATGGGTAGCAGAATTTCTGGCTCTACTTTCCTCCAGTTTTTTTTTCGGCAATGACCTTGTCTAACTCATTCACAGCCACAACGTTTTTTCCTTTTTTTTTTTTTTTTTTTTTTAAACGGGCAAAAACGTCAACCTGAACAACGTAAAAAAAACAAGAAGGCTGAGGTATGGCTGGTGGGAGAGCGTTTGGACAGCTTGGCTGACTACTGAAACAAAAGGTTCACCAAAAATCACATTCCGTCTTCGTCTCATTTTTCTTCCTGTGGCTAAGAGAATGTGACCTGTGATCCCGTGCAATGAACACTTCACCCATCGATCCTGTATCGACGTTTTTTCTGCATGCTGCACAGTACGCAGACTGCTTGTTGCCAGCATTTTTCCGCAGCCATCGTTTATAACACAGATTTTTTAGCCAAAGCTTGCTGAAAACGCATTGGCCTGGCATTTTCATTCTCAGAGAGACCCGGATATTCCAAGGGAAGTAACTCGCATTACACTAGAAATCGAAAGTTCATTTCTGCTCAATTTGCTGCAGTTCATCCGATCGCATTTATTTTATTTTAAAGTTATTTCCTCTTATATGTTAAAATGTCATGGTCCCCCTTTTTTTTTCGAAGTGGATTTCTTATATTGCTGACATAAATCCAAATTCACACTTTCACAAACCATATTCATGTTTTCTTATTTTTCAAAGAGACTTTCCAGGGCCTGGAAAATAAAATCCTTTTCCCCCAAACCTTCCCAAACTTTCCCAAACGCTATGAACCCTGTCACACTACATTTGAGTAAACATTTTAAGTTTGTCTGTTCAAATGCCGCGGAGCGCAAAGCTACGAAACAAGCCGTGGTGCAGCTTCGACGTCGACTCGAAAATTGAAATGGCGCAAAGTACAAGACGGCATGCGACCTGTAAATACTCAACGGAATCTATCGAATATCGACGAGTCGTCTTCAAACCACACAGTTCCAGCTATTTTGAATGGTAAGTTGCAACCTTTTTCCCGACAGCTTTACATTATGATTTAACTATATTACTGTCATATATTTTGAAGATTACTTGTTTTTTTTGTTTGACAACCGAAATATCAGACCGGGGTAATGGTGGGGTCGTGCTGATGAGAGGAGTATGTGTTTTAGTATTTTACACCAAATTAAAAAACTGCTGCTTAGATTTTATGGATATGTTACAGGTGTAGTTTGTATGACTTCAAGGTTTATTTTCTGTCGATTTTTTTTTTACCAGATCTTTCCCGTTCGACTTAAATATCAAATTCTATTAGGTCACATGACCATGCCCAACGACGTTTTTGAGGCCCTATGTCGAATGAACAGCTGAAACTAGCACAGTTGCAGTAGGAAAACGTACAGAATATTAGATCTAGTTGCAAAGTTAGAGGACTGCAGGCGGAAATCGAAACAAATCTTTAAAAAATGTGTTGTGAACCAAAAAAAAGAACGTCGACAAACGAATCACAAGACAAAACACATGTGTTTTGTCTTGTGATTCGTTTTGTCCACGTTTTTTTGGCGGTTCGCAAACATTTATTTAAGCTTTGTACAGAATGTTAATTTTGTGCCCATATTTCCTGTATTAAATGAATCAAGCAGCGATTCTAAAACACGTCTCATGCACTCCATGTCATTGGCGGGTGATATGTATGGTGTGTATATTCTGTGTGTGTGTGTGTGTGTATGATGTGTGTGTGTGTGTGTGTGTGTGTGTGTGTGTGTGTGTGTGTGTGTGTGTGTGTGTGTGTGTGTGTGACTGAATGGAATGGATTAGCCATCATCATGATTTATCAATTAATGACAACCCTAACTCAATTTATTTTATTACTTTTTTTTTTTTTCAGGTGCTCCAAACTGTGCGGTTAGTGTCTGCTGCAACGGGCCTTGTTCTGGTCAACACACACTGTAACAATGGCCAGTTCTACACAAACTTTCTCTCCATGACTAAGAAAGAGGCAGTGGGCTGTTAACCCACATTTGACTGTTTATTTTCTCCAAATGTTTGAAAATTAATCAAAAAATGAAAATACATCAGACAAAATCTGTTATTTCATCTTTCATTTCCATACACAGTCTTTTGTACTTTTGATGGTGATTGTGTGTCAGCGTGTGTTGAAAGTTGGCGCTTCTTACTGATTAGCTGCGAGCCTTGGCCAACATATGCACATCTCACTCCTATCCCTTCCTTTGGTTTTTTACACTGTGCTCGTCAGGATATTTATCAATTCTGAAAATGTATGCCAATTAGAAAGAGGAGCAATTCTTCAGGTTTTCAACTACAATTAAGTAACCTTTAAGTTTGTCCGTACACTTCCTGCTGGCAAGGGGGTGTGGGGCTAGGGTAAAAACTCAAGGGATGAGTGTATTTATTTTTGTAATGACATTGTTATATCCAGTATTTCTTGGCAATCATACATATAAGTTTCACTAATATATGGAAAGCAAAGGCCCTGGAGAATTAGGGTGGAGTGGAGGAAAGGGGGTGGAAGGAGCGAGGAGGGGATGGGGGGTGGTGGGTGTAGGCAAAGTTTGTTGCTTTTTAATCTTCTGAGCATTACTTTTGATACAAAATGTCAATCATATGTTTTCATAAGATCATGCCAAGCAGAGATATTTAATCTGTATACATAATGTTTATATGGCACACAAGAAGTTAGGTAAAAGGGTGGGGGTGGGGGTGGGGTGAAGGTGGGATAGGGGTGTACAATTGTGCTGACATGCTTAAATGTCTTCTTATTGGATAGATCTTGTAATCCTGATCATTTTGATATACGTTACATGATCATGTCAATTGAAAGCAGGGATGTGTCATTTTTAACTAGTTTGGTTGCCGATTGGAACCAAAAAAAAGTCAAAATGAAGGTTTTGGCGTTTTTAAGAGTGTGGTAGTCGGACTCTGCAAGAGCCTCAGGTCTGAAAAAAATTCAGTGTATATTACAAGTAGTTGACATCAATCACACATAATTTCAGACATGTCACTTGCCAAATGGCCGAGTTACAAGCCTCCAAACATGGCCCTTAAGGGGAATTCGGACTGTCGTAGGAACATTAAATATTTTTAAAAATCATAACTTCGCTCCTAATTAAGCTACAGCTATAAATTTTATATAATTTTTTCTTAGTTTTAAGTTGTTCTATAACCCTGACCTATTGAAAAACAGTCAAAAACATTTTAAAAATCACTTTGGAGTACCTAGTTTAACGTAAGAGAGGAATTGGGGAGGAGTTCACAACTCTTTGTTTTGTTTTTTTTTTTTCAAATGTCGTTAATAAATCAGGCAGAATGGCTGGACATTGTGTGTGTGTGTGTGTGTGTGTGTGTGTGTGTGTGTGTGTGTGTGTGTGTGTGTGTGTGTGTGTGTGTTCTAAGCTGTGAAGTTGGCTATGCCATTAGAAAACTTAAATGCCATTCACCATGAATTTACTATAAAAAAATTTTGAAAAAAAAAAAAAAAAGTTGAGTGTCTATCATATAGTTTTAAATGGCTGAATCACTGGCTGACTAAAAAAAATAAATACTATCTGTATCAAAATCAAGGATAAGTTCCATTAAATTTCTGATGCTATCCACCAGAACCTGGAAAGCATAAACCAAGATTTGGAATGCATTCAGAAAGAAAAACAAACTCAGAAATCATTTTCAACAGAAGATAGAAAGTAACAGATGCAGAAATTGAGAACTGTTCGATATGAACCAGATTTCCCACAATATAATGAACATGCTTCATTTTGAAAAGAAATCATACATTCATACCAACAAAAAAAAATAAATAAAGCCTTAGAAAAATTCACTTACAGAGTTGTTACTTGTACTACAAGTGGTGTTAAACAAATGCCAGAGGTATTTTCTTCAATGCGGGCTCTCTTGGCAGGAGGGGCGGTGCTATCACTGGACATCTGTAAATATACACTTTATATTAGACAAAATTTAAGAATGAAGATTTGTTTCTTCACAAGCTTAACACTTTGCCAGTAAACTTATAAGTAAATAACAACATAAAGTAGAAAATACAAATTGTAAAAGACATTTACCTTGTGCTAGTTCTTCTCCATTTGAAGTAGCAAAATATTGTAAAAAATCAAAAAGCCTTCATTTAAACGGATCATTCTAGACATAAGCTCTCATTACACGTCACAATTCTATGACACACATTTGGTTAAAACCCTAAAAAACAAGACCCGGGGCAGAGGGAGGTATGAGGAGGTCACACCTAGTTTCAGCTTTTTCAATGTGGTAGTGCTAACCTCAGGATAGCTTTGTAGCATCTTATGTAACTACAGAGTTTGCGATATCTGATAATGTTGATATGTAACCAAACTGCGAACTGTTCTTTGGGCGATACCACCACAGATTTCAAGGATGTGGAAAACGGCAACATGACAGCAGTTCTGAATGCCTCCATAAGACTATTACAACCAAGGAGTTTCACAAACATCGTCTACCAGCAAGAGATTAATTCCCAGCTGCTTAACTGTCAGTGCAACACCTATCTTAGGTCCTCTGTTTATCCCGCAGCACATATGACAGATATTATATAGGTTGACAGCACATTAATAGTAAACAACATAACAAAAGTGAAAGACATTATTGGAATTAATGAAATCATCTTCTGTAACTATACTGAGATACATTTACCAAGTCCCATCATGATAACTTACTCAGGGTTTGGTACAGAGTATTACAGCAACAGTGTCACTAAGCAGAACAGGAAAAATAGCTGAAAAATCAAGTGGGGAACTTCCATTTCTGAGAAAAGGTGGTCACTGACTGTCTTCCGCTGACAAGAGAGGTCAGGCCAACAGAGACAACTGACGAAGCTCCACGGCAGCCTACAAGAGCTGGAGAAAAACGGCACAATTCATCTCCAGGGTTGGATTGACCATATAGACCATGGTGTATGCAAAGAGAAAAATGCCTTCCAGGAGATTTTGACTCACCACTGATATCAGGGCAAGATACTGCAACTTCTTGTCATGTCAATCAAATCCTCAGTTCAGAGTTCCCAAAAGATGGATTATAACTACAGCGCAATATCCTTCTCACACCACCATTAACTTCTAAAGCAAACGTACCACTGCAATAATGCAATTAACCTTCTTAACATCTAATTTGCCTCAAACTGACCACAATTCATACAGGACCAAGTTAGGCAAACTACGCATGGGACCTCTCATTTAGGACTCCCATAATTCAGAACTGTTCTGAAGATCTTTCCTTCTCAGCTTTGTTCAGTCCGTGCAGAACTGATGCATAGTGTTCACATTCTGCAAACCACCACCTCCTCATTACTGTATTTCAAGGGCACTTTGAGTAAAGACCCCAGTGCATTTTCAGTTTTAGACCCTATACACCTTTCCTGTTTATTATACATTATGCTGGCTAGCATAATTCTAGCAATAACAGTAACAAGCCTTCCAGTTTCACATTCTTCTTCTTGTATGGTGGCAAACCTAATAATCTGAAGAGATTCAGCTGCACTTACACTGGAGCCAGATTTTGTTTATATGCATACTATACTGTGTCTGTGAATATAACTTGCATCAAAGTAAGTACTCCAAATGGCACATACAAAAATGTACAGTTCTAAATATTGAAAATTCCATGGGCATTGATTCTGCACTAAAATCTAAGGTTAAGAAAACTGCTTCTCAGCATTGACATCAGACCACTGACTTTTTTTTTTTTAAACTTTCAGGAATTGAAAGGCTGGGGGGGGGGGGAGTCTTTGTCATAAGTTTCTTTCCCACACATGCAACTTTTGCGGACCACAATATCTAAACATACATGCCTTTTATAAAACCAGAATCCAATGTTTATGAATAACTATACATTATTTGTTAAAATGGCGTTATGGTATTTGGACATTTATATCAATGGTCAGAGGTAAACTCAAAGGGTTTTTCTGACTTCAAGTGGTTTCGTTTTCATGTGTAATGTACAAAGTGCAGGTCAACTAAAAACATGCTACTGGATCACAATACCTAAAGTTATGTTGTGACACAGTACTCTCAAAAATTCCATGCATGCCACTGTCACCCAATCACTTGGATCTAAGCATGAAATTTGATCTCATCTCTGGTTTGTCTGTCGTTTTGTGAATCTCTGTACACATAATACTATAAAATCACTGAAAGCTTGAAGGCCTTTTAAAAACAGCTTTATTATTATTGCTCAATCATTACCGCACAACCCTTTAAATCTCGATGAGGTTATATTACATTACAGTCAGACTGGATCAGTTGCAGGCTGATAAGCAAATTATATTTTTGAGTGGAACCACAATGTCCACAATTAACTCACGTCTAATCAATATTGTTATTGGATATTTTCTGTGGATTTTTTCCTTCTTCCTCGGCGACAAGTGCACACTATCAATGACATTTGCTCATGCTGTGCTTATGTTTTGTATGTTTGGAAATTCTGCTTAAAAGATCTACGAGCAGAACTAATTTTCATGATGAATTAAAACCTGCAGAGAAACCATGCTTTGCAAATAGATTTCCTGTGTCCCAAAAAAACATTTTCCAATAGTTTAGATGTCTACAGACATGACTTATTGACACTTTTTTTTTTCTTAATTCAGCTCTGAACTTTTAAATAATTTCATTCATTTTTTTTTTTTTTTTTTTAGCTTTTTGTAATTTTCAAAAAAAAATAAACCACCTACACAGTTTAACACTCTCCCCTACACAACTTCTTATACAGTCTCTGGGGCCGAGTAACAGTCACGACTCCCAGTCACCTGCTGTCACCTTTATTAGTTTTTAATTCATTTATCCTTCCAACTTAAATCATGCACAGTATGGTCTTGAAACAGTGGGTGGTGTAGTGTATGTATATGTCCTAGTCCACATGCAGTGACCCCTCCTTGATAAAACTGAAACGGGGGGTTGTGCCGATGGAAAAAGGGGGGCAGGGGGGGGGGGGCACTGCCTGGATTAGTATTTGCAGCTCCTGTGTGGATGGGCATCAGAAGGCCACGCCATCTCACAATGGATGTCCTAACCACTTGGCTGTCAGATGGGAAATACAGTCTAATGCAGCTTCCTTCAGTCTTCCTGGACCAGATCGGTTGAAACTGCTCAGCTGCTTTTGCCATGGCCCTCAGGGCTCTGGTGTTTCTTCCCCGAGAGTCGTTTTCAGGCAATCATAGATGTGCCTACAAACCCTTGCAACCCACCTCCATGGCAAGGATCTTGGCTTGGAAAGGTTGATTCTCTAAAGCTGCTGGCTTGAGTTCCAAATCTTCTGTTATGTAGATATGTGCTTCTTTCACTTTGCTTTCATGTGGCACAGCCCGTTCAATAATATTAAGAATCATTTTTATGTGACAAATTAAATTACACAGTATATCATTTTAGTCTCATGCAACTCTTCCCTATTTCTATGTGGTTTTTCTATCCTGGAAGGTCTGCTGTGCATTCCTAGTCCTAGTCACCCACTCTCCATTCAGGAAATTCTGCTTCAAAAACCATATACCAGAGCTGTTCCACATATTTATTGTCTCCTGCTGTTGAGTTTCTGAAAAGATAGATTTTCCTCTGGCAGTGCTACTCATGCGCGCGATCACTTTAACAAGCAGTTGGTTCAACCTCCATGTTCATCTTCTTTCAGTGAGTGCAACCTCCGTTAAATTCAGACACACTTCACTGTACTGTTTGTTGGCCATGGCAGAGTAGGCACACAGTCATTTTTTTTTCTTTTTCTTCTCCATACCACAAGGTTTGCATTCCAGTGCAGGATATCATATGCAGATCTGAGGATAATGTTGCATCCCATTCCAGCTGAGACTTCTTTGAACCGCCTTCTGGCCTTTTAGTCACCACTTTAATTTTCAGTCAACCTTTCAATTTCAATGTCTCGATCTCTCTCAGAATTTTGTATTTAGAACCCAATTAACATCTCTTTTGTTTTCAAGCCTGGATCAACCTTCTTGTAGCCATCAACATTGCAGCCAGCTGAGAGGTCTGAATTTGTCTTGTGTAACCTTTGGCTAGTACGCGTTTGTGTGGCAACATCAATAGAGCTCAGCGCAACCTGGATTAAGTTCACATACCACTACTCCACTTACCACCATACTGCAGACGAATATAATATAATCTTTTCACATTTAATCTTTTTTTTTTTTTATATTTTTCAGCACAATCTTGTTGCCAGTTCGCTTTCAACTGTCAGATTTTGTAACAAGAGGGAGAGGAGGAGGATGGGGGTGTGGAAATCTTACCAGATTTTTTTTTCTTTTGTGTGTGCGTGTGTGTGTAACCGCGCGCTTGTACCAGGTCGTCTTCCCAACAATAGATGACCACCCTTCCACCTCCCGGTGACAGTCGCTGCAAGTGCAACTGTGAACTTCCAACTTGGAACTTCGTTAAGTAGTCGTGCTCATCACTAAGATTTCCTTCTTTGTTCTTCACAAATTTGGAAGCCGGAGAAACAAGACTAATACAAAGTATGAAATTCCCAAGGTCGCATTAACTAAGTTCATCCACTACTGCAAGACTCACTACTACAAAAACAAAATTAAGTTTGAACGGCTATATAACGACTGTTGTTTCCGAAAACCCACTGGCTTGGCCTGGTGTTTCAACAGCGCATTTCCTGTTCACAATCCCGTTAACTAAATTGTGAAGCAGCTCGCAGCTTCAAAAGCGTGACATTCCAATTGCAGAAAATAACCACATATTAAAATGAACAAAAAAACATGTTTATAACCTGAAAACAATTTTAAGTTCGACCAAACGTTCTTTTAACTGTTCACTGCCTCACACGCCGGCGTCTGCTGGATGCAAATGGCGGACGACACAATGAGCATTCCGCAATGCACGAATGACGGGATACCATTGGTTGACACAAAGCGAAAGAAAATTCAGGAAAATCACGATCTTATGAGGAAATAATCCGATTTTCCGAAAAGATGAATAAAACCTTGTTTCAAAGTATATTTCAAACAAAAAAATTCAACATACGATGGTGATATTTATTTCATGCTTCGGAGCCTCACACACAACAATGGGAATCACTGGATGTCTCACCCAAGATTGACAAGTCACAAGCCTGTCTGCTTTCAGCAGGCTTCTCTTGACGTGCAGCCAAAAAACACAGTTCAGCTTAACACTGATTTCACGGAGAAAACGTTCCTACGAAACCGGAATATTTTCCGCTCCCTTGTCCTGATATCAGCTCAAAATCACTTTCATAAAGAAAGCTATTCCAATCTGTTTAACAGCAGACGACTCGCTCTTTGCTCTCTTGGTCTCGTTGATACTTCCTGTTTCTATGCCTGGTGTTTATTGATGCATTGTGGGAACTATTACAGTCAGCTGATAAAAATAAATTGTGATGTCATTGAATCCATAAGTAGTTCATCAGAACGATTTACTGTGTCTATTGCTGTGCCAAATCAACCTTTTTTTTTTTTTTTTTTTTTTCCTTTTTTTTTCACCCCAATGCCCGTAGCGTAGAATGAAGCTCACTGTTTAGCGGGATTTTTACTCCGGAGAAAATCTTTCCACGATCGTATAATAAATGTCGACGGGAAACTGTTTTCATATGTAGGCTAACGACCGGGGGTGGGGGTGGGGGTGGAGGTATACTCAGAACAAAAGTTGGCACGAAAACTATCGTTTTTTATAGCGACTCGTGGGAATTACTATTTTGTATAGCGACTCGTGGGAGAACACCAACCTCTCTCTCTCTCTCTCTCTCTCTCTCCTAGAAGATAACACACACGTCCAGCTACCCATCCTGCATCTCCGGCGACCCCGACATCCACCCTCTTATCTTCCAACCCACCGTCTAGACTATTGGCTTCCGCCTGTTCCAATCTCAGGACCCCCCCCCCCTACTCCAATAACTGCTTAGTCGCGGAGCCCCCCCCCCCCCCCCCCCCCCCCCCCCCATGGGACAGCATCCTCTCAAAAAGACCGTCCACTTCTCCAAACTGACCGTCACTAAAGTGTGTGCCAGAGAAAACATTGTTGTTGTAATATACTCAGGACACCACCTACTAATCCCCTACTGACGACACTGCTTATCGCGGAAGCCGCCGTGAGTGAGCTCTCCCTCCGGATGGGGAGCCACCACACATCCCGTCCAGCGACAGCCCCCAGGACTCGATACCGGGGACCCGACGCGAATAAACATTGTTCCTTTCATGTTGTTGTTGTTGTTGTTTTCCCCCGAACAAGTATATCATATGGTCTACTCATGGACAATGAAGATGTGTGAACACACTTATTTTTGTCTTTCTTTGTGCTCAGAACAACGATTATGTTCATGGTGCTACACTTCCGATCCACCAGCTTCCGTGTGAAGATGATTGTCATTGTAGGCTGACATTGTAAACTTTGAAGTGAGGTAGGCGGCTCGTGCAGGTGCTGTCGTTTTGTGGACTGATAAGAAACTTTGGGCCAACCTCCTGACTTTGGGACCAGGACTACTTTCTCACCGCCACAGACTGTTCGTGAATCACAGATATAAAAAAAAAAATAATAATAAAAAATTTTTTAAAAAAAATTTTTTTTTTTTTTTTTTTTTCTTTTGGTTTTGTTGTTGTTGTTTGTTTAATTGTTTTTTTGTTTTTGTCTTTTTTGCTTTGTTTCCCTTTTCTTCATCTACACTCTTTAAATCTGCTCTAAAGTGGATTGTGCTCATAGCACTCATCGCATCCTCTTTATGTGCACCACTGTAAAAAGTGTGTGTGTGTGTGTGTGTGTGTGCGTGCGTGCGTGCGTGCGTGCGTGCGTGCGTGTGTGTGTGTGTGTGTGTGTGTGTGTGTGTGTCATTCATTGCTTTTAAGTCTTAATACTTTACGCTTAATACTTTGTTTTTTCTTTCTATTTGTTCGATATCGTGCTTCAACCGTTGCTCTTTTTGTTTGTTGTTTTACTGGCAAACTGAATTTTCTAAAGATACATTCTGTTATCTGTTTTAGGCATAATAGTTAACCTTTAAATTCTTTCTGTGCGTTTGTCATTATTGTGCGTTATCCATAAACGTTACTTTTCTCACCTGTATTCTGTTTGTTTGTTTTTTTTCTTTTTTTTTTTTTTTGTGTGTTTTTTGTTTGTTTTTTGTTTGTTTGCTCGTTTGTTTGTTTTTTAACCTATAATTCTCTGTGTCTTTTTTAAAAACTGTCTTCCTCGTCGATTTGTGCCACTGTTCCCTTACTACCCATGCCTTCCCATAATCCCGCTGTCCCAGACTTAAAGTTGACATCTCAACTATCATTTATTTAATAAGGTCCATGAAATCCCATCACTCTTAAAACAGTCACCCCATCCAGTACAAGTATTTGGCCTAAGTAAAACAAGGTTAGACTCTCGCATCACAGATAACCTTATTAGCATTCCTGAATTCACATAGAACGACGCGACAGTGATCAACCCCAACATACTGTCCTTGCCGTATACATTCATCAATCAATTGCCAACATTACCCGACGCAGAACTGATCTTGGTCCTTAGGGCTCCCAAACCCATCACCCAAAGGTCACACGACCATCCAATACCGCTCTTTCAACTAGTTTAATGAAACAGCATACCTCTATGATGTAAACATTTCCCATTTTACTTACTTATAATTACTCAGACGTCAATGATGCACTGTCCTTCTGGTACCAAACATTCCTCACCATCATAAATAAACACGCGCCGCCGTTACATCAAAAAAAGAGTTAGGCATCCACAGATGAACCCGTGGTTAACACCAGAATTGCTGCAAGAAATGGTACTACGTGACAACTCAAGGCAGCAATTTTGTTTGACGAATACAAAGAGCAGAGAAACTTTGTTTCAAACAAACGAAGTTGAAAAAGCCAAACGAGACTACTTCAGTCAAATGATAACGGATGCAAAATCCACAGCACCACTGTGGAGGGCAATAAACATCATAGTACGCAACAAGCGTACAGATTCACAAAATTCAAGCACAAACATCACCCCGGACAAATTTAATACCCACTTTCTGTCATTATCAGATACCCTTACTCAAGCTTCACACAGACTATAAAAGCACAAATGAATATTCATGCCCGACTTCCCTGTTATCATTTTGCAAACAAAAACGTGGATCCCAGTAACTCAATCAAAATTCCCCTTCTTGCTGTACATGAAGTAGGAATGCACATAGCACAATTAAGAATAAAAAATCCATGGGTCCTGATAACATACCTGCATTTCTTCTCAAACTCGCTCTACCTTACATAGTTGAGTCTCTTACATATATATATATATATATATATATATATTTGAAACTAATGTTTTCCCTCAGGCGTTCAAAAACGCCAAAATGATCCCCCTTCCAAAATCAAATGATTTGTCGGATCCACATAATTTCAGACCTATATCCTTACTATCGGTTCTATCCAAACCCCTTGAAACACACACACACACACACACACACACACACACACACACACACACACACACACATCACACACACACACACACACACACAACACTATTTCACACCACGCGCAATCGCGCGCGCGCGCGCGCCTATTTAGTTCAAGGAGAAAAACAAGCTATTTCACCCACTCCAATCTGGATCCGATCTAATCATTCCTGCCACACAGCATTATCACGAATGTGTGACTCATGGCTTTCAAATATGAACCAATCACAAATGGCAGGGGTTGTCTTTCTTGACTTCAAAAAAGCTTTTTGATTTTGATGATCATTCCATTCTTCTAAAGAAACTATCTGTCTACTTGAACCATACCCCGACAATCTCATTATTCCAATCATACTTGAACGATAGGACTCAGTATGTGGTGCTTAACGGCAGAACCTCCGCTTCAGACTTTGTCAGACATGGAGTCCCACAGGGCTCAGTACTAGGCCCCTACTATCTGCTGCATCTTCATCAATGATTTACCATTGTCCGTATCAGATGAAAAGGTCACGACAGATTTTTGCCGATGACTCATCACTCCAAACGAATGGTAGTGATCTACAGACAATAGAAACTTCTCTCCAGGAAAGTCTAAACGACGTGTCAGACTGGTATCATTCAAACTCAATGGTCATACACCCAGCCAAAACCAAATCTATTATTATAGCTACCCGCCAAAAAACACCAGTTGACTCCTCTTTGCCTAAAACTTCAGTTGAATGGCACTTCTATCGAGCAGGTAGATGAGCATCGTGTTTTAGGGTTAACGATAGATAAAAAATTGAAATGGCAATCTCATCTCAATAACGTATGCAAGGTAGTCTCAAAACACCTTTTCCTGTTCTTCAATGCACACATAATGTCACGTATCAATTACGCTTCAACAGCGTGGGACGGAAGTAGTGACGTCCACAAAAAAAAGGCTGAATTCTCTCCATAGATGTGCAGCAAAGCTACTCCATCCAGCTGATCTCTAACAACAGACGAAAAAAAAACTAAAAGCGCTGAACATACTTCCTCTAAATAGGCAACTGGAATTCAACAAGGCATCATTTATGTTTACAATCTTGACAGATACTATGCCATGTTATATCAATGCCCTTTTTACAAGATCGAACAGCTTTTCTGGCTCGATGAAATTCCTTCTTCCCTACCTATGCAGTGATCTATACAAAACAAGCCTAGCTTACTCTGGACCATATGTCTGGAACTCACTTCCACCGAATCTACAAAACATGAATACTTTAAAACTTTTCAAGGAAACATTTGC
The DNA here is from genome assembly GCA_016801955.1 of Conus betulinus. Classification (NCBI taxonomy): domain Eukaryota; kingdom Metazoa; phylum Mollusca; class Gastropoda; order Neogastropoda; family Conidae; genus Conus; species Conus betulinus. The sequence goes on along the minus strand of JADBJO010000349.1, from coordinate 542,317 downwards.
ATAAACATTTATGTCTCAATAATCAAATTATTCGATTACAATGATTAGCGCCCATTCGCAAAGTCTTCTGTGAACCATACTTTGAATAAATCGTATAAACATAAAACCTACTCCATTAAAATCGCTCATCCCCACTCCTACTCTGTCTACCATCCCTTTTCTCCTCCCCCTACGTGCCATTCTCTCTTCTTCTCCACCCTCTTCCAACCTCTCTCTCTCTGTAGTTTTTGTTTGTTTGTTTGTAAGTTTCCTTCAGTGTTACCATCCCCATCTCATTAGTGTTTTTATGAATAGTTTGCTTATCATTGTAGAATTAGATTACCATGTTGCTATGTTGAATTGTCAGTATGAATGATATGTGCTGAAATAATGTATGCATGACAAGGACAGATTGTAAGACTAGGCTTTGGCCTAAAATCTCCATCCTGGTGTATTAAAGATCAATCAATCAATCAATCAATCAATCAATCAATCTCTCTCTCTCTCTCTCTCTCTAAAAGATCGTTTATATTTTGCTTCAGTTAGTTGTGTTTTTGCTATATGTTTGTATACATAAAAATATGCAGGCCTGTGTATCTTGTTGGCATTATCATGTGGTATTCTTCTTCAAGTAAACTTTGACGATCCAAACACTGTTCATCTACATTTCCTCGGTTTATCACACTGTCTGAATGCATCAAATGTTCTTAGTTTTAGCTTGCTCGTCTCTCTTGGTCTCTTTCCAGGCAAGGGCTAGCTGAAAACAAACAAACAAACAAACGAACAAAAAACAAACAACCTTACGGATAGATCTACCTGTTACTCTTAAATGCAAAGATCGTCGAGTTCATCATCATCATCATCATCATCATCATCATCAACAACAACAACACACAACAACACAACAACAACATCATCAATCTCTCTCTCTCTCTCTCTCTCTCTCTCTCTCTCTCTCTCTCTCTCTCTCTCTCTCTGCTACCCACTTTCAATCATTCACTTCATCCAGCAGATCCTGCTTCTATGACCCGGATGTCACATCTGTTCCAGACCAAAGTCTGCTGCCCCTTGCCTTGTTGAATGTTGCTGCTGGTGCTTCTGCTGGCATAGTTTTTTCTCTGGAGGAGAAGTAGTCTCGTGCAATCTCTTTATGCATCAGCTCGAGCATAGTTTTCTCTAAAAAGAAGTGGTCTCGTGCAATCTCTTTATGCGTCATACAGCTCGAGCATAGTTTTCTCTAAAAAAAAAAAAAAAAAAGAAGTGGTTTCGTGCAATCTCTTTATGCGTCATACAGCTCGTGCATAGTTTTCTCTAAGGGAGAGAAGTGGCCGCGTGCAATCGCTTTATGCATCATGTACGTCGTGTGTTGATGAACGTCGTGTATGATTGTATTTCTTTTTTTTTTCTTTTTTTTTTTTTTTTTTTTTTTTTGCGTAAGCTGCTGCTTTGCGTAAGCTCCTGACAGGTTCCACCGCTGGTTTGCTCCAGGCAGATTGGACAGGCAAGTTCAGCTGATCACCAAGTTTGTGTTCGAGGGCAGGTGGTCGCGTTAGGGATCTGAGGACTGGATGAAGCTGATGCTAAGAAAGAACACATGCTGTATCTCCCCCCCCCCCCCCCCCCCCCCCCCCCCAACTGAGACTTCAGCTTCGTGGAGTGCATTTTCCTATAGTCCAATGCCCCCTGTTGGTCTTTGCTGGTTTCTAGATTCTTATGGCATCCTATCTTTTTATGTTTGTTGGGGGGGGGGGGGGGGGAGGGGAGGGGGGTTATTACCATGTCTCTTTTTTTTTGTGGATTGCTGCCCAGATCAGTGTGGCATACCCCCACACATCTCATTACTTCCGGTATGTCTCATTTCCGGACTGACTCATCCGAATATTCATTTTCTGTGAGATGTTCAGCTGGCCTCGCTATTATGCATAGAAGATTTTCTCCTCAATGTTCGGAAGTGATATTGGCCCGAACTGCTTTTAACCTAGCTGGAGTTCTGTGTTCTTTTGGAATGTGCACTCCATCAGCTGTCCCCTAGTGGTTACTGATCATCAGTTCCTCCATGCTGATCTCTTATGATGTATGGAGCCATTCAAGAACATTGAGACATTTCTCGCTCAGCAGTGCCGAGGCCAAGGCGATAATTTGACTTTGGTCGGTTTTCTCCTCCCCACCCCCCCACCTCCACCCCCCACCCCCTTTGTTATTGTTGTTGTTACTTCAGCCAGCCAGTTGGTGGCCTGCCATTGAACATTAATTTTCTCTGGTGCTGCAGGACCGGCGCACAGAATTTAGGATTTCAAGTTGTGCTTCCTCCATTGGTCGGAATATATTTCCTCGAGGTGCTGTTGAAGAATTTGTTTGTCCACTGTCAGTGTCCCAGGCTGACAGTTGATGAAGGGTATGCACAAGTAGAAATGACAGCAAAACCTGGCCCCAGATGTCTCTGATTTTCAGACAGTGGGTGAAGCACACCTCAAAATCCGTTCAAGTTTAAACACGTCATTTTTAAAGACATTATATATAGCATCTTTATATCTTTACCATCTGCTGAACAGCTATACCATACACACAAACATATGTATGCACACACACAGAGAGAGAGAGAGAGAGAGAGAGAGAGAGAGAGAGAGAGAGAGAGAGAGAGAGAGAGAGAGAGAGAGAGAGAGATTGTGGTGTCAGCACTATTCTTTGCTAGGTTTCCAGGCTGAACAACGCATTGAGTCAATGCACAGCTCGGGAGTCCGCTAAGTCTTGTCCATGAGAATCTCACCACCTCAGTTCTTTTCTTTTTCAGTTCATCATCTATTCAATCAGCTAGCTGCAGACGCTTCGCTCTGTGGTGACATGGCTGACCAGATGTGGCGCAGCTTATACAGACCAGTCCCAGTCTGCATGCAGTACACCTCCTTGTTCAGTGAAACTGAAGCAAAAGATCCTCTGACTATTGCTTCATATCCCACGTGCAATACTCACTCCCGTACTCCCAGTGATACTGCTATTGCGAATGGGTAGCACTGATCTTCTCGCCATTCCACCAAGTTTCTTTTTCAATAGAATGCTTTTGGTTAATGCTTAGGGCCATTGGACAAAGTTGCTTACAATCATCAGAGGGGGGGGGTAAATTAAAAAAAAAAATTATTGTATCTGGACACACAAATAAACCCGGTCCTTATTCTTTTACTTCATATCATCGTCAGTTTGGGTTAAATATGCTAACGGACAGGCATTCAAAAGGCAGTGATCACTATCATTGGACCAGCCGGCCACACACACACACACACACACACACATGCACACACACACACAGACACACACACACACACACACACACACACACACACACACACACACACACATTCCAGAGAGAGAGAGAGACTCACCTACTACGCGACTTCCAAGAATATATGGCCGACACTTTTGAAGACGACAGGATTGACAACCAGAGATCGAGCTGTTATGCCGATGTGGTACCTATCAAACAAATGCTCCAGCTCCGGAATAGTTGAGTTTTACGTCCTCAGAGCGAAAGCTTTTAGGGACATGTCTTTCATTCACGGTAGTGTTTGAATGATCAGGGTCTCTGCAGTGCCAGGTAAGTATGCTCCAACTCCTTCACCCGACTGCTTATATAGCATCGATTGATTGGTTCACTGGCCCAACTGATCATTGGTTACGACAACGACATACCTGCTGATTCAGCGAGAGACTGAGTCACAGAGCTATGTATAATGCTTCTCTCTTATTTCCGAAAGAAGCCTATTGCAGGTCAACTAACAGTACAATTTTGCAGCTCTAGCTGTTGTCATAATGAGTGGGTGCCAGAATTAGAGTGGAGGGGCAGACTATGACACTGACACTCCGTCGCTGACAGCCTTGAGGGCCGGCCTAGTATAATGACACGTATTGCGTCAGCTGCCGCCATGAGCATTCTAGACTGTTCCATTCGGGAAAATCCGATGCGGTATTCTGTACGAACGCGTTCAAAAATAAAAATGACACTAATAGTATTTGTCACAGTTTCCGGTGCTGTTTATAGCGCCCGGACTTAACGTAAGCTACTCAGTATATACAGCCAGTGACAGGAATGAATGGAAAGGAATTTATAACGAACAGTCGTGAAGAACTTGAGTTCGCACTATTCCATACTCTCTCTCTCTCTCTCTCTCTCTCTCTCTCTCTCTCTCTGACTGTGCTGTGTGTTTGTGTGTGTTACACATACATATAGTTTCAGTTTCAGTTTCATCAAGGAGGTGTCAATGCGTGCGGAGTATTCTGTTTACTCTACGCTACATCTGCTAATTTCAAGACTACCCTGCGCACGATGTAAAGTTGATGTATAAATCAATCAATGTTTCATAGCTACGACTTCGCAGATGTCTGACCTGCACATTAGCCTAACACGCAAACCTAGGGAATAACTAATCAGTTAATTAAGACCTGGGTATGGCTGGAGCACTCTAAAAAAAAAAAAAAAAAGTGAAAACAGACTTTGTATGTTAGAAGTTTCATCTCTAGCTGAGGCAAGTTTTTAAACACACACACACACACACACACACACACACACACACACACACACACACACACACACAACGCACGCGCGCGCGCGCGCGCGCGCGCACGCACACACACACACACACACACACACATGCACACACACTAGGCCCGCACAGATGCACACACACGCGCGTATGCGTGTGCAGTGTGGGTGTGTGTGTGTGTGAGAGAGAGAGAGAGAGAGAGAGACAGAGAGAGAGAGAGACAGACAGAGACAGAGACAACAGAGAGACAGAGAGAGACAGAGACAGAGAGAAAGAGAAATACTGGAGGAAAGGTGAGACAGACAGACAGACAGACAGAGACAGAGACAACACAGAGAGAGAGACAGAGCACACAGACACACAAAGAGGAAATACTGGAGGAAAGGTGTGGGGCACAATGACAAAAAAACAGTTCTGTCCCACACACACACACACACACACACACACATTTTAGGGGCGGGAGAAGGAGTGGGGAGATGGACACAGAAACTTCGGTTGATCGTTCTGCATCTCACATAAAATCTAAACTTCCTCGCGGGCAAGATATATAGGCCTACATCAATGCCCCGAAATGTTAATTGCAAAACATCCACACTTTGGGCTGTATGACATTTCAGCTATATCTTGTCGTTCCAAACCATACATCAAGTAAGGAAACAGACTACTTAGTGAACGCCGAGAACTTCCAACTTCAAAATGGGGATCAGTTAGAGCGAGTAGAAAAGTGACACTCATATTCGTCAACATCTTAAAGTTCAATCTTACCCTGACTTTCCCAAAGGTAAACAACACACTCCATGTAGATGCAGATTACAACAGCAACATACATTTCTCGGTAAACTAGTTCTGGAATAAACACGAAAAAATGCCAGTGCGGCCACCGTATACGCTTGTTCCATTATGAAAACATTAAAACAGTCATTTGATATCAAGTATAGCTATTGAAAGCGAGAAAAAGAGCAATACGCTAATATCATGAATTCGATTGAGAGATCATATACTTGTAAGCAATATAAAAAAATGATCAGCCTACAGGTTTTCACGAACGGTTCTATACTTTACGATATAATGCTGGTGCAGCTTTTGTCATCCCAGCATTTCGGAAAGTTGCATACTGTTACGGCTGAATGAATAGCTTTAGAACATTAAATTAGCGAACGTTCTGATGATTTTATTTCGTACAGCCTTTTTGTCTGAGAAACAAACTGACGGTTTTATATACATCTACTCTAAATCATCCAATACAAAGACACGGCTCGACCTCGTTTACCATAAACATCGTTCATCAGTAACTGGCACTGTTACTGAGTGTTGTTGGATTCCATCTCACTTTGACATCAAAGGCAGTGGAATGGCGACAGAACAACTGAAAGAGGTGAAGAAAGACGGAAGAAAGCCACAGAACTAAACCTTCATCTGTCGGATGATGGAAAGTACAAACTCATGTGAAACAACAGCGCGGGGAAAAGGTTTAAACACAAGTACTGATGAGAAAAATCTGTCCCGAAAGAAAACGGCATTACCACTGAGATTTTATCTGAATCAGTTTGCTGGTCTCTCCATCATATTACTTAATTAGACTTATAAGATCTCGTATTTCCACGTAACAATTTATGCTCTTAAGACAAAGTTCTTTGAAAGTAAATTGTTCATAGAGTGAACAGACCACACTCAGTCACATTTTATCACACACGCACGCACACACACACACACACACACACACACACACACATTCGATTTTAAAGCAGAAAGACGTTAAACTAAACAACACATCCTCTCTGTCAGTCACGCTAAACACGAACGCGACACATGTCGGTAGCACTGAATGACTACGGCCCTGCACAATGACAACACTGTTTTGCAAAAGGCGAGATGAAAAAGACAGCAGCAGCAATTTCTTTTTCTTATGATGAGTTTAACGTCTGAGACTCTTAAAGGGCAAACTGTTCCTTGAGCAAGGTCTGGGTCGGTTGGGGGGTCGTGGCAACTTGCTCCTCCTGCTGGCTATAAATAATACCCATAAAAAAAAAAAAGAAAAAAAAATGAAGCACCGAGGAATTATGTTGCCTTCAGAAGTGAAGTCTGTTTTCGCCAAAATAATCAATATTTTTACACAGCATCATGCTGAAAAGGTCGTGAATAGTGTTAACCCTGGGCAGTTCCTGAACGTGCGTTATGTACGGCGACTGTATTTTTCATTTTATGTATTTATTTTTATTTTTATTATTTATTTTTTTTTTTTTATAGCTAAAGTGGTGTGAAAAATGGATGAAAATGTCCCGATTTTCTTAGGAGTTTGTCCTCACGTCTGGAATATTGATCCGATAAGCAGACAGGAGAAGGATGATTCGCGCGCGCGGCGTGTATGGTGTCGAGTGTCATTATCAGTTTTCCGTGCTGAGGTGTTTACCTTTTTTTTTTTTTTTTTTTATTTTTTTTCCTCTCCGTACTTTCTCAGTGTCTGGAACAACGGGAAATCGAAGCTGGTTGGATCGTTAGGCCTAGTATGTGTTGCCTTCGTGGTTCAAGTGTGTTAGCACTGGCAGCGCTGGAGGCTGTTCAATCATGCATAACAGATGTACAACTGTAAACATGGCCTCACGCTCGGCTATAAATAGTCTTATAATCAATATAAAAAGGGCATACGTTTCTTTCAGTCTGTGCTGAAGAGTACTTGGTTGGGGCTCTCCGATTAATTCTAAGGGAGATTACGCGCCTTGCAAGGTCACGGTTATTGTTGAGAGAGTGAGAGAGAGAGAGAGAGAGAGAGGGAGAATGTTGCTATAGCCCAGCCGACCGCAAAGGACCATAAGGGCTGCCACTTCTCTGAGGTGGTGTAGCAGCCAATGTACTGCTGCGTGATCTTTGAGGAGGTTCGTGAAAAAACATATGAGTACAGTTTCGATCAAAATCCACTTCTCTCTCTCTCTCTCTCTCTCTCTCTCTCTCTCTCTCTCTCTCTCTCTCTCTATTCACTAGTAAGACCGGGAGACTAATTTTCATGAACGAAATGAAATTTTACTAGAAGGACCGAGTCAAAAAAAAACTCCTAAAAAAAAAAAAAAAAAAAAGAAAAAAAAGCAAAAAAAAAAAAAAAAAAAAGAAGAAAAAAAAAAAAAAAAAAAAAAAAAAAAAAAAAAAAAGAAAAAGAGAAAAAAGAAAAAGTCCCAGTTGAAGGCAAGTTATTTTAGAACTGCAGAATGTTTGTCTTTGCCCTATCAGCAACTCGAGGAAGGCTGTGATTGACAGCAGCTCATGGCTGCCTTCGGCTCAGTCCCATTGTTCTTGCTAAGGTTGCCGGGCATGATGGAATTCGAAGCCATGAGACGGCGGATCACCTGGCCAAGAATGCCACAAATGAAGCTCTCTCCAGGTCGTCTATTCCTTATTAAAATCGAAAACCCAAAGTTAATAATTTACGTCAAAGACCTCTGGCAAGAGAGGACTGGAACATACAAATAGGTCTAGATAATAAACTTTGTGCAGATTCGTCCGAACCTGAAAGAATCGCTAACATCTGCCTCTGGTGGCAGTAAAGATCCGTTTTGTGCTGACTACACACAGGCCATTCCAGTAAAGATCCGTTTTTTTTTTTTTTTTTTTTTTTTACATATACTCGAATGTTTTAGAAGGTGAGGATGCTCCATGGTGCATACAATGTGATGAGTCACTCACTATAGACCGTGTGGTCAGTAAAGTGTTGGGATTCGCATGATATTCGGCATAAACATTTTGTAGCAGACCGACACAAAGACCGTGTCCAGGGACGGTCCTAAGGATGTCATTTTTGAGGTTTGAAAAGAGATTTTATTATTAATTTGACCTAAGTGTGTGTGTGTGTGTGTGTGTGTGTGTGTGTGTGTGTGTGTGTAAAATAGATTCTGTTGTAAGGCGTTTTGAAATGTTCGAACGAAAATGGGGGTCTCTCTCCCTCTCTCTCTCTCTCTCTCCCCGTTAATTTGTATTAAACTGACGTGCACGGGGCCGTTTTCTGACGATGTGACACAGCCCCCTGCTATGGCCCCCTGCTGTCGGCTGGGCTGCTGTAAAAAAAATGAACGAACAGACATGCTGAAAGCCAACGTCTGTCTCCCCTAAGCCTCTGCTTGCTTCACTGCACGTAATTCTCGGGAAACGGAATTGACCAAGGCTTTCTCACCAGCTGTCTGTTATTTGAGGATTGCTGGACGGAGCACGAGACGTACATGAAGGGTTTCATTTAGAAATTAATTTGGTCAACATACACTTAAGACTGGGCGACAAGACGGATTAGGATTTCGGCGTTGAAAGACAGTGTCGATCGCATTTCAATTTTGATCCACTCGAAGACCTGCTGTCTGTGGCCTGGCGATATGGACACAGCAGAGGAGGACTGACAGATGGTTAGACGATATAGCCTACTGTAAGCTACGGGAACGGATGGAAAAAAAAATTGTCCATCTCTCTGAAGATGACGCCACGGAGTGTAGGACCACCCCTACGTGTTGCAGCATCCTGACACAAGTTTCATGATGCCAAGTGTCCCTGCTACTTCCTCTGTATTTGGATGACTTGGACATCAAAACTGAAGATTGAGATCTCGAACAACGATCCATTTACCACCAAAAACGTTACAATGTTTTCCTTCCGAATTCTAAATAGAAGAGAGCAACAGTCCATTTTTTTTTCTTGGTGAGGTGTGGTCTGTAAGGATCAAAGAAGCTGACGTGCTGGGGTGCTTTCAAAAGCAGCTTACAGTCTGAAAAGAACTGATACTCTGTCACAGTTGGCCTGTCTCTATCCTGTTGCACATGACTGAGGATAGGGGGCTGGTTAGGAACTCTGATTGTCCGACGATCTTTCATGGTACCCTACGAAATGGACATGAAACAACTGAGAATAAATTATCGATTTACTGCTCCAGGATAACGTGTGCTCCTTTTTTTCGTAGAAATTCTGTGTGTGTGTGTGTGTGGTGTGTGTGTGTGTGTGTGTGTGTGTGTGTGTGTGTGTGTGTGTGTGTGGCGCACGCGCGTGCACAAACAGTCACATCAGAAAACAAGCATACAGCAATATTCACAACGAATACAAAGTGTTCAGATTACAAAACAAAAAAAAAAAAAACGTTTAGAATGAAGCCCCGGTCGTGTAAAGGTGTGCCGTGCTGTATCATGTTATGTTAGGATATGCCATGTGACGCTGTGCCTTTTTTTTTTTTTTTTTTTTTTTTTTTTTTTTTTTTTTTTTTTTTTTTTTTGAATCCGTGTTGTTTTCATGCTGTCATCAATAATTTCGCGCTAGTTAGTTGTATTGAAAACGTCATC
>JADBJO010000349.1:525000-530000 GCA_016801955.1 Conus betulinus | reverse complement strand
AGCATTCTGATTCGCAGTCACCTATATTTACCAACGATTACATGCACAAGAACACACACGTGCTCGTGCACGTGCACGCACACGCGCACACACACACACACACACACACACACACACAGCATACCAAAGGAGGATGGTATGGGATACAACCAGTACAGGAAGTGGGAGAAGGATTACAAACATGAAGAGCTCTGTTTAAAGGAAGAAAAGGTTTGCACATGACATACATACAAATGTATTCGTGGTCCATTGAAAAGGGGAAGAAAAGGAGAACGTTCCTTTTTCGGGGGATTGTATGGTACCACACACGGCGTTGACTGGAGCATGAGAACAAGACCGGTAGCCTGAAGAAACCAGATGATAGGAGAAAAAGAAGGGAGCAGTCAACTCACGCGGAACTGACCGGAGCATGGGAAACGAGAAGGGAAAGCGTGAAGAAACTAAATCAGATACGAGAACAGAAAGTATCAGTTAACGCACGCGGTATTGATACGAGCATGAACACACAAAAAAGGGAAAGCCTGATCAACTGTAAGACAGCAGCGGGGAAAAGGAGCAACTACAACATGGGTCATTCATCTTACAATGACGATAAGAAAGGAGAGCGTGATCAAAACTGTATAACTAAGCAGAAAAGAAGGTACACGGTCATACGTGGGATTCGTCATAGCACGGGAATGAGAAAGGAGCGTGATGAACTTTATAACCCAGACAACGCAACTGAAGGCTTTGAACGACGACGCCATCTCCACCGGCAGTATCAGGCAGTTGTTCTCAGTGGGACTGATTTTGGATCAGGGTTTACAACACTGTTCCGGAGAAATCTTCTTGAAATAGATAGAACACAAGATGAAGCGATCTGACTGATTTTGAGAACTACAAACCAATTGAAACTGTGCGTTATCTGTGTGACTTTCCTTCAATGCAAGTCAGACGCAAGTTATTTCAGGTGAAGGTATGTTTCAGAGCACTTGTAAATCCCCAGAGCCAACAACAGGCAGACAAGGAAACAAATGGCGCTTGTCTAGGATGCGGAGAATCATGGATGGCGCAGCCAGATGACGAAATACAGTTTATGTGCCAGTTATCAGAACCCAAAGTTACTAAGCAAGACGAAAAGTATTTTAACCATTTCGAACACCTCGAGCAAAAGGCTGTTGCACCAAAGCCTGGAAGACAGTCAAGAATGGTCAGAGGGCAAAACCAATGCAGACATTCAGACGCATGCTGACAAATTCCTGGGCAAAAAAAGAAGATAGCGTGATATACATTGACTGTTCATGTTACCACAGGTTCCTGGGTTGAAAAAAAAAAAAGAAGATACTGTGATATACACTGACTGCTCAAGTCACCACAGGTTAAGTCAGGCTGGGAATACACAGTGAAGCAAAATCTCTAAAAAAATCCAGCAATACCATCGTGCACACAGCTTAAACTATCTGACTAGACTTCTTTGAGTAAGAGAACGGTGAAAGAAGCACAATGCAAGACTCCAGCAAGGATCAGAGTAAATCCCATTTGCAGCATTCGTCTAAAAATGAGGAGCTGGGGGTTACAGAACGCCACATAAATTTGAGGCCAAAGGCACGCCGCCTTTATCTCAGTATGAGGACGAGGAAGAAGAGCGTGATGAGCACCATGTAGGGCAACATCGGCTGGGCGATGCCCACTACCACCATGGAGTACATGCACCACACGGACATCAGAAGCACCCGCCCAGACGACCAGTCTGGCCTCGCCCCACTCCCCCCTACGTGCTGGCCAAACTCTTGGAACCGCCGCCCGAAGACGTGGCCTGGCCCGCTGGAAGCCGAGGACGCTGTGCTCGTCTCGCTCGCGCGTGGTGGACGGGTCGGGGTGAGAGCCGGCGCCAGGTGGGACGGCAGGTTTCACGTCGACCTCTTCCGACGAATCCGAGCTGTTGGCGGCCATGGAGCGGTAGTAGAGATCGTCCAGTCGGGAACGTTTGTGGAACTGCTCGTGCATGTCCAGAGCGGCCGGGTTGGGTGATTTCCGCGGCGCAACCGTGGGTGCGGTGCTCCGTTTGTGTGCAGATGGAGCGGAGTGTGACGGTGGAGCGGCTCTTTATCTGAAGTACACACACACGAACACGAACACGCACACGCACACACACACACACACACACACACACACACACACGCACGCACGCACGCACGCACGCACACACACACACACACACCACGGACATCAGAAGCACTCGCCCAGACAATACCAGTCTGGTCTCTGTGAAGAATAAAGCATGTCTTGAGTCTAAGTGGTTATCAAATGCAAGTTTAATTCGTGGATTTTCAGGTTTCAGAGATAAAACTATGCTGGTTCCAAGATATGTTCATTGTTCAATATTTCTACACCATTTGTCATCCTAAGATTTGACGTAAACCCCACATTTTGGCATTCTTCCAGAATGAAACATTATGTGCAAATAAAATAATAAGAAAAAAAAAAAGGAGGAAAGGGGAAAAAAAGTGCGCACCACAATCTGTTTCAAAATCAGACATGGAATAGTTTGGGGTTTTTTTCCAGTTCATGTTTGAAGCATGAGTGAATGTTAAGAAGGATATATTTTGATTCATGTTCACCCAGTGTAAGCCTTTCTCTGTAGTTCCATAATTTTCTGTCTTTTGAACAGATGACGAGAAGAATCGGAGATTCAGGCGCAAAACTTTTGCAAGAGCTTCTGAAGTCTTCAGCACTGGTAGGTCCATGGAGGCTGTCACTGGGTGGACGTAGTGGTGCACTCCAGAGAGGACGGTTACTCACAATGGCTCCTAGATGACAAACTATTGTCAGTAGAGGGCTGAAGCTAGTAGCGGTGTCCTGTCTTTGCTGGATCACAACAGACGCTTGTGAACATCACCGAAATAACTCAACATGAGCGAGGTGTTTTCTTTGGGGCATTACTTGTTATAATTCGGTACTGATCGCTCCCTGCAAGGTGCCGGTGCAGGTCTTGACGGGTGTGGCTATGTATCGAGAAGTCGGAATAAATGGCTTTTGGAATAACACTACCGAGACGGCATGGAAAATAAGACCGCATTACACAAAATAATCTAATCTAATCCATCAACCAGCCGATCCATTAATCAATGAAAAAACTAAAATACAAGAATAACACTGAGACATCATTACACAAATGGATGAAATACCAATCACCAATCAACCAGCCGATCAACTGATCAATAAAAGTTGAAATACAAGAACTTCGATGTGTTGTAAATATTTTTAATGAAGATACTTTTTTTTCTGTGGATGATACCATTAATCCATCGGACACAATTTCAAAACACTACCTATATATACATATAGATATACTACTAGAAACACATCTAACCCTGGCGAATTTTGACAGCTATATGTCATCGATCAGCACCTCGTTTCTACAAAGTTGTGTGCGCGTGCATCGGAATCACAGTTACTCGTCTGATGTTCAGTAATGTTTTTTGGCAGAATATCAATGCAACAAGAGTGCAATATAAGCACTATGATAAATGGCATACGGTGCATACGCCTATTTAGTCTTTTCCGTTGTGGAAATGGAAGTCATCCCTCTGAGAATTCACGTTAACACAAGTATGGCCTTTAAAACCATGGCCAGAGTTCAGATTACAGCAAAGGACAAGCAGTAAGAACAAAGTTTGAACAGATAGCAATCGCCCTGGCACTGTGAAAAAAAGAAGGGAAAAGAAAAACGATTTTAATGTGTAAAAGATTTTTTATCCTGGAATCTGGGGTCAGCAAATTAGTTCAATGCCATAGGTCAGCAAAAATAGCAGAATGATGCACGACTTGTGGACTCCTTGTGTTTCTACGCCATTGGTAGGGCACGAGGATTTTGGAGTGAAAAGTCTGGCAGACGACAGGAAAATGAAGGGTCATGTGTATCGTCCTTGCATAGTAAAAGAAACGGACATGAGATTGCCTACGTCTGCAGTACTCTTGTCCTTAACGGCTTCAGGCAGACTGGACGTAAAACTCATCCCTAACCTAACCTAGACCTCAGAGTCAGGTATGGTACGGGTCAAGGGCTGGACTGTCCGATGAATATGTTTTGGTACTGGCTGATCTTCTGACAAAAGGCAGGTGCAGCTTTGAGTGTAATACAGAACTGAGCCTTAAACTGTAACCGTGGACTGGGACCTAAGGATTCCCAAGACCAAAACATACCCTTTTTTTCCGTTCTGCAGCTTTGAGTGTAATACAGAATTGGGCCCTAAACTGTAACCGTGGACTGGGACCTAAGGATTCCCAAGACCAAAACAACATACCCTTTTCCGTTCTCTCTTCCAATCGCAGACCAGGTTCTGGATGAGGAAGGAAGTGGAGGCGTGGCCGCGCAGGATGCTGGAGGCGGGGAAGAGAGCTCGGCACGTGGGGCATGCCAGACACAGGTAGCGTAGCGAGACGTCAGGACTGGCGTTCCTCGACGTCCGACCCAGCCGCACCAGACAGCTGGAACGAAGAACAGACGTCACAGAGTGACATTGGTCAAGAAGTCTCTCTCTCCCGTACCTATCCCACAGTGTACACTTGTCAAGAAGGCCTTCTCCGCTAACCCCCCCCCCCCCCCCCCTCCCTCTCTCCCTCATCTAATCCCTTCTCCTGAAAAGGTTGCCCCTGTCTTCTATAAGTACTTCTGCGTGTAGAACAAAGCACAGTACTTATTCATCAACGTAATCTCTCTCTCTCTCTCTCTCTCTCTCTCTCTCTCTCTCTCTCTCTCTCTCTCTCTCTCTCTCAATTTAATTCAATGAACTTTATTGTCCATCGGAAAATTTTCTTCTGCTCCACATCATTTCACAAGTACATAAGAGAAGACATTACAAAGAGACATTATAAATCGTTACATAAAAGCCTATGTTAGTATATATATTTGTGTATACATCAACACTCACACACCTCTCCCCAACCTACACACACACACACACCTGCACACACACACGCATCCCCCCCCCCCCCCCACACACACACACACACACACA
>JADBJO010000349.1:480000-520000 GCA_016801955.1 Conus betulinus | reverse complement strand
GGAGTAGCCAGCAATTGAAAGTGAAGCGGTACAAAGGATACCCAGTAATCAGAGAGGCGAGCTACAAAGGGTGGTCAACAACTGAACGGGAGTAGTACGACACACACACACACACACACACACACACACACACAGCAATCAGACGAGAGTGGTGAGAAATCACAGCCGCCAAGCAGACGGGAAGGGGTACAGGAGGGTACCCAGCTTTCAGAGAGGCGTGGTGCAAGGTATGGCTAGTAATCAGAGGGGCTTGGTACACGAACTACCTTTCAATGAGAGGGGCAAAATACAAGGAACAGCTGGCAATGGAAAAGGGGCGTGGTGACAACGGACAACGGCGGGATAGAAAGGTATTCAGTTGGGAGTGGTACAAGGGGACAGAGATTCCCCACAATCAGCGAGGTATGGTACAAGAGATGACGATCCAAAAAGGGGAAAAAAAGACAAACAAACAAACAACCAGCAAACCACTACCGAGGGCGCGTTTTAAGGGACAACCAGCAGAGGGTCATGGTACAAGGGGCAGCAAGCAAGCAGAGGGGTATGTACAAGGGGTAACCAGTAACTGGACGGGTGAGATAGGATGGATAGCCAGCCACCAGAGGGGCGTGCTACGAGGGATAGCTAGCAATCGGAGAGTCGTAGTGATACGAGTTCTTATCAATCAGACGGACGTAATACACGGAAGTTAAAAAAAATCAATTATAACACAAAGGCTCAAAATAATTTCTAAAAAATTGAGTCAGTTTACGCGTTTGTTCCCGAAGGAAACTCTGTATGTGTGTGCGTGTGCGTGTGTGTGGGTGTGTGTGTGTGAGTGCGTGCGTGCGTGTGTGTGTGTGTGTGTGTGTGCGCGTGTGTGTGTGTGTGTGTGTGTGTGTGTGTGTGTGTGTGTGTGTGTGTGTGCGTGCGTGCGTGCGTGCGTATGTTGTGTGAGTGGGGGGGAGGGGAAGCTGGAGGGAGGGGAGTGGAGGGATTTGAAGCCAAGTATGTGGACTGTGGAGCGGAAAGTGCGTTTCAGTCAAACAGATGGCAAATGTTCCCCGTAGAGAGGATGTTGTCAGTCGAATAAAATCCGCCAGACGAAGTGTGTGTAGCAGACCGTTTACATGTTTAATGCTTTTATGGTCTGTCTCATACTCATCTTACAACCTATCGCTAACACTGTTGACCGGTCCTTTTAAAGTAAGCTGCGGCTTGGAGGTGTGTAACTGGTGAGAAGCGTAAGGAACACTGTACTAATGGAACGCTGTGTCCAAAGTCACAACCCTCTTACCTTTCCCTGCCTTGTGCCTTCAGAACCAGCCCCTTCACATCTTCACACCATTATCAAGTTCCTTCTTTCGAACTGTCAAGCTTCTGATGCTGGAACATGGTTATTTTCGAGCCGTCTATAAATTTCACCGCACTTTGGATCACATATGGACTGTAGTCCAGTTTGTTTCAAGCATTTATGCAGACACTAGGGGGAAAAAAACGTACCGTTATTCCGAGCATTCACCATCTTCTCCAGTTTTTAAACTCTGTGTGTGTGTGTGTGTGTGTGTGTGTGTGTGTGTGTGTGTGTGTGTGTGTGTGTGTGTGTGTGTGTGTGTGTGTGTGTGTGTGTGTGTGTGTGTGTGTGTGTGTGTGTGTGTGTGTGTGTAAATATTTTGTGTTAACTTTCATTCATGGCTTTTTATATTAAGATACAGAGAATACAGCCATAGAGATGAATAAAATCATAGTAGTTTCCCTATTCTTCTCATAGCCTGTCATGGAAAAAAATGTTTTCCTTTATTCGAAGCACACATAATAAAGCCAAACTGTGTGCATTTGTTGTATAAATTGCAACATTACCACAAAAACTTGACTTTCGATGTGATGTTTGTTTTCCTTCACCTGCTTACAAAAAGCACTGACGTTGTAGTCATATTCCTGCCCTTGTCAGCTTTCACAAAACCCGATGTTTTCCAACCGTTTCAAGTAATGCGTCTACTTTTCTCATAAACTGGAGGTTTCTAAGTTCCACCGACTTGTTGTCTGTGTTTGCATTCATGCGGTCCTGTGTTTGATTGGCCAGTTGGTGGAGCGACTCGCACCTCGGCTGACATCTTAATTTTCTGCCTTCTAGATTCTCCATCATTCGGTCGGAGTGTGTCAATCTTGATGTAAAGACCAACACAGAAACAGGGGGGGTAGACTGTGGGCTCGTTGACGCCGTTTGTTTACTGCTGATCTCAAATACAGGTCTGGGATTATTTCTGTTCCTGTTTTGTGATATGGAAGAAGGATTTCGTCCAAACTGTGTGAAACAGGGTACGGGTAAAGTACTGACATTTGACTGCAAAGGTTTACAACAGTACGCTTTTGTCCTTCCAACACCGAGGTCGGCGTTTTTTACTTGTAGCGGGTACAGCTGCAGAAGATCGGCTTCTTCCGGATGCCAGTGCCGCTGCGTAACACCTTTTAAGGGTCTGTAGGCTGTTCTTCACACCAGAGTCCTGTTGCGGAAGGAACCCGGTTCTGAGCGTCGGGGAGTCAGATGCCGAGGTCAGCGAAGTGGCCATGTCACGGACATGACCAGGTACGTCTGAGGACGTCAAACTGTCGGCTTTGCCATGGACTTTGCCTCGGTCAGGGTCACTCAAGTGACACCAGCGGATCTGTTCGATCTCAAAGAAGGCGTCATCCACAATGGACCTGTGGTGAAGGGAGGCGGACAAGCGGTCCAGGTCCTGAAGAACACCACACAACGCTTCTTCACTGACAGCTCGGACCGGGGGACCCACCAGAGACCGCTCTGTGTTGACTGACACGCTTGTCTGAGGGAAAAGAAACAACAACAAAGATCACCAGTCGTCAGGACAGATATTTCATTGACACGACACGTACATTGGTCACACCCCACACAAAGACTGAAAAATCATCAAAACCAAGACATCTATTCGCAAAGCTCCGAACACAGAGTTCCACAGACATTAGACATAGAACATAATTATGATCATTGAGATAAGAAACCATTTACTGTATCACCAAACTCGTACACAACATATACTCATCCATGTAGGGGCTACTTAACTGCATGTTCGGAATCTACAAAACATACAATCATTCAGATGGAGACAAATTCACTATGTCACCAAACTCACAGAGAACATATTTTCATCCTGATATGGAATAATTCAAATCATCAAATACCCACATAACATATTCAATACATGAGGACAAATTTACTACATCATCAAACTCCTATCAAACACGCAATCATTCAGATAAAGACTAATTGGCTACATCACCGAACTCTCACAGGAAATAGAATTATAGTCATCCAGGCAGGAACTAATAGTCTTCATCACAAAACTCTAACAGAACAATAATCATCTAGAAATGAAAGAAATCACTTTACTACCGAACTTTTATAGAACTTACAGCCATCCAAACAAGGAGTCTTCTGCTGCAACACATACCCTATAAAACACATTATCCATATACCGACTAGTTAGAAGAAGACTTAATTTGTTACATCAGCTAACTGTTTAAATCCTGTAGACTACACAATCATTGTCTAATTAAAAACCACCACAGTGAGTAACTTCTAATGAACAGATGAACATGCAACCATCCGGACGGGGAATCACTTACTACACTAACAAATCTCTGTAGAACACACAATTATCGTTCAGATACATATGGACTAGTTTACTGCACCACCAAACACTTAAAAAATGCTATCATCTAGAGAAAGGTCTTATCTACATCTTCCTGGAGTAGAGAAAGGTCTTATCTACATCACCAAGTTCCTGGAGTACATACACGGCCATTAAGGAACTCATTTACTGCTTCACCAAACTACTATGGAATATGCCACCATCCAAACAGGCACTAAATTAATGCATCATCTGACTTTTACAGAATATGCAGTCATCCAAATTGATACTTATTTAGTTCATCACTATGCATGTTACATACTAGCATCAAAATAGGGATTGTGGCAGGAAAACGTGTGTGCGTGTGTGTGTGTGTGTGTGTGTGTGTGTGTGTGTGTGTGTGCGCGCCAACAGGGATCCAGGGGGTTGTGAAGGCTCCTAGCGGAGTCCTGGTTCACAGTCTCCCCTCCCACTCCTCTCACCCCTTGGTGGGGAATGGGAGCAACTAGTTGTGGACACGCAACCTCCTAGTCTGAAGCTATATTATGAAAACCTTTGACACGCGCGATTCCTTACACCGGAACAAGCAAAACGCAGCTACATTCTGTTCAGTTAATAGCCTACTGGAAACTACATAAGCCTACTTGCAAATTGATATGGGACTCGTGAATTTGTTTATTTTTGTGTGTGTGCTCATACAACATGGGCTTGGGCTGTGGTCCTCGTCAACAAAACATCTCAGTGTAGTGTTTTGGTCTCTCTCTCTCTCTCTCTCTCTCTCTCTCTCTCTCTCTCTCGCTGTCTCTCTCTCTCTCCGGACTGGCCTACTACTGGTCAATATTTTTGTGCCCTCAACGTTACTGCGATAAGCATAACAGAAGTAAGGGACAGACGATTACTAATGTCAGTATCAAATAGCTTTATGACAACTTTACATTGTAATTACGAGAAAGAGTAGGCCAAAATCTCTGGACAAATCTCCAAGGAATGATGTCTTTTGGGTGTATTCACTTAAAGACAAATTAACATTTAGCTAAAGAGAGAATGGCCAATGGAATAAACTTAACAGAATCCACTAAACGTACACGCAGTTTTCGAACACGTTTTCAAAACTTCTACAGACTGCAGTGAAATTTTAAAAGACTCTTACTTGGAATATGATGACTGAACACTCACTTTAAATATCCCAAGGATATCAGACCAGAGTCTACATCAAAATTTGCCACACTGGAAATATTTCAAAGCCTTTTTAGCTATAACCGCAAAGTAGCAGTCGCCCCTAGACACTAACCCCAACTCTGTAACACAACCCGTGTCACAAAGTTAAACTTCGTAAATTTTTCAATAATGCTGAGTTTGCCTGCAAGTTGACTGCTTCAAATTGAAATATTTGCAGTTTGCTTTAGATCTTTTTGAACTGTTCCCACGGGCATTTGTTTGACAGAGGACGGATGCGAAAGTGACAGAACTATGTACTCGTTACAGAATCAGCAGGACAGAGGCACACTCTTGAACGAGTGTAAAAGTCATCATCAGGGGAGATCACTCTTACAAGTATCACGAACAACAGGTGTTTCTGTTGGTGGGGGAGTCGAGTGGGATGTTGTAAAGTTTTCATAATTGGAGCTTTGGGTTAGGTTAGGTTGAGCATTGGGTTAGGTTCTGATTAGGGTTGCCGTAAAACAGAATGAAGAAGATGAAATGTTTGTTGATTGGGATTCTAAGAAAATTATCTTCAGAAACCTCCCGGGATCTCCTAGGAGTTTCCAGAATTCGTTTTCAGAATACCGCGCTGCATTTTGATCGGCTATGCTACGTAACTGTCCTTGCGCTTTGATTGGCTGTAGGCAAGTGCGACGCCACAGTATTTGTAATTTGAAAACAAACAAAACAAAGCAAATGAACAAACAAACGAAAATGGGGTTTGGATTTCCCCAGAGCGGTTGATTTCCAATTCTGTACATGTTTTGGCACTGTCGAAGGATTGTGAAGCTTCAGGGACATGTTGCTAGATTGAATGCTATTTAGAGAGAACTTGAAACCTGTGTGGCGTTTCATACAGGCGAGGTGCATTTCATAGCATACCCTAGCGGCGACCAGGGCAAGGTGAGAAGGTGAGAGCTCGCTGTACTCTCTTCGGTCTCTCGTGCACGCGAGAGAAAATGGCTGACGATTGTGACATCTTTTGATCGGTACACGAAAAGTATTCACAATCTCTGATTGGAACATGAAATGATGAAAATGTTGACCCTACAACAGCAAGAAGAACTTGAAGCAGCAATCACATTGATGATTTGCATTTTTGTCTCGCACCCGTTTTTGTACTCCCAGTTCTTATAGAACAGAGAGTACTTTAGAATGGGAACGAAGAAATGCTGTCTGTGTGTGTGTCTGTCTGTCCGTGGTCAAAATGTGTTCCACTCGCTCCACACAAAACTACTGGGCCTATCTTTCTGAAAATTTGTGGTTAGCCTATGTTCATTATGAGTCACGGATGATGCCCAATGTTTTGTTTTACCGTTATAGCCGTTACTAGCGGCTATAACGGCCCATAACGCTTCTTCTTCTTTATGGAATATCTCAGAAAATACTTGGCCGATGTTCCTGAAAATTTGAAGGTATGTTCATTATGAGTCACGGATGATGCCCAATGTTTTATTTTACCGTTATAACCGTTACTAACGGCTATAATGGCCCGTAACGGTTTTTTTTCTTCATGGAATATCTCAGAAAATACTTGGCCGATCTTTCTAAAAATTTGTAGGTATGTTCATTATGGATCACAGATGATGCGCCATGTTTTATTTTACTGTTACAGCCGTTATTAAGGGCTAGAACGGCTCATAACGGTTTTTTCTTCTTTACAGAACATCTTAGAAAGTACTTGTCCGATCTTTCTGAAAATTTGTATGTTCATTATGGATCACTGATGATGCCCCATGTTTTATTTTACCGTTATAGCCATTACTAAGAGCTATAACGGCCGATAACGGTTTTTCATCCTTATGGAATATCTCAGAAAGTACTTGGCCGATCTTTCTGAACATTTGTCTGTATGTTCATTATCGGGCACGGATGATGGCCGATATATACCAGATAGCCGTTACTAACAGCTATATAATGGCCTAAAACGGTTTTTCCTCTTTATGGAATACCTCACGCGTATTCAAGATAAACTGGGAGTACTTTTATATGCTTTGCATCTTGTTTGTATTCCCTTTGCCTTTTATATCTATCGCCCCATCCATAAGCTAGGCCACTTTGCGGGTTCTCTTGCTGGTGAAACTCGTCTCAGTTCATGTCATTCATCTCAGCCAGTTGTGTACGTCTTCTTTTGAACAGTCTTCAAGCATCTGGATGATTCGATTCTCATCTTGATAATAAAACAACTAATTACCCAGCTGGGTGACTTCTTGTTCCGAAGGGTGTCGACCAATGTCTGGATGATGAAGTTGCATGTGACGTTCCGCTGCAGAATGGGCGTGGCAAAAATTCGCACATGGCAGGTAGGGCAGCCAATCAGCGGCTCTGTCCCTGTGAGGCTCGCGCTCTGCCCACGAGGCTGGCTTGCCTGCTTACACATATCAGTCAGACACCTGTTGGGGAACAGAATACAATATCAATGTTTAAAGAAAACAAAACAAAGAGAATCATTATGAAACACTTGCTGCATCGTTTTCATTCAGAAAAGTGAATCTATACCAACAAGAAAACAAATAATTTGAAACAAACAGAGACAGAGAGGCATTAGAATTTTAACCCATACGTCAAACAAGAATAGGAATACATGTCTAAACAGACAGGGTTCCCGGGAAACCAGACGCATGCTAACGTTGAACAGATTACGACACCGCACTTAGATCTGTAGATCTGAATATGCACCAGAATTATAATGAATGTAAAATGTGTGTGTGTGTGTGTGTGTGTGTGTGTGTGTGTGTGTGAGAGAGAGAGAGAGAGAGAGAGAGAGAGAGAGAGAGAGAGAGAGAGAGAGAGTTTACTGTAACAGGCAAGAAAGTAGGGTTGGAGATGCATTTTTTTCAAAACTTCGTGTGCAGGTCAGTGCATGAGCGAAAACTCTTTTTTTTTTCTGTCAAGGGAAGTTATTGTAAGGACGAACTGAAAAAGTCTCTTCCCATATACTTTTGGTGAAAGGATACGAAAAAATGTAAAATGGCGATAGAAAGTTTGTGATTTTTCGTGCAAATATATCATGACAGACAGTTATCATTTGAACACAATAATACCATGGTTGATAATTTTTAATAATTTTGCTAAACAGATCCTGGGTTTACCCTTTAATATGGATCCACACGAAAATTTATCAAGATTTTATTGAACATGCATCCTTTAAAACGGATCCATACCAAAATTTTGAATAATCTTGCTAAACTGATCCTAGATGCACCTTAATATGAATCCACATCAAAATTTATAACAATCTTTCAGAATGGATCCTCCATCCTTAAATACGAATCCACACCAAAATTTGTTATAATCTAGCTGAACAGATCACAGATCCGTGCTTTAATACTTTTCCAACTGACACTTTTATATTACATTGCCTTCACCATCTTGTGATCATGGTAAAGTGCTGTCGAGGCCCCACCGAGTCTACCCGACAATGTCCCTTCATCTTTCGCGGTTCTCTGCGAACAGCTGGCAATGCTGATCTGTCAACTCCCTGATGTTTTCCTCCCACCTCTCCCTGTTATATACTTCTTCATCGTTCTGGCTCTGTGCCCTCTGTGAGGGTCCTACCCTCCACCCACCTCCCAGACTTCTGAGGTTTTTTTTTACATGTGTTCTATCATTTCATCTTTCTCCTCTTGACTATATTAAGCACACGTGTCATCATGGAGGCCAGTGGCACATCTGGCTGTCTTGTAAACTTCTTCATTTGTCACTGCTGGAATCTTTGTACCAGACGTTCAAGGTCTTGCAGAAGCATGTCATTTCTACGGTTTGGATTTGATTTGGGGAAGTGCAGCGACTGTCAAGTTTCGCATGTTACGCATGTGTGATGTGCAATGAACGTATGAGCCTGGTTTTTGACATGAGGGAGAGATCTTCTTGACATGCTAGATAGTCCTCAGTATTGTTAGCATTGCCATTGTTTGCGCTGTATGACCTGGTTCTTCAGAGTAGGATCAGTCACCTTGAAAGTCGTAACAGTTGGACTTTTCTGGCTCTCTGCTTTGACCTTATTTCTCCATGCCATCAAGTTCTTTGTCTTCTTGTCACTGGTCCAAAAGGCATAGGCCCTATAGCTGCTAATGCTATGTCTAATCGCACTGAACAATACTGATCAGCTCTTCGCCTACTGCCATCATCGCTCTTGGCCAAATGTAAGCTGGTGCATTTCCGGTTCGTGTGTGGCTGGGAGGGAAAGTAGCTGGGATGATGAGGATGAAATATGATGTTTGTTCTACTAGAAGGCTACGGTTCTGAATATGTGTATATGTGACTAAAAAAATCAAAAAGAAAAAAAAATATATACACATGAATTAATATTACTTCATTTGCTATGTGTAGATACGATTTTCTCTTTAATTTGAAAACAACTTTGCCCCCCCCCCCCCCCCCCCCCCCCCCCCCCCCCAAAAAAAAAAAAAAAAATTGCTGACAAATTTTAAAGTGCCTACCCATCTTACAGTTTCCTTTCATCTCTGAATCAACACACCATTCCCCCCCCCCCCCCCCCCCCCCCACACACACACACACACACACTTATTTTCAGAAATCAGGAAAATTGCGACTAAAAGCAGTCAGCCATCAGGTTTTTGAATTTTTTTTTTTTTTCAGTTCTTGATTGATTGGAAAATTAATGGTCGCCGGTAATGGAAGCTCAGGGTTTTGAAAACGCATCTTCGTCATACTCACACTGTAGGTCTTTTAAGAATTTCCAATGGTCGACAAATGTTTTGAAGCTGTTAATATAGTATTTTGTGCTCTTGTGGCATTGCTAGGTTATTCCACGATGGTGTTAGTAAATATACATTTTCTTCCGTTGGTATGCCTTATTCAATAAATACATTGCACTCATATCAAAACAAAATAAATCTGCACTGTCTTTGATAATCAGGAGAACCTATGTACGTTTAACTGAGGATCCAGGTCAAAATATAGATCCAAACTCCATCCATCCTTGGTGGAGGTACGTCAAAGTGAGGATGTGGGTCAAAAGATAGGTCCAGACGCCATCCTGCTTTCTTTGAGGTACGGTTAAGTGAGGATTCGGGTCAAAAGATAGATCCTGATTCATCCTGCCTTGTCGGAGGTACCTTAAAGTGAAGATCCGGGTCAAAAGATAGATCCAGATTCCGTCCTGCCTTCTTGGAGGTACGTTAAAGTGAGGAACCGGGTCAAAAGATAGATCCAGACTCCGTCTTGCCTTGATTGAAGTCTGAGCTTTCCGAAGGGCCCGTGTACCTTCTTTACATCAAATAAAAGACAGCAACAACAAGAGTTTTTCGTGTTTTTGTTTCAGCAATAGCTTAAACTTTAATAACCTGTGGTGACATAATGAAGAAAATACATGGGCCAGCTGACGTTAGGGGCCACCGTCACTATGAAGACACATGAATTATTTGAAGCGATGGTAGTTTTGATTGCAAAATTTCAGTGTTGGGTATTGCCTGTAACTTCACCCCACCCATCCTCTTCCTCTTTCTCCCCTTCCCTGTGCTGGGTGGTTGAGTAGAACGTTTAAATCACCCTCAGCTTACTCTGCAATCAAGTACATTTGAATAGCGTCCGAGAGCTACGCACGTGTGTGTGTGTGTGTGTGTGTGTGTGTGTGTGTGTGTGCGCGCGCGCGTGTGCGTGCGTGAGTGCGTGTGTGTGTGTGTTTGTTGATACATCAATAAAACCGGCGGGGCTTGCAGGGTCCACTTAAGACACCTCTCTCTGCGTGTGTGTGTGTGTGTGTGTGTGTGTGTGTGTGTGTGGGGGGGTTTGGGGGGGGGGGTCGTCGTAACTACACTGCCCAGACAACACCCACACTGACTCAACCCTGCGAGATAATCAGAAAATTCTTCTTCTCTGTCAAAATCCCAGCTAATAACCCTCATTCTTAATGTCAAATATTCACCATTCAGGCTGAACGAGCTGACATCCATGAGAAGTTGTCCGCTTTAGCCCTATAACAGTTACAAAATATTAATTTTTGGAATGTGTCTTTCTCAAATAAGCCAAAATCTTTTACGGAAAACAAGCATGTTTACTACGTCCAATGTTGGGAGGTCCTGAATAAAAAAAAGCAGAGGGTGGAGGGAGCGGCGACGAGGGTGGGGAGTGGGGGTGGAGGGATGAATAACAACAGACCCACTTTCGTGACTTCAGCGGCTGCTGGTTTTGCGACAATCATTGTTGTTACACTAGATGAGATACTTACTGCAGACAGAAGGTGTGTCCACAAGGCAGGACGATTGGGATGTTGAAGAACTCCTTACAGATACTGCATCTCAGCATCTGAAGGCACTCTTCCCCCCCCAGGGAGAGTAGACTGGGGGAATGGAGAACACTGCATCCAGGGGCACACCCGGGTTTTACCCCAGTTCCCTCCTCCATGGCTGGGGTTTGCCCGCATTCTCTTACTGCCTCGCTGTCCACTCCGCCTGCCGCGCTGCTCTCTTTTCGACTGGTACGCATAGCAGCACCCCGTGACGACATATCAGCATGACGTCAGTCTAACCAGATGATAAAGTGACGCTTTCAGAACTTTGGAAACGCATACGCCTAGGCCTACGGGTTAGATATTGAGCCACCGATCATTGAGTACATGATTTGGGAAACAAATCAGTCAGTGACGACGAAATTAACTTGATGATACATATATTTTTTCAAATCATTGCTTTAGGCAGAAATCGCTAATCCAAGACATAAAGTTCTGTTCATTTGTGTCTTACCTGAAAAGACCTACGAGGTCGAAACGCGTTGTGTTATGTCTTGTGACTCGTTTGTCCACGTTTCTCTGGGCGGTTCGCTAACATTTATTTAAGATTTGCCATGGCAGAAATTTACGATAGAAAAGCTGGCAAACCTGGAACACCTGGAAGCGAAAGACACGATCATCGCATGATGCACATTACTAGAAAGGAGTTACATGTATTTTGATGTATGGCAATTCAAGACGATTGAATGGAGTATTTAATACAGACAGACAGACAGAAAGAAAGACAGAGAAACACACACACACTATAATATGCATGTCATGTTTCAAGCAACACGCAACCACATAATGTGAATTACTTCAGACCAACAATCTGAGTGCTATTTCCTGTTTAAGGACTCACGCACGCGCAAAAGCACGCATACACACACGCACGTGCACGCACGCACACACATCCTCCATTTACATTTTCCAACCCCATGCTGCCTATCTATTTAATTCTTCAGGGCGCTTGCCTGTCTGCCTTGCCCAAAATAAAATGTAATCAGACTTCCGTTTTAAGATATTAGTGCCAAACAAGTCCATTGTGTTATGAAGTTCTAGATATGCATATTTTATGATCAAGGATGATAACAATATTTTCACGAAAGAGAACAAAGCTGTTCTGGTCCTTATCTGTTAATTTGCCAGCTACACACACACACACACACACACACACACACTCCTGCGAGATCTGTTCTGAATTTCTGCTTAAATTGAAACAATCAAATCAATTCTCTCTATAACACAACCATGGACATCAGCATATTTTTCTTTCATTTATTCTGAAATGGTGAACAAATTGAAGGGATTTTCAGCAATTCTGAGCAAGTGTTCAAGAAAAGAAGCCATAATGGGGATGGGGGGTGGGGGGGGGGGGGGGGGGGGGGGTGGAATTAATTCACCTTTGTCATTAGCTCATTAAACAGCATGCTTGGTGGACTATGCAGTCCAATCCAATGTTAGAAAAAAAAAGAAAAAAAAGCGGCATTTTACGCTGGTAGGAAATATAATTTTTTTCATTCAACAAAGTTCAAGTCATAATCATTGACATTTAAAAACAATCATTCATGAATATTTGTAAAAACACTGACATACTATGTCACAGAAAATATTAGCTTAATTGAACAGCAGCAAACTGTAAAAAGATACTGAGGCAGGGGGTAGGAGGGAAGGGGAGTAAAGCAGTGGGGTGAATGTTGAATGAAATCTGATAACCAAACAGGTATTTGAAAAAGATGAATCAGAAAAACCAGTGATGTTGGCAATGTATAAAACCTTAAACCCACTCTGTCCCAGGTAATTACTGAAATGGAAGAATATAATCAATGTACAAGCCACGTGTCTAGTAACAAAAACATGTAAATGAAGTTAATATGAATCAAATATCTATTCACACGGTGTTCCTTTATTGCAAATACTACAAACATATAAAACAGACTTCAAACATCATGGACTCGAAGAAACCTGTAGTCATGATTCCAGATGCCCCAAACTTTTTGCAACATTGCATAAAAAAGTACTAAATTCATTATACATAACAATGACACCAAATAAGCCAAATACGAATAAGGCATATGCACCAATATGCACAGCAGAATTGACAGCAAGTGACCACTCTGGACAATGATTACATTTTCATTACAAATTACTATAGAAAAAAAAAAGCTTGCCAGATAACTATGGGAAAAAAAAAACTCTTTAAATTGTACAGCTAAACGTCTTTAAAAACTAAAAAAAAAAATGACAGGTGTGCTAGAAATATATTAAGCACATAATTCATTTCAAAAAAAAAAAAATGTTCAGAATCAAATATCTGATAAGTGTTAAAGGCACTCTCATTGCAAATATTGACAAAATCTCATTCTGTGGCAATGAAATCAAGCTCAGTGTTATGTATGAGCAACATATCAGCTTGAACTCAGCAAGATCTCTCCTCTCTCTCTACACAGACACACACATACAAATAT
The DNA here is from genome assembly GCA_016801955.1 of Conus betulinus. Classification (NCBI taxonomy): domain Eukaryota; kingdom Metazoa; phylum Mollusca; class Gastropoda; order Neogastropoda; family Conidae; genus Conus; species Conus betulinus. Next base: position 506,468 of record JADBJO010000349.1, on the reverse strand, counting down.
CTCCATCTGTATACCTAATTAGATCTATCATTCTCTCTCTTTCTCACTCTCTCTCTATATATATATATATATATACATACACACAACAACAAATCTGCAAAATGATATAATGTACAGTATTGCATATTCAAATATCAGTGTTGATTGTATAAATATGATAGAATCTTATGCTGCAAAAAAGTACTAAAACTTTGTTGGACACTGAGCAGCATACAACCTGAGCTGATACAAAGCTCCTTCATACAGAAGACCTCAAATGATATCTATTACAGGTTTCATATCATTATAAATTTGAGAATTTTCAAACCCCAATTTCAATTTAGTTGGAAGGGTGGAAGGTTGTCAAACCCCTTACAAGTTCAGGGAAGGCTGGGTGGGGTCACTCACAAAGGATTCTGTCATACTTTCATTTGAAAGAAAAAAGCCTTTAATAAATTAGATTTATCTGGACTGTCTATATATGTGTATGCTGTCTACGAACATCACTGTAATTTTTTTTTTCAACTATGATCTTGCGTGTGTCCATCACGGTCTCCAACATGGAACTGGCTACTGAATCTACTGACAACCAGCTCTCATTACACAATTGGTGCTCATTACGTTTTTTGATGGCGAACAAACGCTGATCATTTTAAGTCTCCCGATCCTTCTGTGACAAAAACAGTGAAAGCTTTTCTGCTGTTTATAAATTTTGCACAGCATGTTTGGAGAGTTCAATACCAGCCTGAAACTTGGTTATCCACTCGCATTATCGTTCCTGTAAAACTTTATTGTCAGTCTCATCTGATGACATCGAGACAGCACTGGTGGTTTTGACAGCCAGTTGAGACCATGTGGCTGGAATAAACCAAATTTTGTCCAACTATTTAGCCTTGCTTTGGACATGTTTGCGTTTTTCATACAAAGCTAATTTTGCACTTGTTTCTTTGCATCACCCCTGCCATGCTGACAGCTATGGAAATCATGTTAAAGGAAGCAATCAGCATTTTGCTGCAAAAAAAAACTATATGCAAGGTCTCTGCCAACAACTTACTAATGAACCAAGACAAGGGAATTAACTCTTCACAAAACTGTGTGCATTCTTAACATGTGACTGTCCCAGCAAGTTCTTTGAAATCACCCTCTTCTTACATCATCACACCTTAGATTATTTTTCTTTACACATTCATACCCATTTGCTTTCACTGTGTAAGTGATTTATTAATTTAGTACTTGATTTATCCCCATATGTGTGTGGTGTGAAACCCTGCTGCCACTATGCGGGGCAAGTTCTTAGAGACTAGAACAGTCCTGAGACTAGAAATGTACAAAAAAAAATGAAAACAGGACTAGACTAGACTTACCCTATCCTGAATAATCTGGTGAAACATTCATAACCATTTGTGAAGTGTATTCTTTCCATCAAAACATGTTTTTATGCATTTCATAGCCTGGAATGATGGTTCTCTTCTTTAATATAGAAGATAATTCGGAGACAAAGGTTATATGTGATGATACACAAGATGGAAGGGGCAAAAAAAAAAAAAAAATAAATAAAAAAAAAGAGTTCAGGGGTAGTCTTTTGCTGAAAAGGTTGTGACCAACACTAGTTCTACAGCAGTTTGAAAGCAGGGCCACATCTCCTTGATCAAGCCTTTCCTCAAAAGCTTGGAATTATCACGGTGGCAGAAAGTACATAAGAATTTCTTTCAAAATCCTTCATCAAAAATAAAAAAAATAAAATAAAATAAAAAAAAAACATTAAAGCAAAATTCACTAACTAGCACACATGTAAATTACAAGCATCCAGAAAGGCCATCTCCAAAACTGGCAATGTGAACAATTTCACTCAACTTGTGACACAACACATCTGCTACATTCCCAAAGGAAGAATTTTAAGTTGCCCTCACATCAGAATACAGAGGGACAACCTTCACATTCCTCTGGACATGTCCACTAAATACAAATATGCTGTATAGTGGAAGTCTTTCACACTGACAATAATTGAAAACAAGCATTTCTAAAAGGAAAGTCATACCGTCTAAAAGGACAACAAAAGTACTTTTAAAAAGAAGGCTTAAAAAATTGATCGGGAGGTAAACATCAAAGACATTCATTTGCAAAAGGTGAACAGAGAATAAACTTAAAATATCACTTATGCTGAAAACATTATGTCATAGAATTCACAACAAATGCAATATATTCAGTAATCTAATAAAACTGTAACTACCACAATACTTCACACTTACATGTCTATAGTAACACTGCATTTATAGTTTCTTAAAAACAGTTAGTTAAATATTTCACACACTCCACTTTATTGTTCTGCTCATACACATACACACATGCATGCATGCACACACACACATACATATGTATCAGTTATACTGAAAGCATCACATCATAGAATTCACAACAAATGCAACGTATTCAGTAATCTAATGAAACTGTAACTACCACAATACTTCACACTTACATGTCTACAGTGGCAGGGCATTTATGGGTTCTTTCAAAACACAGTTTAATACTTCAAACATTTCAGTTTATCATTCTGCTATATACACACAACCCATGCATACACACATATATGTATATACACACGCACACACACACACACACACACACATATATAAAAAAAAAAAAAACCCTTCCCTCACTGAAAATTTGGGATAACGAACAGCCAACAACTTGTGTTCTTTTGTGCATTGTTCTGTGTGTGTGTGTGTGTGTTTTGTGTGCATGCGTATGTGCATGCATGTGTGCACCTGCCTGCCTGCCTGTGTGTTTGACTGATCCAAACATTTTGCCTTTCTGGGAATGGGGAGCAGGTGGTGGGTGGGGTCCTTCCTCCAGACCTTAAGCGCTGTCTAAACAAATCCATTTTGAGCACCTTTTAACTTGACCCTAAATATGAAGTTCAAACACACACACACACACACACACACACACACACACACACCCCCCTACTTGATACAATATGACAATGCACCATTTTGTCCGAAAAATATCATTTTAGGTAGATTTAGTTAAACTAAGCTTATCTGACATGCAGGTTTCACATACTTAAAATAAATGCATTGAAAAGGCATATGCATATACACATGTACAAGCACAAGTAAATGATAACCAAATAAGAAATGTTCACATCCTAACACTGACAAACAACTTGAAACCGACAAATAACTGAAAAGTAAATTCACCAAGAAATCAAGTGAGCTGACACTAAGGTTAAAATAAAAGAAAGAAAGAAAGAAACATACGATTTAGCATCAGTTTGTAGGTACAACAACTTCCATCTTCAGACCCCCAAACTGGTCAAACAGAGGCATCAAGTTTAAAACCAAAATTCAGGAACAAAGTCCAGCACTCCCCAGAATGACTTCTTACCAAAATGAAAGGCATGATCACAGTATCAAATCCCCTGCCTGTGTTTCTCTGTGCTTTTTCCAGACCATGACTTCATTCATGACTTCATGAGTAAAAAAAAAAAACGAAACACAATTGCATCACAGAAGCCAGAGCAGACCCCCAAAAGCTGCTTAGTAGGTTATATAAGGCAACTGAAGCTAATGCTCAAGAGGAAAAAGCTATTTACCAAATCTTCTAACAATTCATTTCTTCTGGAAAACCTTGATGAGTATGGTACTGTTACAAACAATTCAATCACCTGCTGTGACCAGCAGCCAGCATCATGAGTTGCCCCTGGAATTTGGTATCAAGTTCAAACCTCATCAAAATCATTATAACTGTGAGACTTTTGACGCCAGCCAGTCCCTACCCACACTAGCTCAGCGTGTTATGGCTCAAATGGGACGAGCACACAGCCTACTTTACCCAGTTAGCATACAAATCTCAGGGACAGGACACAGAAGGTCAGGAAGGGGAAAAAAAAAAAATTCCCCCCCCCCCCCCCCCCCCAAAGTATTACAATGCAACATTTAGTGGAGATGAAAACCTGGTGACAATGAGCTCTTGTTTTCATCCCCTCCCCTCCCCTCCCCCTCTGTTCCCCAAGGATACATATATCATACTTTCCACTAAAACTTTTTCAAACCTCATTTCTAAAACAATTCAAAATTCCACTAACAAATGAGTAATATTCCCTGGGGTGATATTACTGTTATACGTTGCCCCTGGGGTTATTACTGTTATACGTTGCCTCAAGTGTCTTAGTCAAAACCAGTAAATATCAAACAACACCTATGCAGGTGATAAAATAGCTCTTTTTTTCTATTTAAAGGAGATCAACACTTAACAACCCCACACGTTTAAAGCACATAATGACAGCAACTTAATAAGGCAGTTCACAACAAAAGTAGATAAGACTACACATTCCAGATAGTAATAAGTACAACGGAAAGATAAATGGCTCTCAGCAAGGATTGTTCTTACATAACATAATTGATCGGTAAGTCCCAGGCATATTCAGTTGCAAAATATGATTCATCTTCAAATTACGGTTCCAAATCACATCTTCTTCTACTAATATAATCTTTCGCAATTATCCGCATTCAGAATCCTCTCTTTTCCTGTCACCAGCAAAACTTTTCGATCTGATATATAACAAACTACAAGTGATCTGCAACTGCTAGTCACAGCATAATGAACAGTTAACCCCTGAGTCTAGCAGGAGGAACAGCTCACCATCAGCTTGTAAAACGCACAGTAGGCTGAAATCATCTCTGCTGTGACAGTTGTTGAGGTATTGGTGATCCAGGTGGCATTGCAGAAGAAAGGCGCTGGTCAGAAGCTGGTGTAGGATTCTTGATGACAGGTAAGCTGTATGGAATGACCACAGGTACTGGAGAACTTCTGTGTTCAGCAAAGTTGCTCGAAGTGCTCTCAGCTTGATGTGTCTTCTGTTGTCCCTTACTTGACCTCCTTCCATCGTAGGAGGTAAGACTTGGGTGCAACCTGATGGATTATTTTCGCTGGCTGTTTCCACCCTTTTTCATTGTCCTTCTTCCCCGCCCACCCCATCACTCCAAAAACCAATCAAGAGCAGGCGCCACTTGAGAAAATCTTTTGTGTCCAGCATTCTGGGAGCTGCCATCAAGGTGTCTAGCATGGTGCGGTGAGCAACGCCACCGAGCAGGACAATGACCAATGGGAGTCTGGCGGCTACCTTGGAGAAGCCATGACTGACAATGTGCATAAAGCAGTGACAGCCAAAAGTGTCAACCGCTATAAGCAAGCAGCGCCTCCAACACCGAAGGGTCCATGCTGAAGCAAGATGTGTAGGAGACAACTTTGAAGGACCAAAAAGGCTGACCATGATGAAAATTGCTACAGTGACGGTAATGCATGCCTGGAATTACTGTAAAGAGACAATACATCAGAGAAACAAGCAAACAAAAAAAAAAGACATTCCGAAAAGATGCATAAGTGCTCTGAACTTTAACATCCATTTGTTTTTCACTATCCATCAGTGAAACATGATGTGTCGACGCTTACAAACTGGCACTTTCGCCAATGAAGACCACCCAAAAACAACACATGAAATTCACGGAAGTAGACAAACAGTCTTGATTTCATGAGCTTCCACTGATAAAACCAGAACATGTAATTTTCTGCATTTGTCTGTCCTACACTACATGACAACTGTCAATCCTGATGTAACTCAACTGGCTGGGTTATAAATAATCTGAAATCAAAAATTACTTTTTTTTTTTTTTTTTTTTCTTGTATGTTATTATTTTCTTTTCAAATAATTTAATAACACATAATTAACACACAATGTGGTTGTTGACACACAACTGCTTGCAGATAATCTAATAATGTTCAATAAATGATTGTGTTTGTTTACAAAAAAAAAAACCTTACGCAGGTAAAATTATAGAACACAGGTAAAAAAAAAAAATACTGACTTTCCTTCCACAAAAAGAATTGGTGAAAAAAAAAAGGTTCAAATGTATCTTTATCTCATACACATCATGCCACATCTAAGCAGTAACAGCTAACAAGGTCCATGCTTCTCCAAATGAAAAAACACACTGCCTTTCACACAGTTGGGGCAGAAAGACATGACACTATGTCGCTAAATTCAAACTTCTTGCTATATCCAGAGGCGTTTCATTGTCTTTGTTTTTCACATCTGCTCTGGCCCCAGCCTTGCAGAGATGCCTGACAATTTCTACACGGTTGTGATAACATGCCAAATGCAAGGGACAGATATCTCCTGCTGCCATCTGATTGATGTCTGCTCCATGCTGAATGAGGGCCTCCACAACCCCACTGTCACCAGCCACACATGCATCGTGCAGGGGTCTCCACAGATTTTTCCCTGGTCTGTCAAGGATTTCACACTTCTGCTTCTGTGTCAACACAGCGGTACTGCTGAGAAGACACCTGACCACATCTCCTTTGCCTAAGGCGCAGGCTATGTGTAATGCACTTTCTTCACTGTCATGTATGTCCATAGAAGCACCTTTGGAAATGAGAAGTTTAACGATATCAAGATGTCCTTCCTGGCATGCAACATATAAAGCTGTGGCATGATTACCATCTTCTGCATCAATGGGGGCTTGGTGATCCAAAAGAGTGGACACACAATCCAGATGTCCCTTGAAGCATGCTACATGAAGAGCAGTCACACTTTCCATGTCTTTGGCTTCTATCTGAGCACCCCTTGCCAACAAACACCTGGCTATGTCTGAATGACATTCCCACAAGACAGATGCAATGGACTCCTGCCATGTTCGTCTAATGACTCCACATTAGCATCATTTGCCAACAAATATCTGACCACTTCTAAATGCCCGTTCCCACTGGCATGATGAAGTGGTGAAAGGACACGAGCGCCAGCATTCACACTGGCCCCTTTCTGGACAAGTAACTCAGCAATTTCCTTGTAACCTTTATTACAGGCAACGTCAAGTGGTCTTTGATGCTGGTCATTTTCTGCATCAACTTTCGCACCATGATCAAGTAGTGTGGACACGCACTCTATTGAGCCAGAAAGACTGGCAGCATGCAGGGGTGTTGACTTGTCAGAAGACTGCCAGGTAGCACTGGCACCATGCTCAAAGAGGAGTTTAGTAACTTCAACACTCCCTCTCAAAGTGGAAAGAAAAAGGGGAGTGCGTTTCAGATTATCACCTGCGTCCACCACTGCACCACTTTCCAAGAGATACTGGACAACCTCAACTTGACGGTTGAGGGATGCATGGTGCAATGCTGTCAGACCATCTTTATCTTGATCTTGCAGCTGAGCACCACGCTGAACCAGCAGTTTCACAAGTTCCAAGTGTCCCATGCCTGCAGCTACACACAGAGGTTGAAGCTGACCCTCACCTGATAGCCTGACGTCTGCTTTGTGTTCAAGGAGAGTCCTGACGATCTCCCTGTACCCAAAGCAAGAAGCAACAACCAATGGAGTTCCACGGATTTTGTCACAGATGTTTGTATCGGCATCATGCTGAAGCAGAATATTAACAATGTTTGTCCTCCCAGTTTCACAGGCCAGGTGTAGAGCTGTAACCCCTGCAGAATCAACGGCATTGACCTGACACTTTGCTGCAAGGAGAGTTTGAACAATCTTGATATGACCACCCACAGAGGCCAAATGAAGTGGCTGCTGTCCAGATTTGTCAGCAACACTCACGTTTGCTCTTGCTTTAATCAGCATCTCTGCTACTGCATGATGACCCGCTCCTGAAGCCAGATGTAGAGCTGTGACACCAACAGAACTAACAATGTTTATCTTGCTTTTTGCTCTAATAAGCATTTGAACAATTTCAACATGACCACCCAATGATGCGAAATGGAGTGGAAGATGCCCACCTCTGTCTACAGCATTTACATTTGCTCCTGCGCTGATCAGCATTTGAGTGACTCTTTGATGGCCTTCAGCTGCTGCACAATGAAGTGGCGTACATCCATTGATATCCACTTCCATTTTGGGTTTCTCCAGCAGTAATCTCTCCACAATATCTTCCAAACCTTTTTGGCTGGCCAAGTGTAAAACAGTTTGTCCAAGACTGTCCTTTGCTTTTGTACTTGCACCTGCATCCAGTAACTTAAAAGCAATCGGAGTGTGTCCACCCAATATTGCCACATGCAAAGGTGTCCTTTGTTGCTGGGTCTTTTCATTCACTTTACATCCTCTCTTCAGAAGAAGCTTTACAACCTCCAGGTGACCATAAAAACTGGCAATATGAAGGGCATCTACTCCCCTGCCATCAGTTGCACTGACCTGACATTTGTGCAGCAAAAGTAGTTCTACAGCAGGCATGTTACCAAAGTGACATGCAAAAAAAATAACGCTGAATGTCCACTGTCGTCGATTGCATCAATGTTAGCCCCCTTTTGTAACAGTATTTTCATAACATTGACATGGCCACAGAAAGATGCCAGATGTAATGCAGTTTGTCCAGCCTTGTCACTAGCACTGATGTTGCTTTTGTTCTGCAAAAGTACCTCGACAATCTGAGCATGATCTCGTTCAGATGCCCAGTGAAGAGCACTACGCTGTCTGAGGTCTACAGCAGTGACATCTGCTTTCTTGTTGATGAGCAGCTGAACAATGGACTTGTGACCCAAAGAAGCAGCAACATGAAGAGGTGTGCAGCCCTGGAAGTTGTGTATTTCTGTATTGGCCTTCCTGTCTAGCAAAGCCAATGCCACATTGGTATGTCCATGTAGGCAGGCCTCGTGCAGAGCTGTGTTCCCTTTGTCATTCTGATGGTCCACATCCCCTCCAATAGCCAAGATACACCACACAGCTATAATGTGACCGGTTCTACTTGCCAGGTGGAGGGGCGAATCTCTTGTTCGGTTTTCCACATTGATGTCAATTTCTGTGTTTTGCTTGATTTCAATTTTAACTGTAACCTGGAGGGATGTTTCGCCAGTTTGGTTTGCTGCATTCATGCTAGGTCCTGTGTTACGACTGATTTCTGGCTTCAGTTTCTCAGATGTATGTACTATATTCAATGGATACACCATAGCATTCAGAGCTCCAGACTGACCAGCTGTACATGCTACATGCAGTGGTGTATTCATTTTCTTGTCAAACAGCATGCACTTGGCACCCTTCCTCAAAAGAGCATAGATGATGTTAACACTACCAGTGCTGCAAGCATGATGGAGCGCAGACTGTCCTTTGTTGTCCGTTTTGTTCACCTGGGCTCCCAAATCCAGCAAGGCATTCACAGAACCCTCTTGCTGACTGATGCAACCTTTATGAAGAGGGGTGAAGCCATGCAGGTCTGAAGCATTACTATCAGCACCTGCAGCTACCAAGGTCTTCAGGACATCTACCTGCCCAGTTTCTGCTGCCAGATGAAGTGGTGTGGACTTGGTGTGGTCAACAGCATCAACTTTGGCCCCTTTGGACATCAGAAGCTCTGCTGTGGGCACATGCCCACATTGGGCCGCAACATGCAGCGGTGTTTTCCCAGAACTCTCAGTATGGAGGGTTGACATCTACATTTTTCTGCAGCAAGATGCTTATCACATTATGGCGATTACTACTGCTGGCTGAGTGCAAAGGCGAGAACCCTTCCTTGTCAAATGCTGTCAACTCACACCCATACTCCAGGAGTCTTTCCACAATTCTTACATGGCCTTCTGAGCAGCAATAGTGGAGGGGGGTCCGCTGTTTGTTGTCAACAATGTTCACCTTGGCATGGTGCTTGAAAAGAAGCTCAACAATGTCTATCTGGTTCTCTCTGCAGGCTAAGTGCAGAGCTGTTCTCCCTTCACCATCCACAAAGTGGACATCAGCTCCCTGATTCAAAAGCCTTCCCATGACATCTGAATGACATGACATGGCTGTTTTATGCAACATATCATTCACACACAGCTTGTCATCCTCAGTGAACTGTTCTAACATGCTGACATCAATATCTAGCAATGCACAGACAACTTCCACACGCTGCTGACTGCAGGCTACCTGAAGGGGAGTTTGGCCGACACTGTCCAGTGCAGACACTGAGCCTTCTCTCTGCATGAGTTGCTTCACAACAGATACATCCCCAGCATAGCACGCACGATGCAAGGCTGATGGGGCGTCACTGGAACAATCAGACAACAAACGTTGCAAAGGTTCTCTGGGATGGTTGGACAGCTCACCCTGGCTTTCGGTCTCTGAGGATTTCACTTCTATGTGGATCATGCTTTCAGCCAACCCACTGAGCAGACTGTGAAAGCCACTCGCCTTGAGTTCCTCCCACACCTGTGCTGACAGTGATATGACCAATGGACAACGTTGTCCCAGCATGTACTGTGGCAAAGTAGGTAGGACTTTTGACCAAGCTGTTGCCTTGATTTTGCTACTGGGAATTTCATCTAGAACATCATCCATCAGTACAATGTGATCCTGAACCCGTTCTTTTATTTTGTCCCATTCTCTAATGTCATGAATTATTAACGGTTTGTAGTGTTGCCTGCTATAGTAGGTTAAGAGCGATCGACTCTCAACCTCAACCTCTGACTTCTATCAGAGCCGATTATGACCAGTGACCCATTCTTGTTTATCTTGTCCTTTGCTGACTTCATCTGTTCTGGATCCTCAGGTGCCTGGGAATCCTGCAGCACTTGTCGGACATTTGCTTCTGCAAGGAAACAGCAACTCATGTCAAGACATCAATCTGAGATTCTTGTTCTCCTATTTAAAGGGCACAATAATCGGATTAAAATTAAAAGTCTCTTTCTACCACATAATGGCCCCAACTACACATGCCAAAATGAGAAGACTTGAATCACAAAAGTCAAACTGGATTGAAAGTTACGTGACTGCAGGCAGCAATTGAAACAAAATTAAAACTAAAATTACAGCATCACCTGACGAAAAAAAAAAAAAAAAAAATTACAAAACAAACACTACTCATTTCAACCTCTATGGTCTTCTTCAGGAGAGACAAACAACATTCAGGAAAATGATACACAAGTATGAACAGACAGTCACTAACTCCTCTACTTGGGCATAAAATAGATGTGGAATGGAAATGAGGCTGCTGGGAGGGCACATCATAAGGGATAAAGTAATCACAATAACAATAATGATAAAAAAAAAGAGAATAATACCACTACTTTTTTTAGCATTAGGAATTATGGCAGTATCACCATATAGTAATAATAATAAACATGATATTAGTAACTGCAGTATTGATACTACACTGACAGAAGGGGAGAAAGAAGAGGGGTTCAAGGATAGTTAAAGAATAATTATATTGGCAATAGTAACGATGACAATAATAAAGTCATAATAATAATTATCATAATGATGATAATAATAACGATAATAACACAAGACAAGAGAGGAAGGAGGAGAGGGGGAGGATGTAGATCATGGGAAAGACAGAATCCAAAAAATGTACAAATCGCTCTAATAATAATTATCATCATAATCATGAAATAATGATAGTATTCATATATGAAATGGGAAGACAGTAGGCTGAAATCTAAGAAAAATTCAAATGTATAATGATAATATTATAAGTAATAACAGTAATCAAATAGTTGCATCAGATATGATGGTAATAACATCAGTGATAATGATACTAATGCTAAACATATTAATGCTAGTAGTAACAGTACAAACAATAACAGAAATCATAATGATAATGATGATGATAGAAACAATGATAATGCTAATAAGAATTATTATGAAAAAATTATTTACAGCCTATTACTACTACTACCACTTACGATAATGACAGGATTAGTGATAATATGAACAGTCACTGTAACTCTATGACTGTCAAAGCACCAGGACTTCGACATGGTTATGTTGTATTGAGGATGACTGAACTGTGGAGCAAATGGTTGGGACCAATGTCAGCCAGGTGTTCAGACATGCATGTCGCAAGTGCACAGGATGCCTCACCTATACAGATCTAACTCTGCAGTTTGCAGTGGACAGCGTACACAATTTTGTAGCTCTGACAGGATGATGTGCACTTCATCCACATAACGTGCAGCTCAAATTTCCTGGCCATCACTGCTGGCATCTGTACCTCTGGGGCCTGACTGACACCGGCATAGAGTATCACACTGTCTCGCAGTCTCGGGCCGAAACGGAACTCCACAGAATCATCACTGACTCTCATTTAAAAGAAAGATCTCAAATTCTATGGTCCTTCGTACCCTGCTGTCTTGGTGGCCTCAGCTTTCAGTTCTTGACCATGTAAGTCCTGTTGAATTTGTGTCAAAATCACCGGCACTGGTGGGGGCTGTCTTTGCACAGACATTTTGGCACCCAGACCTGTTTACCCTGAGAGTATTTTCTACATGAGTACTCCAACGAGAACATTTAAACCACGCTGTGGCAAACAGGCATTGTTCGTAGTGGAATACTAGTAAACTATGTTAAAAGTATCTATATCATCTGCTTACATTAACACAGACCTGCTTACCATAAAAACTACTTTTGGTGTACTTTTCAAAAGAAAATGAGTGTATTTTCTACAAAGAGTGTATACAAAATTCTGAATTTTTGTAAAAGCAGGAGGTAGAAGGGACGGTCCTGCATTTTGTTTTCACCTGCCATCACATTGCAGACACTTCTGGTAAAACAGATTCTTTCTAATACAAATTACTTTCAAACCTGATTCATTAGCATACTTTGGCACATGCTCATGCTTTCTCACCTGTTTTTCAATGTTTCAGGGCATGCTGTCAAGAAACAGATACTGCGAAACGCGATTTCATGCACAGTGGTTAGCAAGAATTTTCGCTCTTTGGTCAAAGCCTCCAAGGCAGTTACCTTCCGCAAGTTCAATCACCACTCAAGAACTTTGTCTCCAGAATTTTTTTGACATATTTCTTTTTAGTTCGTCACATTTTTGCCAAACACACATAGAAAATATGGCAAAATCGTATGGGTAAACAGGTCTGGGCACCCTTCTGAGGGGACACTCACACCAACTCTCAGTAAGGGCCTTACTATGCAATGACCGGCGTATATTGGATCAAAACGGACACCACTGAACACTACAGCAACTCAGCAGCAGTGCAGTCTCCTCTGATGGGTTGCCTCATGAAGAGCTGCTGATACTGACTGATCCCTGTGGATTAGAGGTGCCGAGAATGAAAGAGAACTAACTTAGAAGTGGCTGTGGTAAGGAGTGGGGGGAGGGGGGGGGATCCAGAATGAGTAAAGTGGGAGACATGCCACTAGGGGTGTACAAAAAAACACGACACAAGAGACAGAAAAAAAAAGAAGTTTTCTGCTAGTCAGCTTTGAACACCAATTTGAAAGCCAATGGTCATACTCGTCTTTTTTTTCTGCTTCAACCCGACAATGGAAGCAAGAGAAAACAATAACCAATGTAAACTTTACCCATAATCTGAATGTAGTCATGGTCAGTGCACGGCCCAGTGGAAAAATGATGCATCTTTTCCATCCCTGAAAGCAAATAAATCGATGTTATATGTTACCATACACATCCGCCGAAGTCTTTTGTGTACATGATCTGTATACTTTGTGACAGTGTGTATTCATCATTTGCAGGTATCATGCAAAAATTCGGCATCAATCAATGTGTGCACATTACGCACTGGCAGTTGCACTCTGAAAAAAAAATCTAATCTGGAAGAGATTTCACAAAGTGAAATACCCCCATAGATGGAAAAAAAAAGAAGAAAAAAAAACAAGAAAACAGAACACATAAGTCAAACGCATTTTGTTAGACCAACCCCGCAATTATTACATTAATTTTATTTCAAAAAAGAAAAAGAGAGAGAAAAAATGACAACCACAAAGGCCTCCAAAGCACAAAATGTAACATTTCCTACTATTCCAAAGTTAAGCATGGTGCTCACATGTCATATCACAAACCTGAGTCCACAGCACTTTCAGTCATACTTTGCTTCACACACAACATAATGGCAGACTAAGAAGGTAGAAATCTTAGCAATTATCATACAGTTTTGACTGGACCTATGAAAAATCAAAATGGCCAACAACGAAACCAAGCAAGAAGGTGGCAAATCACAATCCCCTTTCCCTCTTTTTCCTGCTTTTTTCGATCTCTTCTTACAGAACTAGAGATAAAGTCTTCTTGTATGTTGTGGTCTCCAAGGACCCACGAGTTTTGCACACGGGTAAAGTCTTGCCATATGGTGTGGGTCTCCAAGGACCCACGGTTTTTGCATACGGGTAAAGTCTTGTTGTATGTTGTGGGTTTTCAAGGACCCATGATTTTTGCATAGGGATAAAGCCTTGTCGTATGTTGTGGGTTTTCAAGGACCCATGATTTTTGCATAGGGATAAAGCCTTGTCGTATGTTGTGGGTTTTCAAGGACCCATGATTTTTGCACAGGGATAAAGCCTTGTCGTATGTTGTGGGTTTTCAAGGACCCATGATTTTTGCACAGGGATAAAGCCTTGTCGTATGTTGTGGGTTTCAAGGACCCATGATTTTTGCACAGGGATAAAGCCTTGTCGTATGTTGTGGGTTTTCAAGGACCCATGCTTTCTGTATTGGAATAAAGCTTGCTGTCTATCATGGGTCATCAAGGATCCATGCTCTTTTGGAGGAACAGAGCATTGCTATGGTTTTGGATTTGTTGTTATTGTTCACTTTTTTGCTTGCCGACATAACAAATGTTTGGCACTGTTAATAACAATTCATCATAAAAATTTGTGGAGGTAGCTTCAAAATTTAAGTTATCAACTGAAATCATGAGTGTGAATCATTTACTACCAACAAACTACGGCAAAGATTTAATCCAGTTCTGACATCACCAAACCTCCACATACCCCTAATCATACAAAGCATCAAACCCAGAGCACATTCACCTTGGCAGCTGTGTGCTGACCACTCCTTGAAATTTCTTACCAGAGATGACATGATAAACAAAGTAACAGTCAAAACAATAAGAATGTATCACACTGGCATAGAGTAATCCAAAAACTGTGAGAGGACAACACATTTCCTAAACACACACACACACACACACACACACACACACACACACACACACACACACACAAAGAAAGTGGAGAGAAGCGGATGAGGAAGGTGGGTAGAAAAGAGAGTGGAAGCACGAGCAATCTGATAAAGACGACTTCAAAGTGGGTTAAGCTGCATTATAAGGATGGGAATCAACACAGGCATGGGAGACTGAGCGAGCAGGGTAGGTATGTGGAGGTGTGGAGGATGGGGTGAAAATGCATAATATGTACAACAGCTTTTGTTTATCCTTGTATGCATGCAGGTACACGTTTTTTCTGTTGCACTCTCCCCACTCCTTCTCCCTTAATTTTCAAATTTTCCTCATGTTTTCCAAATATGTATACTTTTCAAAGACAACTGCATAACAGGCATGAAAAAGAACTGCATCATGCAAAAAGAAATAATGGTAATGTATTTAAATTTAATACTGAACAAACTTTCATAAGCCAGTGTTCTTTGGCGCTAATTAAATATGTCATGTACTGCTTTTATTACGGCCATATACATACACTGTAAAAATTGTTATGCTATTACGTTACTGTATCATTATGTGATATTTCTGTGATTATCATTTTCACTTTCAAAAAAGGGGACTGGAATAGCTCAGTTGGTAGAGCACCGGACTTCTGATCTTAGGGTTGAGACTATAATGAGAGTTCGAATTTCGGTACAGGGGGGAATTTTCCCTCAGAGTTAATATTGGTTCTGACTCCATTTCCCATACAGTCCTTCGAATGAGACTATAAACCGAGGTTCCGTGTGTGAACGCACGCACAATATCCTGCACTCACATAAAATCCCATCACCAACTTTCGGAAGAGAAGGCCAGTTTGGACGTTGGTATGGATGACACATTACACATAGCATGCACCTTCCCCGAAGATGGAGTATGGCTGCCTTCATAGCAGGATGAAAAACGGTCATACACACAAAAAACTCACTGCCTGTCTATACAGGCAGTGTCCTCAGGAGTATCAGCCTGCGTACGCAGAAAGAAAGAAAAAGGGTTTCAAAAAAAATTTTTTGTTCATATGTGTAAGCTGTTTTGCTTGTTCTTTTCCTTTCTTCCTGACCTTTGTATCGACAGCGTAATTTTTTTGCCCCCAATCTGTGGGAATAATCTGTTATGTACTTACTGTGTTGGTATTTCTTTCCTTTTCTTTTCTTTCATGTCATTTTTTTTAAATCCAAAGTCAACCTCTACTTAGTAGCATGGGGAACCTTGAACTATGACTTTCTCCAGTGGATAAGGGGTACCATTTCTTATCTCTGTAAGTTACCATGGATGGGTAATTACCACCACTCTTGAGCAGAGAGTGGGATGGGGTGATGAACAGGTAGGGTGGGTGGAGGGCAAAGAGGTGGCCACACAGTTACGTTTTTTCAACAGCTGTTCTGTCAGTCATATGTTACCCCCTGGGGAAGTAAAAGAAAAAAAAAGCACCAGAGACGACAACTGTTTCCATTTCAAAAGCCTATCACATTGTTACTACAATGCTAAACTTTTATGGTACCAGCATGCAAAAGTAATTTTTCTCTGTGAAAGGGTCATCAAGTTCACTACTGTCAAAATGTCACCATTTGGCTTTACCTCTCCATTTCTTTTTTTTTTGACAACAAATTTCAATTCATCTACTCTACATTTGTCACTGTTTCACATCTTATGAAATGAAGAGGGTTTCACAAACCTACATGGAAATTTCTGGAGTGTTCCCGCTCTACGAATTATGTACATTTCATCATCGAAAAAGTGAAAGTTTGTTTTCATACACATAACATCTTGAGGAGCATCTATCAACATTTTCCAATAAAATATAAGGTTTTGCCAATTTGCTGTCCGATAAATCCTTCTGAAAATGGAAAATATATACTGAAAAGGTGAATCGTAGATCACACAAAGCATATGTAATCAACCCTTTAGTCTCAATCTAACAAAATCAAAGAAATCATTAGAGAGTTTATGAAAGACTAGCGCTTACGCGCTTCGACCCTGTCTCGCCCCAGTGAGTTTGTCTGTCATGTAGTGTTCTGATGTCCAGTTTTGCGTCTGTGGACGCAAATGTCGTTACTACGCAATGCGTCACGTGATCGCCGACCCGACATTGGTGTTTGTTGTACGACACCAAGGATACTTGATACCAAATTTGGTGGCGATTGACAGACAGACAAACTGAGCTTATATAATAGACATCTTTCTGCTCCATTGATACGTCATTGTCAGTAAATATGTCATTGATTTTTTTTTTCCAAGACGTCATTTGTGTGTGACAACGTCATTCAGCGTGAATCCATGGCTGCAAGACGCTCCTGTGTTTCCTCTTCAGTCTCACTGTGTAAGCTTGCAGCCTGCCTTTGTCTTTCTGCACCGTTGTCCCGCTCCCGTCAGACATCATCCTGCTCCAATTCTCTACCCCCTTCCTGCCCTACTGTCCCCTTCGTGCTCCGCGTGTGTGTGTGACAACTTCATTCAGCGTGAATCCCTGTTGGCGCAAGGGTAGAAATGTGTGTGTGAGAAACTTCATTCAGCGTGAATCCCTGTTGGCGCAAGGGCAGAAATGTTTATTTATTCATTTATTTTAAAACTACCCCCTTTTTTGAAAATTGGGCCCCGTCAAGACCTTTTTATCTGTTAAGTGAAGATGCATGCCAATATGCTGAAGATCCATCCAGTGGTTTAGGCACAGCAGAGGAAACAACATACAGACAGACAGACAGAATTGCTTTTTATATGTATAGATGCACACATCATTTTAGTAATGTAAGGTAATGTCGTTTACAGCCCAACTGACTGTAAAGAGCCATATCAGAGCTGTCACCACGCTGAAGTCAACTTACGAGTCACATATATCAAAAAAAAAAAAAAAACTAATTCACACTCTTTAAAACAAAACTTATAAAAAACACACTGGAAATCTGGTTAAAAATCTTTCTTCCCTAAAATCTTAAAATCAGATAAAAAAATGTTAATTTCTTTCAGAAATTCAGACATCACATCATGTGGGACATTTCTTTCGAGTCTGCTGTAAAATGTTTATGTCTTACATCATACAAGCTCCAAGACTCTAAAAGAATGTTTCACTGTGACATGGAAAGCATCTCAAACTTCTTCACCTTTTAAAAAATAAGAATGAGTGTAAAAGAAGTGGCCTGTATGCAAATGGCACAACACTGTGCATGTCTTCTTTACAGCCACCTTGGGAACATGAATTTAAAACAGTTTGTTATCCGTCTGCAAGTTCCATTCCTCTTGCCAGAGGTCTTTGACATAAGCCTGGGTTTGGGGTTTGGTTTCAGATCAGTGTGATGGATAGATAATCTGGTCAACTGTTTCCCTTGTGGCGCTCTTGGCTAGTTGATCTACCTTCTCATTGCCTCGAATGCCCACACGGCTGGGAACCCAAGCAAAAACTATGTTGTATCCATCTGATTTCAGGGAGATGTACAGTTCATACAATTTCAGCAGTTGAGGGTGTTTGAGGTTATGGCTGGCAATGCCCTCCAAAGCAGAAAGGGAGTCCGACAAAATAAGGAGATCTTTGTGTTCCGATTTACAGACCATTTACCTCCAAAACAGAAAGGGAGTCTGACAAAATAAGATCTTTGTGTTCTGATCTACAGACCATTTCAAGAGCCAGGACCAAAGCTGCTAACTCAGCAGTGTAGATGGAGCTGTCAGTGGGAATGTTCAGAACATCTCTGAGAAAGACCTGTTGCACAGTGTACAGCAGAAGCAACTCCTTCCTCTGATTTGGAAGTGTCAGTAAAAATTCTTCTGAAGGATGGAAACTTTGAATACAGTTTGGCGAGAAAGGACTTGTATGCCAAGGAGCTAGTTGTATCTTTATGGCTGAATCAAACTGGATCTCCAGATTGAAGGAAGTCCATGGACGGTTATCAGGAAACTTGACTCCAAGGGCTATTTCTGCATTGTTCAAATGAGGAAAAAACTCATTCCCAATGGTGGACTGGAACTGCGGTGGTCATCGAATTTCTTTTGGAACTTGGGGTCAAAAACACAGTCATATGCAGGGTCTTGGGGTTCAGAGGAGAGATTCAAAGAGTAGCTCAAGCTCAGTTTCAAGCGACAGTTCGAGAGTGATGGCTCTCCTGCCTCAGTATACAGGCTATAAACAGGGGTGGTGCGATATGCACCCATCCACTAAAACATTTGTGGATAGCCCACTGTGACTGTGAAAGTTCCTTTGGAGGTGATGTTTCTTTCAGAACAAGATGGTGAACTTACACACATGGATGCATGAAGATTCCTATCATGAAAGAAGCCATCGTTTAAAGGCTTGCTCTCAAGATCAGCAATACATCAGTTTGACAGGATATATCAAGTGTTTGAGAGACACTAAAAAAGGAACACTTGAGAATATTTTCCAATCAAACCATAACAAACCATCAAAGTGGACATTTTCATCTGTAATCAAGGAGAAATGAAGCACTTAGCCAAACTTTGGCACTGCATAACTTCTTTTGAATGCAATGTCAGTAGTACAGTTGAACCAGTTGGCTGCTCGATGCCAGTCAGATCAATTCATCCGGTGTACTTCTTCACTTAGTATTGCAATGATTATTAAGTACATACATCAACAACAAAAAAAAGCCACTGCTGATTTAGTCAGCAAAATGATTTATGCAAAGACAAATAAATATTCTAGCATATGCTCCCCACACTATCAAATTTGAAAGACTATAAAACGCAATGCACATACTATGTCCTTGTTTGTCTTTTCTCTCTTTCTTTCAACAACACTCGTTTCTCAACAATACTAGGCAAAAGGAAAAGTGCTGTAGACCTAAGAGCTCCAGTAACCCTCTGTGACCGAAAAAGTTTTTGGTGACATAAAACAGCAGTCATATGCCACCTTTAGTTTTCAATGTTGTTCATTTATTTTTGCTAACATCAGAAGAATTCACGCAACCCACAAGTGATGTCACAGTTATCTGTCCACAGCCCTAGGTCTGAACAGACTAATGAAAGCAGTTTCTTGCTCATCCGTTCTCATTGGCAAACTTTTCCGTGAAATGAACCCTATACTGCATTTACACAACATGCAGACCTATTCTTAAACAAATTACTGCCAATCTCAAAAACACTACTTTGTGAAGTAAAACAAAACAAGCCAAATAGCAGAGGGCAAAGGTAGGCATGTTCTCTTATCAAGTAAAGATAGAAAAACTAAAGCAAAATTAGCTAGCAGAACCTGATGTGTTAAAATCAAAGAAAGTCCATTCTGCAAATCTGAGTTATATCAAGCCATGAAAAGAGTCAAACTTAGTTCCCTCTCTCTTTGTGTTTTTTTTAGTAGTGCATCATTGTTATCTAGAGTGACATTCTCTCTGAGCAGAATCAAGGCATTTGTCTCAACCAGCAGAGCATAAGAAAAAAAACCACTGTTTTCGCCTAGCCTGAACACATGTTTTGGTGTTTTATTTACAATTCAGCAGGCTTGGCAAACCTGTTGAGGCCACTGAGAATTGACAGTTATCAAGAAGACAAACCGCTGGGAATGTTAGTTTTCACTACACTTCTGTTCAACGTTTCTTAAGGCAATCTGTGTTGAGTAAAATGTGACAAACAGACAGAACCATTAGGTCTTTTTTTTCTCTCTCTACAATTCTGAAAGCTTAATAAATAATGAGAAGAAACAATATTTTGTGCCCACATGCTTGTCCAATATAAGTGGACACCATGAGAAGGATTTCAATCTATACAATTTCTCCATAGATTGGCTACATTCACTAATGCAAGTGTGTCAGGCTCAGAATGATTTTAAATCCCTCACTTGAATCTTTTAAATGAAGGTGCAGTCCTCCGTTGTTGAACTATGCATTCAGTGAACCACAGAATAGCAGAGAAACACAAGTATAGGCAAAAACCTTCAGTCGTGAAAAGACTTGACAAAGTTAAGGAATTTATGTAGCTTATGAATAAATGACAGAAAGATGCTCAGATGCAAACTCTTCAATGATGAATACTGGGAACTTTAAATTTCCTTCTGAGCTGGATGCTTTTTTCATAAACATGTGGTTCCCTAACAGGTGAACAGATGCAAATGCGCCTGAAAGCTCCCATCCTGACAGAAACTATTTTTTTCAGCCTTTCCTGGGCATATATTTCAAAGCTTTAGCTTCTTTTCAGCTTCTGTCAATGCAGAAAATGTTTATGGCCACAGAAAAATGTACAGGATTTATACGGAAACTACACTTCAATTGGTGAAAACCTAAGCCTGTTTAAAACCGATGCGTCAATCATTTCATTTCTTCTGAAACCCTAGTAGGGCTGCCACTGATGAAGCCAGTTTCTGTAGTCAGGCCACGTACAGCATACCGATTACATGTCTAAAGCATCTATATAATCTCAAGCCTCAACAGCATGCTTTCAGGTTTTCAAATTTACACAGTTTCTTAGTCCCATGAGCAGCATGTGCCCATTTGTAGGTGATTGAAAAACCTTCCTAAGTAACAATCATATCAGAACACAAGTCATCAATAATATGAAGTAAATACCTACCAGGTTGTGTCAGGCTCCTGCCAGCATCCTGGAAACAGTAGTACTGCTTAAGGTGAACCTCAGATTTCAACAGGCTCTCTTCTGATCTTCCTTTCCCATGAGAGCTTAACTGGCCAAGAATTTCTGGAAGCAGAAAACACAGGAAATAAGCAGCTATCACTTTCATAAGACTAATGCCTCTTACAAATGCTTCATTTCTCACCCATTTATGAGCGGATCACATCAAAACCACACAAGATTTTGTTTGTGAAGTACCGTGCCCCCAGCCCACACCTTCTTTGTAATGTATGCAACTGGCTTTATAACAGAAGCACAACGCCAGTCCTCACAAAAAATAAAGCCCAGCAAGAATTGCATACCCTCCAGCAAAATGTGCATTTTATTCATGTCAAGTATACATGAAGTTTACAATTAATCCACCAAATATCCACACTGCGCATATGGACTCAAAACTTGCAACATATCTGACAATCTATAAGTTACATAATAAAAAAAATAGTCACTCCTTTCTTTATTTCAGGAAGAAGAGGTCCTCTGCAAAATGATCTGTGACTTGAACAAGTAGTTTGAAAAAAAAAGAATTAACTTAGGTAGGCGGAAGGCAAATCTCAACTAAAAGCCAATAAATTGAGGTACCTGTGGATGCAGAATAAAAACCTGAAATGCAATGGTTCGAAAGATCAGAAGCAAATGCAGAAGTCAAATGGTAACTGGCACTGAAATGCAATAATCATATGCAGTTTCATATTTTTGTTTTTCAGTATCATCTTATGTGTCCTTTCCATCATCCCAACTCAAAACAAAGACATGCTGTCTTGCACTAATTGTCTTTTTTCCAGTATCATCTTATGCCCTCTCATTCCACCATTCCAACCCATCACCCCAACTCAATACATGGCATTAAAACAAAGACATGCAGTCTCCTACTAACGATTTTGTTCAGTATCATCTTATGTGTCCTCTCATTCCGCCATTCCAACCCATCTTCCCAACTCAATACAAGGCATTAAAACAAAGACATGCAGTCTCCTACTGATCATTTTTTTTCAGTATCATCTTATGTGCCCTCTCATTCCGCCATTCCAACCCATCATCCCAACTCAATACATTGCACTGAAACAAAGACATGTAGTCTCCTATTGATTATTTTGTTGAGTGTCATCTTATGGTCATTTCATTCCACCATTCCAGCCCATCATTCCACCTCCCCCACTCACAGCCAATTCCACTTTCATCCTGTTGCAGCCTCAGCAGCAGCAGCCAGAATGTTGCAAACAGTATCAAGTCATCACAGACTACCCACCAGAAGATACACTGCACCGATGCTGACTCATTTTGTGGTGTCCAGTGATGCCTTCTGTGAACGAACATTGGCAAGACATCACCTACCAAACCCTCACAGCTGACAACAGTCTTTTAGTGGCCAAGCCAGCAGGAGTTACCGTTGCTCTCTGGGGAGTTCCACCATGTCCAGCAAACAACAAGTACCCATGAACTTGTTGCTACTGCTAATTTTAAGAGACTCCTCACAGCCAGACATAGACAGGAATTGGAACTGAGGTCACCACCACAGCAGGGCATGAAGGGCCACAGAATTCAACGCTTTTTTCTCAAACAATAATCAACGTGGATGAAGACTATGCTGTGGGGAAAAAAGCCAATGACTGACACTACATCGGAGTACATGGCAAGGTTGTAGTCAAAACATCCTTCCATAACTATATCCTGGAATCAACCAAACTTAAGAGATACAGAAACCTGCACTGTATGTCAAACGATTCGAACACTCTCAAAGATCTACCTTCAATCTGGATGAAATGTGACTGTGTGGATCCAGTCTTTCTAACTGTATCTACAACTAGCTCAGCTATGGCTTAGATCCAACCATCACTGTCAAATCCCACTAATCTTTCTTACTGTATCCACAACTAGCTCAACTAAGGCTTAGGTCCAACCATCACCATAAAATCCCACTAATAAATGTCTCTGATGGATGTAGAACACATGATCTCCTAGCCTACAGCCCCCAACACTAACCAATACACCACAGTTTGCATTTAAATCTAGCATGAATATGTAGCCAAAGCAGTTGGGACTTTAAACGAACTTCATGGGTTAAAATAGCTGTTTGCTTTGTGTTTGCATTTCCTGCACCTCCATGGTCTTCAAGACTCCGGGATAGGTGACAGGTGACAGGGATTGCATTTCCCATCAGAAAACTTAAGGTGCACTCAGTGCGTCATTCTCAACGGTAAAGGTAAGGTCACAGAAAGTATCGCACTGGACATGAGGGTAACATGTATGGCTGTTTTAAATGACCTCACTATACAAGCAGCCTATTAAACTCTTCAGCCAAACGCGATCAGAAAATCAATCAGGCTAACATTTTTTGACTTGTTAGCGTGATGATGATGGTTTATTGCACTCCACCTTGGCCCATACAGTTGCTCCCTCCTTTCTTTTTTTGTAATAAACATTTCATTGCATTTTTTTTAAAGTAAACTATAACACACACATTGATGAAGAAGAGAGGGGAGAAGAGAAGATGGAGTTTGGGTGGTGGGGGGAAAAAGGGGGGGGAAGGGGCACATACAGATGCTGCCTCCCTCCCTGACACACACAACCTCTCCCCATCAAATGAAGAGAATTCTGCTCCCACTCACACCCTCAGCCACACCACAGAAGGAATTCTATGTGGATTAGACATCTAGCCCTAAACTTTGTCTCCGTCTCCTCCAATCCCTGAATTCAGGCAGGAAGAGAAGTAACTCTGCATCAATTTTTTTTTTCTGTTGAAAAAGCATACAGAATTTGTGTGTGTGCCAACAAAAATCATTGTTTTCAAGTCAGTCATGGTTACATTTGCTCAATGCATGTTTTCGCTGTTATCTTGTTCTTGCTCTTTAGATTGCAAACTGTCCTTGCTGTTCTGAACTAATACTGGAATTTCCCCTAAGCCTCTGCATGCATGTGTGAGTGCTCCACTGTACTGCGTAGTGCATCAACCAAATTTAGGTCCTATTGCTTAGATTTATGCTTTTTCAGAAAGCTGGACAGGTTGGCGACTAGAAAAAAAAATCTTTTCATCCACTATGAACACAGAGAAGAAAGAATGTCGGCGCTGCGTTTACCTTTGATCTTGTCATCTGTGACCATGGTGGTTGTCACATGCTGAGCCATTTCCTGGTCGCCGCACTGATCAAGGCATTGTACAAACGTCTCACAGGCACAGTCATCTGAAAACAATCCATTCTCACAAATGAAAAACCTCCCTAAAAAAAGTTAATTGTTTGAGATTTGAGAAAAGGGAAGGCAGTAAGAGGTGAGGAGGCTGTGAGCCTTTTTTTTTAAATTGTTATATTGGGACGGGGGGAGGGGGGGGGCAGGGGGCAGGAGGCAAGGCAACAATGCATGCTTGAAAGGGTGGTACACACTTTCACTGATAAATCCACGAAGCAACTGTGGCTGTGGAAATAAAAAATAAACCCTGAAGTGTGAGTTGGGCAAATTACCTGTTCCATTCCCCTCCTTATTTCCCACATCAATTTTCTGAACTCTGACTTTACACAAACGTTCTTCTCGTCTTCGTCTTCTTTTTTCCTTATCCAGGACTCTGGAGCTTCATTACAGGTGCCAGTCTACATACGCAATCATTTTTAATCCCACCATTACACAACCCATTCTGCTTGAGGTTGTTTCGGTTCTTTTTTTTTTTTCCTTTTTCTTAAAATAAATACATTAAATTTCTCAGAAAAATGTTTCAACATCCCCTCCATCCACCTTTCCTCTTCTCCCCTTTCCTTCCTGTTTTTCTTTCCTTTGGTCTAACTGAAAATGCAACTGTCCCTCAATATGTATTGTTACTGATCACGCTTCACTTTTTTTCAACAATTGTTTTCAATTTCCAGATGAAAAGCAATTTTTGCACATCAGTATGATTCCTCCCCCCCCCCCCCCCCCCCAAAAAAGAAAACAGGTTTAAATGCAGAAAACTGGCAGTCGTGTGCATGCATGCGTGTACATATATGTGCGTGTGTATGTGTGTACATGTGCACTTGCCTGTGTGTGTGTGTGTGTGTGTGTGTGTGTGTGTGTGTGTGTGTGTGTGTGTGTGTGTGTGTGTGTGCGCGTGCGCGCGCGCGCGCGCGCGTGCGTGTATGTGTGTGTAAGAGAGAGAACGAGAGAGAAAGAGCATGTGTGCCTGCTTCTGTGTGGATGCACATGCATATACGCATGCGCATTTCCACATGTATGTGCAGTTGTGAACAAAGATGGATTTGATCAAAAAGTATAATCTCAGGCAAGGGTGGGGGCGGGGAGGACGGGTGGGTGGGGGTGGGGGTGGGGGTGGGGGGTCTAATCAGTATACCTCACAATATTTTTGAAAATGTATTTTAAAATACACGCACTGTGACTTATTTAAAGTTCAAGACATACAATTATATGACTATAAAGCACACAACCCACTTATTTATGAACAGAAATTCATTAATGATGGCAAATTTCAAAACTAGAATAAACTTTAATTGAAATAAAAATACACATATAAAGCACACGTGCAGGCACACACACACACACACACACACACACGCACACACACACGCGCACACACACACACATATACACACACCACAACCATACCTTTCTGAAACAAACGGTCCAACAGCCTCTCAACACAAGCTCGTCTGGTTCTGTTCTCAGTGCCCCTGAGTATGAAATCCTTGTCATCGTAGCTGATAACCAGTTTTGTTAGCAGGTGATCAATCAATCCGAACTTGACATCCAAGTCGTCTACTAATTTGTCATAGTTCAAGAACACTTGGGCTTTGATTTTTGCATAGTTCCATTCTGTTACTGGGTCAGCTGTAACATCGAAGAGGAATAAACAAATTGAAGCAAACATTGTTAAGAAAATACCACAATACAAATGGAGGGAGTCCGACCTTGTCTGTATGTCTTTTTTTCATGCATGCACTCCTTGACAGTTTGAGTGTTGGCAAATGATCATCTCAAATCATACATACACAGATGAAGTTATAGATCTAATACACTGCACTGAGAAAGAG
>JADBJO010000349.1:470000-475000 GCA_016801955.1 Conus betulinus | reverse complement strand
CTTTTTCTGTGAAGCTCATGGCTCACACACACACACACCTTAAATATACACACACCCTCCACACAGTCTGGGTGCTGATAAAGCTGAGCGGCTGTGCTGCAGAGTTAGTGGTGGCGGTAGCACCACTAAAGTTACGAGCTTATTTATGAACAAAATCTCTCTATATAGTCATCATGAAACGCATTTAGTCATCATGAAACACATTTTACACTGCTACGAACTTTTTTTCGCTATGAACCAGTTCGTATCTGATCTGCAAAGAAGGTGTCTTTTACTGATTGAAGGTGGACGGCTATTGTTAACGAGACAACAACAGCTGTCCACCTTCAACCACTTGAAGATTCTGACACTAAAAAAAAGGTTTCCGGTAATAACAGAATATATATGAAGATGCTGCCTGGATCAACAGCTTGAACTAGTGAAGTTGTAGGGAAGGGAAGAAAGGCTTGGGGCCACCCACTAATAAGATCAGGCCATCTAGGTCTTGCACCTTTTCAAGTGCTGTTTTTGTCCCTTTCCTAGTAGTCCCTTTCCTGGTAAGAGTCAGAGTGGTTGGTGGGCCTGTACTAGCCTAATGCTTGTTCTGGGGCAGGATAGGGAGCGGGGTAACCCCTCTTGAAAAGGTGAACGTGGGTAGCCTTCCTGCCGCTCCACTTAGTTGTTTTTTTTTTGTTTTTTTTTTTTTCAGGCTAGCTGGTATGTAAGTTGGGGGGGGGGGGGGGGGGGGGGGTATTAATGCTGTCTTTTAAATAAGGAAGTAGGACTTTTTTTTTTTAATGCGCACACCCGTGTCACTTAAAGTCTATGGAGACGACGTGGCGATTGATTTGAAGATTTGAAACAAGAGTCCCATACTTGGCGGGCATACTCCATGGTCGGGCGAACTAGGGCTCATTCACGCTCACCAGCCTTATAAATGCAGTTCTGCCTTCTCGATCATGACAATTTTAAACTCAAAATACACGTGAAACGATTGATATTACTGACCTTATAGGTGTTTTTTTCTTATGGTCTTCCCACTCTCAATGACAGATAACATGGTGAAGCTCCTGTCTGTCACCGCCGCCACCCCCGCCGCCATGTACAACTGTCTGACGTCATTTCTGCTAGGCCTAACTACTTTCGGTTTTGCTTCTCGAACAATTCATAAAAACTGAAACTGTTTTCTGATTTCGTAGCCCATTAAATTATATACGTTGCTGACATCCAATCTAGTATATGCCCACTGCAAACAGCTTAGATTGCGGAGACTGTCAAAGACGGAAAAGAAGACAAAAAAAAAATAAAAAAAATAAAAATAAAATAAAATAAATAAATAAAAATAATTTTAAAAATAGTACGTTAGATCAAACCAGTATCCGGTCCAGTCTCCTTCCACTTCGTTGACGGTCGATACCAGTTTAATCGTCTTTTTACCATAAAATAAAAAACACTTCGATGCCAAGAACTGCCCTCTCCCTCTCCATCCTCTGCCCATTTTTTTTTTTTTTTTTTTTTAAAAAGGGGAAAAAAAAGCCCGCTGAGTTACTTCTGAGACCAGCAGAAAGCACCTGAATAATAATAATGGTTTCTGCAATGTTTCTATCACTTTGAAAGCAACAATTCTCGTTTAAATCAAAGTGAAAAAGGTATGTTTCGGGTGGTGGTGTGGAATCTGATGAACGTCATTTTGCAAACTGATCAAAGCCAATTTTAAGGAAGTAAGTGGGTTTTGAAACGGTAGGCATACATTGAGTCAGTATCACGACGTAACCTGTTGCAGTGCGTTTGAAGTTCAGGATTGATCCAAAGGAACATGGGCATTTCTCTTTACTGTGTGTCCCCCGTTGCACATGACCTTTTTTTCTCTCAGAGTTCTGCAGTCAACGTGTTACTTGATGGCCTCGGCACTGGGTCGCTGGAATTCATGGCAGAGATGAGCCCATGATGGAAAGTGAATAACACTTCAAGGCAATTAAGCTCCTTTTCGTCGGTGTTCTGTTCTGGGTGTGCAGGCTAAGGGTCTCAGGTTTGAGATGAAGCGCTTGTGGCAATGCTGGGAAAGGACCAGCCATCTCAATGTTCTGCGTTGGACCTTCTCAGTCGCCTGATCACACTCATTGGGTTTAGGGGGCCCCACATCGTGGCTCACACTCGGGTCTGGAATGAAATGGGGCGTTGTTGTACGCAGTCCCCTTTGTCCTCTCATTGTGTTTTGTTGTGAGGTCGCACTGAAGGAGGCTGTGGGTCTCTTGCTTCGTTGGTGATTGAGTTGATAGAGGATCCCAAAGGGACATCATCTGGAATGTCGAGAATATACGAAGGTATCTCAATATCAACATTTCCCAGCGTGTTGCGATGGCATTTGTAGTCTAGGGTGACGTTTATTTGACACTAAGCTGAATAAGCTCAAAGTGTCAATATTTTCTAGCGTGTGGCAATACAATGTTATTTGTAGTCTGGAATGGTGTTTGTTCGCCTACAGAGGGCACTCAAGGTTGAACATTTTTCAAGGGTGATGGAATTTTATGGACCACCCCTTCTTCTGGTGACGGAGACTGGATCGTCTTAAAGAACACACCAGTTTTCTTCTTCTTTCATGATGACATTGTTGCACAAGGTATAATCAGCGAACTCTCTGACGCCGGACTTTGGAAGATCGTTGATGAAGAGGATAGACAGACTTCGGTCAGGAAGATGATAAGTACTTCAGTTATACATTATTGGCAACAGGCCAAACAGCCTATACCTAGTGAACATGCTGTTACCGTATGCTATCTGTACAATGAGATTATTTAATCAGTAAATCCAGCGCGCATCATCAGGCTGTTATTTATTCACTATATCTGGGTGGTATTATCAAGTTGACTGTAGTATGCTATGCTAGTCGTTCTGGTGTTTACTGATTCCTGCCGCCTACATTCGAATCAGTAGATAGAAGTAGCCTTACTATGTTCCCTGTTTGTCACATCGTTGAAGTAGTAGTATGCAAGAGGCGTACTTTAGCACGAAAATTAATCACAATAACAGGCAGGTGAAACCAGAGCAACGTTTCTTGACATTCAGTCGACATGGTAAGGTTTGTTGGATAGAAGGCAATGTTACTTTATGAGAGAGTCCCTCGAAATATCAATATACAGCATGACCAGCCTTTTCTTACATCTGAAACTCAGGACTGACGTTTGTTTGATTACATAAACAACATACACAGAGGAAAGGGGGGGGGGGGGGGGGGGGTATTCCACTGGTAACTGGACCTGCCTCGTGTGTGTCAATGCACATCGATCCTTTAACTGCTTCCACTGTAGAAAAAAAATATTTATTTACTTATTTATATATTTTTTGCCTTTCTAAGTATAGCCCCACATTTCTTTTTGCCGCTTCCCTTTTTTTTTTTTTTAGTCTTTTTATTCCTTGTGGATGACAGCCCGATCTTGTGCTTTAAGTTATGTTCTTTCATTAACCAATCTGTCAGTTGCAAGGCTAGTTATCCATTGCATTAAACCAAATGTTGTTGAAGCGACGTTTGGAGCATAGCTGTGAATCACAGCTTGCTTCTTCTCCACAGGTTTCAGTGTCATAATACCCTAAAGACTTCGCCATCATCCACTTGGATTGCCAGCTTCTTCTACAAAGGGTGCCAGGCAGTTGTGGTCGTGGATCCGGCTTCCGTGCTCTTTCAGAGTCAGGTCGAGAGTACATCATACCCTCGGTGCTAATTCTTGACCTACACAAATGATCTGCTGAACACAACAGCATAATTGTAGATCCTGTTTCTGTGCTTGTTCAGAACCATGTCGGGAGTATATCAAGTCCGCGGTGCTTATTGTAGATCTGCTTTCACTACTTGCCCAAGACAAAACTGCGTAAATGGTTGTCTTGTATAGTTCTTGAACTACACATTGATGACTTGCTCAAGAAACTTGTTAAGTCTTAACAATTCTTTATTGAAGCCACTGCAGCTGGAGAAAGTAACTGGACGACTGCTAGATGAATCGAGTCCAGTTACAGGAGAACCTCTGCCTCCTTTTGAGTGGGAATGGGTGGAGATCAATGACGCGATGTTCCACTCAGCCGAGTGCATGTCCCTACCAATCAGCAAGCCAAATTACGCTTCTGCGGCTGAACGGCCTCACCTGGAATCACCGTCTCTGTCAGTGCAATACTCACACCTTTAACATGACAGAAAGCATGTACGGCACTGATTTTTCTCGGGGTCTTCTTGAATAAGCATCGTCAGTACGATCCGGATTGGACCCTTTACACCTCCCCGAAGATGGAGTATGGCTGCCTTAATGGCGGGATAAGAAATGGCCATGCACACAAAACTCCACTTTTTGTTGGGCAGATGGGGTTTATACTTGCCTGTCTATACAGGGAGTGTCCGCAGGAGTATCAGGCTGCGTATGTAGAAGAAGAAGGACCCTACACCCAGGAAGAGAGCGTGTAGGCTATATGTCAGGCCTTGATGACCCCCCTCCCCCTCTAAGAGCGTTAATGGATGACACAATAGTCCTTTCCACCAAAGAAGATAAAATACAAAATTCTGAAACAGTTGGGCAAGTTTGATGCCTCACTGAGGATGAGTTTCAGATCACAGAAATCACGAAGCGTCACTCTATGGAACAAAAAAAAAAAAAGTGCGGAGACAGTTATGATCACTACAGCCAGCCAGGCCACTTCAACTGTGACAGAATGACCAGCCAAAAGTCTTGGAAGGCGGGTGGCATGATGACTCCTTGTAAACAAACAAACACACACACACACACACACACACACACACACACACACACACACACACACACACACACACACACACACAAAAAAACAAACAAAGACAAGAGAAACCCCCAATTAACGGCAGAGCAAAGCCTATAATCGACCAGTGTGGTCTCCCTGATAAACACAAGGCCTGGTGTCTGTAGTTCATGCCGATCCCCATGCTCCTCTGGTCTCTACTGGTATACAATATCAGCTATAGCACAGTGGAATCAGCGGAGGCCATCATCAACAAGTGTACA
>JADBJO010000349.1:337500-465000 GCA_016801955.1 Conus betulinus | reverse complement strand
TTTGCTTGTTCTGTGTGAACTGCCAGTCTCGCCATTCGGCTCTCTTCGCCATTCTCCGCGAACCTGCTTGCACGCACACTGTAACAATATATGATCTGTGATTTAGTTTCTGATCTTGACGGTTGCATTGAATTGATGACATGATAAAGCAAATACGGCACTCGCTAAACTGCATTTGCATTTGCATTTGATTTGTCTGATCGACATAGGATCTGAATTTTAAGGTATCCTGTTGTGTCCGTTTTTTGACATGCGCGTCTCGACCGACTCGTCGGGACCACACTCGGCACACGACAGTGACCCTGTCGGCGAGTGTGATTGGGGTTTCTTGGTTATCTGTCTTAATTTTCAGTCAAAACAAGACGTGCATAGCATGTTGTTATGTTTTTCAGTGTGAAAAAGTAGACAAAAACAGATAGTTGTATGCAAAAAATATTTTGAGTTGAAGCTGTAATCCATGGGTGGCCTTGAAATGAAAAACCGGAAGTGCACCCACATGGGATCACAGGTCATGCATTATACATACGGTGACGTTAATTTCAAACGGATGGAGGGTGAGCCACGGGTGGAACCCTTCCCCCGTCCTAATTCCCACTTCCTCCCCATACCTCTTCGGATAGAAGCCCAATTATACATACAACAGCATGTGGTTTTCTTCTTTCCCATTTTCATTGAAACTGACAGTTTCAAGTCTGTGAATGGTGATCAACTTTGACAGGGCTGTTAACTCACACGCACGACGACCTCAACACACACACACACATATATTTATAAATATAAGCAAACACACACTATGTGGTTATTAGATTTCCACTTCCATTGTAATTACTTGCACAGAGTCGGTGAATAGTATGCGACTTTGACTCCATTTCAATTCTGTATGGATTGTCCAGGGATCCGGTAGTGATGAAGCGTTTTCACCCATGTTATGGTGCAGAGTGGTAAGGGGTGTACAGATGAAGACAGGCAGATAGTGTAGGAGCCAAGGGACAGCAGCTGGTTGAGAGACAATCTGGAAGGCAGGAGGAGGTGAGGGTTGACAGTATTTTTTTTTTTTTTTTCTTTGATCAGCATAAATCTGAACTCGATTTTCATAATCTTCTAATCTGAACTCGATTTTCAATTATCTACAATCTGAACTCAATTTTCAGTCATCACACACCCGTAATCGAACTCAATGATACATACCCTACACACACCCTCTTCGCAACCTGAGAGGAGGGTGTGCGTAGGGTATGTATTTATAATCAAGTTTGATTGAGGATGTGTGATGATTGAAAATTGAGTTCAGGTTGTAGATGATTGAAAATCGAGTTCAGATTAGTAGATTATGAAAATCGAGTTCAGATAAATACGCTGATCAAAGAAGAAAGAAAAAAGAATAGTCAACCCTCACCTCCTCCTGCCTTCCTGATGGTCTCTTGACCAGCTGCTGTCCCTTGGCTCCTACACTATCTGCCTGTCTTCATCTGTACACCCCTTACACTCAGCACCATCACACCCTTACGTAATATTATTTCTTAACCACAACATTCAGTGTCAAAGTGTTTGCCGACAATATTGTATCATGAATACAAAAAGGTTTATTGATCTGATGGTGGTGTTTTGTCTTTGACTTTGGAATCCTGAATCAGTGAGAGTATCCAGTAGAAAAAAGACTGATAAGTGACAGTTGGAATGAAGATAATTTAAAAGTCAAAAAACCAATCTGTGTAAATTGCAAATTTTCTGTTTATTCAAAACCTTTTTCAAACTAAAACACAGAATGAAGATAAGACAGAATCCTTTCGTTCTGTCTTGGACAACATCCTGATCTGAAGTCCTTTACTTGACATAGCCTGAAACGTAGGTGTCATGGTTGACACATGTAAGAAAGTTTTGTTACAGACCAGATATTATTACCATTATTAGATGTCTTTGCTAGAGCACTGATTCTTAACCACCAAAGTAGCAAAGCCCTACATCCCTCCTGTGTAGTATTGAAGACCTAAATGCCTGTTAGCTGGCATCATCCTGACTGAAACTGAAATATTGTCAATATATTTCAAAATATTTAGTGTTCCATGTTCTTTACTTTAGGCCTTTATTGTTTGGTAGTTGTCTTGGGTATGTGCATTTGTCATTTGTTTAGGATTCCTTTGTCTTCTGTAGTAGTACTAGTAGTGTAATGTATTCAAGATTCTCAATCAGTAGTTAGATGGAAGCCATATAAAGCTAATGTGAAAGATGTCTGTATCTGTCCATTTGTTTGTCTATCTATATTTGTATATGTATAAGCATACATATACATTGTGTATGCATACGCTCATATGTATTCTATTGTATATCACATTAATACTGACAGACACTGGAACAGTGGAAGACACCATATTTAACAGATGTTTGTGTGTACAACTACAAGATTTATTTGTATTCAGTGGAGTCTTGTCATCAATACTTGATGTTTCAGATTCTAGATGAGGTGGAAAGGAACTGAAAATGAAGAGTTTGAGAACCTTGTGGTCGGAATCTGGATCATTGTCAGCTCTGTTAATGACCTGCTGCCCCAGCTGATAGAGGGACCCCAGCTGACTGAACTTGCTGAAAAAACTGTTCAGGTGAGTCTACTATATTATGTTTGCTTGCATTTTGTTACTTGACTTTGACATGGTCTTTCACATTAATTAATACTGTATTCTGATGACTTGATGCATTTAATTCTGCAGAGTATGCCATCTTGGGTAGTACGAAAAAAAGGTAAAATGAAGGATTGATGTATACATTTTAAAACAGACATTGGGGGCTGGAATAGCAGTGGTAGAGGGCCGGACTCGTAATCTTGGGGTGCAGGTTCAAATCTCTGCTGGGCCCATTTCAGTACAGGGGGATTTTTCGCTTGGAGTTAACATTGGTTCTGACTCCATTTCCTGTACAGTCCTTCGAATGAGACTATAAACCGAGGTTCCATGTGTGAATGCACACATAACATCTTGCACACACATAAAATCCATCACCAACTTTTGGAAGAGAAGGCCAGTTTGGCCGTTGGTATGGATGACATGTTACACATAGCATGCAGCTTCCCCGAAGACGTAGTATGGCTGCCTTAATGGCAGGATAAAAAAGTCATACACAAAAACCTCCACTCCCTTTGTTAGGTAGATGGGATTAATCCTAGCCTGTCTTTACAGGGAGTGTCTGCAGGAGTGTCAGCCTGCGTATGCAAATAAAAAAAGGAAAAAAAAAAAACAGACATTTTCATATAGGTCCTTGTTAAGTGAACCATCAAGGACTGCTCCCAGCAGGTTTGTATATATATATATATGAGAAAGGTCAGCAAGATATGAGAGTTTAGCAAGCTTTGAACCCCACCCCCACCCTCCTACTAAATCCCTCACAACCCTCCCTCCTTAATTTCAAGGAAGTTTTTTTTCCTTTGTAGCGACTACATCGACATCCATGAAGCACAGTTCGTTCATGTTTGTTTTGAGAGTTATCTTTCTTTTTTCTGTTGTCAAGGAACAGAGAGTTCCTTCCCATGTTGTTGTGTTTAACAACTGACAAGGCTTAAGTTCTTGGTTGGCCTGTACAGCCATTCTAGAGTTATTAAAAACTCAGAAACTGTACTCAAGGTCTTTGAGTTTTGTGTGTTAGTTTATAAATCACTAAATCTTTTTCATATGTCTCATGTCTGTGTGCTGGCAACTGTTAAGTGTTCACATCAGCAGCAGCAGTTGAGTGAAGTGCGTGTAAAAAAAAATTTTACGCATAGGAACATTAAAAGTGTTTCTTGTTAGATTTATTTTTCAATTTAGATAGTATATTTGGCTGAAAATGCAGACTCGCATGCAAACTTGATAACCAGGAAACAGAAAGAGACTTGGTGACACGAAGTGAGCCAGTAGGACAACAAGACTTAGTTTAATTTGAATAAAACTATCACTTTTTCAGCCTTAGAATTGTTTGCTTTTGTGTCATTGGTCAGTTTTTTTGAAAGGCCATAAATGGATTATAAACTCATATTTACAGCTTTTGAATTAAGCCCATCCCCAGATCTACTGAGCTGTACAGAGACATTGCCCAAGTATGCCTAAGTATGTAAAGAGATGTTGAAAGTGCTTCTGTGTTATTTTAGTATTGTCAGCATACATCTGTAGCTTGTGTAAGTTGTCCAAATATCTGTCTGTAAACTGGAAAAAACAATCAAACATGAGTTCCAGCTAGGTAAAATATTTTTTAGAAACAGTTGTAGTCATCACTGTATGAGATGAAAAGAAGCTGAGTTTGAATTGTAGTTCAGAAAATTGATAAATTGGTGTGATAAGGAGTAAGATACTCTCCTAGTCATCATATTTTTTTTTTCTCCCCACTAGAAGGTACTTGTGTAAATAGATTAATTTGCTGTTTTGCAGAGAGCCTCCTACCCCCGACCCACCCATACTAACGTCATCACCCATCCCTACAGCCTACACTGTGAACCACTGTCATAATTTTTTTAATGCTGTCAAGCCAGTTATTTTAATACACTTGGTGATCTGCTGATCAGACGCTTGCCACTTCCCCAGTCATTTTTTTTCTTGAATATTTGAGGTGTCTCTTTGCCTGCTAGAATGGTGTCTAAAGTGTATATACTGTAACTGGCATTTGTAAGTCAGACTCTTACTGAAAGGTTTCTTAGTTGCTAATGAGCGTGAAGGGAATGTAAGAGTGACATAAAAAAAAAAAAAAAAAAAATCTCTGGCAGGAGATGTGTAAGATTGCTATGTAAACAAAATTTTCTTCTATTTCAGACAATGTGCCCGCGTTATTTTAAACATCAAATGGCAACAGCTCGATCCAAGCGAGCAGGATCGACAGAATTTGGAAAATGCGCTGTCAATATGCCATCAGTTTATGGAACCTCTGGGCTTCACTCGTTTTGGAGAGGTCATCGCTCTCATGACAGAGCCATGGACTGATCGAGTCCTTACCATGGTCATGGGTAGTGAAGAGGATAATGAAGAAGGTGAAGGTTAGTCAGTTTGTTTCTTCTCTCTCTCTCCCTCTCTCTCTCTCTCTCTCTCTCTCTCTCTGTTGCATATTAGAGAATTTGTTTTTGAAATGTATTATGAATGTCCATGAGTTTTTTAGAGTAAGACCACATTACTGAACATGCACATATATTTTGTGTAATAATGCTGAGTTACTGTATGTGATAATTTGTATAAGAATACTTCTTTCAAAAACTACTGTTCTTATCATTATGACTGTTATAGAAATTACTATGATCATTCATTGTCTGATTGTCAAATGATGTTTTAAATTAGGTGAGAATCAAGTTTTAATTTTTAATGGTTACTGTCAATGAACAGCTTGGTGTGAACAGAAACTGGTAATTGTCCTTTGAATTAATTGTAGATGCACAGAAATTACTTGTCAGAGGAAATTGGATCCCAACAGATTTAGACTCTAATACCTAGACAGTTCTAAAATTGACTGTTCAGTTGAAACACCATTGATAGCAGCAGGAACTCTTATGTTGTAGGCAGTGTGCCTGTGTTACTGTTCATTAGATACAGTGGTTAAGTGTTAATGCTGAGGTTCAAATGCGGATCGCTCAGTTGCTTGCCCCATATGTATGAAAACCAGTTCACCCCATTAACAACATAGATTGAAAATACTAGTGATGGAGGAAACCTCACAATATATCTTTTTATATAGGACCCCAGAACTTGTGTCACAAACCCAGTAAATCACTGAAATGTTCAGGTTTCTTCTGGGACATAGCAAAAGATGAACTATGGAATGTTTGGTTGCTGGCTCTTTGTGCTGAACATTTGGTTGCTTGCACACTGTCTTCTTTCATTTTTCTTTTTTGCAGGTAAACTCATCAAAGTGCATTGACAGTTACTGAAAGAAATTGAACATAATACCTTTTTGACCCTTCTCTGTTCTACCAGGACTTGCATACATCAAAGGTCAGGATCCAGAAATCCTACAGCTGCGAGTTGATTTGATGTATCAGGAAAACTGTGATGAGTTTGCCTTGAACCTGTGTTCCTGGTGCCTGAAACACCCTGCACTTGCTGCTGATTTCACCCTGCACAAGATAAAATTCATTTTGCTTCATCGATTGGGCTGTATTGACCGTCTGCAAGAAGAAGTAAGCTAAAACTTTTTTTTTTGTTTAATATAGACTGTGTCACACTTTTAACTAGTCAAGTAAATGGTGGTGTGATGATTTCCAAGTGAAACTGAAGTATTTTTGCAAAGAAATATCTGTTTTGAAACCATTCACTTGAGCTTACTGCCAGTTGATCTCAGATTTGCCGTGGCATCCTCGTGGTTCATACAGTGAAATTGTTCATCTGGTTGTTTATGTGGTCATCTAGGTTTGTTCGTATTTTACCCCACCACCCCCACCCCCTTTTTTTTCTTGAATATAGTATTTGGGCATACTGAAAGAAGGAATTTTTATGTTGCAAGGCTTTACCTCCCAACTGTTTGAAGAAAATGTGCTGTTGGAGGAATAGTTTTTTTTTTTTTTTTTTTTTTGTGGTTACCATGGTGATGATCAGGCTTTTGTGGAGGAAACAAATGATAGTTTTTGAAACCAGCTGCAGTTGTACAGTGGTTAGCATTGTGGATTTGTGAGTGTCTGAGAGATCATGAATTGAATTCCTATTAGAGCCATTTATTTGTGGGACTTTACCTAAGACCAGCTTCTACCCAAAGTTGAGTTTGCAGTGAATTTAGTTGGAAAGACTGTAATCACACAGCAGAGTTTCTTCCACTGAATGGATGTGTCTCAGATTTGCGCAACAAAACTACAGGCTTATTGATATAAAATTTATGTTCTTCTGATAATATTTGACGAAGTTATGATTTTTTTTTTAAAATTCTGGACTTAGAAAATTTTGCGAAAGTGGCAATTTGCTTCAGACCCCAACTTTGAGGTACCATAAATCCATTTCTATGTTCTCAAATGAGCCCAGATTGTTCCTGGCTACTCTCATGCACTTATAGATAATGCCCAATTTTTTCCTTCTGTCTTCTCTGAATAAATAGTCAACAGTGTAATGCTGAAGTTGGTTAAACACGCAATTTGCGCAAAAGGGTCACTTTTTACGTAAATTACACTTGTCTTTACATGTTCAGTAATTTGTATCTGTATGTTGTACAATGTTGTTTTTATACCAAAATGATTTTAAAAAGCTTATAAAACACACATATATAACACATTTTGCAAGATCTTTCATACATAATTTTAATTATGCAACAGTAAAATATGGTCTTGTAAAGAACAGAAAGTATACATTTAACAGCTTTTTGGCCATCAAAAATATTTTTTAACAGTTTTCAGTCACAATGATATGGTGCACAGTCTTTAAAAGTATATAATAACATATGGTTTCTATGAACTCTCTGGGTCTTTTTTTTTTTTTTTTTTTTCCGACAGATAGTTTTGTATTCAGATATAATTTTTTGTGACTGTCTTTCTGTCAATATGTGCCATTGCTGTCTTGTCAGTCTTTACAGCCAGTCAACAACAAAGCTTGAACTCCACCCCTCTTTGTTCCTCAAAGTTTCTAAAGTGACAACAACAGCATTTGTCACTTTGGTGTCACGTGGAATCTTCAAAAGCTCAGGCTTTTTTCAGAGTTTTCCAACTGATGCCAGCTGAAGACAGAACATCATCAATGTTATCCAAATCAACATCTTCATTTAGCATTGCTGAAAGTTCTTTAGCTGGCAGCTTCTCGGCCTTGAGTGTACAGCGCTGGATCACCCCTTTCAACCTGTTAATCAGGAAGCTGGTGTCGGGGGGAAAAGCCGAAGAAACCATTCTGCCACAGTGTCAAAAGTCACAGACTTCCCATTTTCAATTCGAAATCTGTCAAGCTGCAGTAACAGTCTATTTGTGCAGCTGGATATGTCGGGGGGGGGGGGGGGGGGTGGGTCTTCTTCCTTTACCAAACACCAAGAAGCAGCGCTTCAGTTCTTTGTACTGGTCGTCCTCTGCAAAACACACACACACACACACACACACACACAGTGCACACACAGCATACACACACACACACACACACACACACACACACACACACACACACACACACACACACACAGACATGCACACACCACATACAGTACACACACACAGTATGCACACGCACACCACATACAGCATACACATGCATGCATGTGCACAGCACACACACACACACACACACACACACACACACACACACACACACATGCATACACACATGTGTAACCATTGTGTTTACTAACAAGAAGGAGGCAAGTACAATTAATGAATTATGTTGCAATTTTAGTGGGTAAGATTACTAAATTAAAAATATAAACTACAGCAGAAAATATATGTCAGGAACATAAGAATGAGAAGAGCAAAATTACATTAGCAGCCCAGAAAGTTCTTCATTTATAACACTGAAGACTGTAGACCACATGCACACATACCACATATTACGAAGAAAAAAAAAAAAAAAAAAAAGAAAAAAGATAAGATGATGAAAGTTTATTTTTGTGGGTCAGATTACCATGTGCTTGGGCAATTCTTACTACATTTAAAAATAAATAACTGCAAATTTATTTCAATAAACAAACTGAAATCAGCAGCAAACTTTTTTTTTTTTTTTTTTTTGCAAGGTCTTTGTGTTCTTGTGATGTTTATAGTGTGAGATGAACCTCTTTGTGTGTGTGTGTGTGTGTGTGTGTGTGTGTGTGTGTGTACACATGCATGCACGCACGCAAGAGAATCTACAGTTTGTAAAAGCAATGCATTCAGTGACTCCGTCGCGCGGCTGCGATCATCGCGGCCATAGCAGACGACACGTTCTGTTCAGGACCCTAACTTGGTCCAAGTCACGTGACCTTTTCATAAGAAATACTGAAGAACTACAATGTAAATCATATTTTCATGACACAGGTTTTTCAAATTGATGTTTCAATTACTTGATTACAATGTAAAAATCCTTCCACAAAGCTGAAGATAAATACAGTCGATCGTGAAGTTGAAGTGTCGATTCAAACATAAGGCTCTCTCAGGTCACATGTTTTTAAAAAAGATTTTTAATACAATCGCGCTCTAAGTACACAAAATATAACTTATAGAATTTAGTAAATATATCGACTTACCTTTCCGTGTTGTTTCTAGCTAGCGCCGATTGTTGAAAATTCGGTGAAAATAGTGTTGGATTTGTAAGCGATGACACAGATATGTCTGACTCGTCCGCCATTGTTGACATGCTTACAGTCTTCGAATAGTACCATCCGGAAGCCGCTCGGGGCGCGGCGCGCACAGTTTCGTATTTGTTGACCCCAATTATTGGAAAGTGCGTAATATGAGCTTTATTTTGATATATTTTTTTGAACAGATTCGGTTCATAATTACGGATTTTATCATAATTTGAAGTTTTAAAACATAATTTTTAGGAACTTAACTAAATTTTTTCTATACCCTTACTGCATACGAAAATGAAGCTTGAAGTCTCCTCTACAACTCTGTATCAGTTTCATTGAGCTATTTGCGCACGCCGCGCTCCCCCTCGTCGAGGGAAGAAGGTGGGTGTAAGAACTTGTGTTCTGAAAGTCGCGACGGCATGCCTCCCGACGGCGGACAAGTACTTCTTTACAAGGTTGATAATTAACTTATTATGTTCTGTTAAATGATAAAACCTATCCAAAACGAAAGAAAAAGTACTGCTAAATTGGCAAGGGGCCTGCATTGGAATACCTACTTGAATGTATGAAAGTGAGCATAAAACACAGCCCTGTCATGCAGTTTCAGACCAGAATAGAACCACACACCATCATCTTCTTCTTCTTCCTCATCCTCACTTATTAGCACTAGGGGAAAAAAAAGGCTCAAATTCTGTATAGCTTTGTGCCCTGCTTCAGAGCTGCCTGTTCTCCCAGACTTTTCAGGAATTTCTCTAATTTAGATATTATTCCCAAAATCATGAATTTAGTAGAAAAAAATCCAGAATTTTAAGATTTTGTTTGAAAATTGAAGATTTGAGGGGTCATTTTTGAAAATAGATGACAGAGCATTGCGGAATTAAGTCCAAGTGATGTTAGTGGGTGTTGGCAAGTGAAGTATGTGTAAGAAAGATACAGTTTCTTTTTAGATCCCACATATGTCGGCTGAAACACAAGGGAGTTGAAAATGTTTGTAGTCAAAGACCAAACCGTCCTCTCTTCACTCCACCCACTCTTGACACCAAAGGTTGGTGAGTTAGTGGTGAGGTCATCAGTGCTTCTCTATTTGTAAATTCTTGGGGACTGAACAGACACATAGTGGTACACTCTTGCATTGTCAATGGGGGGCTTGGTATGTGATGTTTGGTGTATGCTAGATGAAAACATGACCACTAAACACCACTATACTGACTCAGCAGCAATGCAGTGGCTCTTCTGGTGGGTTGCCCTATGATGACTAGCATTGACTGCTCCCTATGGATTGCTAGTGCGGGGTTTCAACAGGACAAGTTAGGGTGTAGCTGTGGAAGGGGAGCTGGAATGAGCTGCATGGGTGAATAACACGGAAGTGGCATGGACATTGAGGCATGAAATTGAGAGAAGATCATAAGAATGACAGTTTTCACACAAATTGAACACTGTGAACTCTCGCAACTGATACTTCGACTTCAACACTATGTTATATATATATAATCATGTAAACTTTTAGTATGTATATATATGATGTCTTTGGTCTCATGTTTTGGTAGCTTTCCAGAACCAAGAGAAGAAATCTAGCATGGAATATTGAAGGATGGCAGCCCATAGGCTTGAGAACTGGATCAAGCTTTTCTTGATGAATTGAAAATATTGATGAAATTCTGTTTCGTGGAAGAAAGAAGACTGATTGGAATGACTGTGAATTTTGGAAGGGGTAGGCTTGAATCCAGAACCATGTAAAAACTGCAGACATACATACGAGCCTGTCTGATTAGGTCAAGATAACAGACCTGCCATCCATTACGCATTTCGCATAATTTATTATGCCCAAGTGATAAAAAATCTTATGCCTTTACGCATTTAGCCAAAAAATTACGCATTGAAAGTTTAAAAACAAACAAAAAAAAAAAAAAAAAACGGACGAAAAAATCGGCTTATGTACAGACACGCACGACACCGTGCATATAACCAGTAATCTTCAAGAAGTGTTTTTCTGGTCATGCGCAGTTCGTTTCACCATCTTTAATATTCAGCGGAGTTGGCGTCCTTTTGAAGTTGTAGCTACGAAAATGTCGAAACGTGGAGCAGAAAGCTCTGGACAAGATGCGAAAAAGAAAAAAACTTGGTCAAAAGTCCCGAAAAGAATACTCGGAAAAGTTCCCCAGCATACGACCTTCGGCCAAAGGTGTAAATTGTGCACGGTGTAACCACTTGCGAATTGGACTTCACAATATCCCATGGAGGGATGGTGGATGTGAAGCGTCACCTTTAGTCACGCAAGCACATCGGTTCCTCTGACGTGCCAGATTCTTTCAGCATCACACAGTTTTTTTTTTTTTCAGACTGTAGACACCTCGAAAGAGGATGAAATGAGGAAAAGGGTAATTCGGGCTGAATCATTGGTGGCCGGATTTTTCGTCGGGCACAGCATTGCTCTTAGTGCAGCAGACCATGCATCCCAGCTTTTTAAAGAAGCGTTCTCAGATTCGGAGATCGCAAACAGTTCAAGAGCGGTCGAACAAAGACAACACACATTGTGAGGACCCTTGCCATGGGGGACTGCAGAATGGACCGTTTGTGTGGGATGGGGGGGGGGGGACAAATTCTTTCCTGGGGTGGTGCGATACTTAAAAAAAAATGACACAATCGCCCCTGAGCTGATAGCCAACACCACATGCACTGAGTCAGCAACAGGGGAGAACATTTTTTGAGGTTGTTCCTGGCGCACTATCAAGCCTGTGTGCCATGGCAGAACTGCCTGTCCTTGGTTTGTGATAATGCCAATGTGATGACTGGCAGAACAAAGGTGTCATCGCATATGTTTGCATATGTGTTTCCAGTGTATTCTACATTTTCATAATTTTTAAAGATTTCTTGTGACCCTTAAAAAAGCTTGTTTTTGAAGAAGAAAAGTAAAGTTCACAAAAATTGTGCAAACAATTTCATCGCATCGTGTTTGTTTGAAAAAAAGGTAGGTAGATGTCACGCTTGATTACTCTTAGCTCTCTGAAATTACACATTTCTGCCTCACTGAGCTTCAATTCTTACTCATTGGTCTCTTAGGGGGTTGGCAGGTCTGAGATAAGAATGAGACAACAGAGCATCAAAATAAAGTTTATGAAAGATTTACATTTTGGATTGTTAAAGTTGAAATGTCTAGTGTGCTGGTCATAATGTGAAAATATAGTAACTTTTGGAGTCTTTCTTGTAATTTAATGTTAAAGGGACACTGCCTTTTTTTTTTCGCAAATCTATGTTAGTTCGGACAAAAAGTAAATGGATCATATACAAATATGACAACTCATTTTAAAAAAGTAATTGTACACAGGCAGAATTTAGCCTCAGACTTTTACATGATTGAGGACAAAGTAGGTCTAACGTATGGTTTCAGGTCTCAGGAAGATGATGGCAATGTGTTCATATGCTG
Organism: Conus betulinus; assembly: GCA_016801955.1. NCBI lineage: Eukaryota > Metazoa > Mollusca > Gastropoda > Neogastropoda > Conidae > Conus > Conus betulinus. The sequence continues at coordinate 452,411 of JADBJO010000349.1, read as the reverse complement.
AAAAGATTTGTTTTGCCAATTTGCCCTTCAAATGAAAAAACGTAAAAAAAAAAAAGACAGATGTACAGACAGTCATATGTTTGTCAGTTTCAGCTTGCTAGATATGCTGGCTTTTTTAATCATTATTAAACTTTTTTTTTCTAAATTCTATTCATTTCCTTTATTGTAGTGTCACTGAATGTGTGATTTTCAATCCATAGGATAGTTTAGTAGCCAAAGAGAAAAAAGAAAAAAAAAAAGGGACTGAATTGTCATTCTTTTTTTTTATTTTTTTTTTTATTGCACTAGTCTCTGATTTGTCATATTGATGGCTCTGGTATGTTAGTTTGGGATCCTTACACTTCATTTTTGTTAAAGTGATTACAACTCTGTGAATTGAGATATTGATTTTCTTCATCGCAGTGCCAGTGCATGGGCCCTGGACACAGCATACGATTGATCAACAGTCTTCATGGAAAGGAGGAACACAAGGAGCTGTGCACCATGCTCGCTCAGACTTTTTCTTATTCAGAACTGGATCAAACCTTCAGACAATTACTCCAAAGTGGTAAGCTTTCTTTGCATGAGGCTGTGATGAAACGCACAGTGAGAAAGGGAGCAATCTGAATGAATGTAGTAAATGTATTTTTCATTGATAATAATTTGCTGCAACAATCAGTAAATTTCAGAACTGAGAAAATGTCAATATCATGTTTGAAAAAAAGAGAAAAGCACACACTCCACTTGCAAAAAAGCACACAGACATGCCGAGAGCACACACACACACACACACACACACACACACACACACACACACACACACACACACACACATTCTGTTGTGAACTTCAATGTCAACTGAACATATTTAGCATTGGGTTCTTGAGTTGTCTCAGTTACAAAGAAATCAGTTTTTTTTTTCTCTTGTAAATGACCATACACACATGTACCAGTGATCTTCTATGATCACTTCTTCCATTTATAATGTTATTTGAGATTTAAATGTTTGTTGAACTTTAAATGTGATACGGATAGTATAGAAAAAAAGCTATCAATGGCCCGAAGGAGAAAGGAACAACATACATCTGATCACATATTTTCAAGATCTGAGCTGTACATTAGAATTGTTTCTGTCATGCACAAAACGTTTCTATGCCTCTCTGAAAATTAATTATTAGGCAAAGTACTCTTAATAGTTCCAGTAGTCAAAATGAATGAAGAGGCTTTTTTCTCACCCCCTAAAACTGTGCCACTGGTGCCCAGTTAAGGTATGTATCTTATACATCAGTGGCAAGTCGACCAGTTGGAGAATTTTACTAATAGAGTGACAGACTTTAGAAACAACTCGTATGCAAAGAAAATACGCAAATTTAATGAAAGTGATATCCTGTTTGAGACATTTGCTGGTTCCGTGATCTGTACTTGATTTATGAGAATAATCAGAATGATTTGTTAGACTGACAGTGTAGGGAATTAGAAAATTTATTAGCACTAAGAGATGGGACAGGAAAAAAAAAAAGGAAAAGAAATCAACTGACCTGCTGGCCAAACCAAACAAAAAACACCTAACACCAACACCTTATATGATATGAATCCTTATTGTATGGAGTTTGTGTTGTGCAGGAATTGCTCCGACTGTGGATAAGACTTCAGTACCAAGCTGACGAAGATCAAGATAATTTTATCAGCAATCTGTGGGCTGTTGCCAAGGGTGTCACGTTCCACAGAACAACTGCTGTTTATTATTGATGCTGTGAGAGAAAAGGTAGGTAGGGAAAAAAGGTAGAGAGAAAAGGTAGGAATTTGACACTGACACACATGTTGAAAGTACGCCATAGTATTACAGTGAAAGAACATCAAGTTGTTGTTGTCATACCCTGGCTAAATGACTCCAGGGATCATCCAAACAACCGAAGTACGTGAACACCATGGTACAAATGCATCTGCTAGGGATGAGAACATTACGTGTGTGACCGTTTTTGATTACCCCACCACATGGGCAGCCACACTTCGACTTCGAGGGATTTTGGAGACTGATAATGTTATGCTAGGAGTTTGCCACAACTGAAGGTAACGGAGCATAACAACATTTTGATGTAGCCATGGTGTTCTAGCCTTTGTCAATTATCTGACGCAGCCTTAAGCCAAGGTGGAGGACATCAAGTGAAAACAGAATCCTATGATCAGCTGTAGTTTGGTTGTCTCCAAGCTTTTTAGGGTGAAGATGACATGTATATAGATTAGATTTTTCCGTGTGTATTTATGTGTGGTATGTCAGTCTACCAGTCTGACTGTCTCTGTGCTTTATTAAAGAAGTCTGCAAAGTTGGGCAGGCAATCAGTTGTGTCAGGTATGTGGTGAATGCTGTGAACTGCCCTGCAGGCAAGCACACCATTTTTCAAGCGTCTACTGTGGAGAAATCAAAGTTCAGCATTATTTTGATCTTGCAGCTGGAGATTTAGCTTTGTGAAGGTAGATTTTAAATTACTGTCTTTAACATCGGTATAATGTCTCGTGCCAAGTGATTGGGTGAATCAGGAGACATTGACCGCTCAGAATGGAGCTTACAGGTTGTTCGATTAAGCCACTTGCTGACAATATAGCAGATGATGATGATTGGTTGGATTCAGGGATGATTAGCATAGTATGTGCTACGGATGTGCGCATTGTGTTTTTCTGTTCCTGTGTAGTTTTGTACTCTTATAAATTCAGATTTATTGCAGATTAATGAGCAGTGGTTTTATCCGGCGGCAGATGAAAATTTTGTCTACCATGTCAGAAAAATATAAAGAATGCCCTAATTACTTATTTGGTGGTGTTCAGCCATGTCGGTTAAGATCAAGTATATGCAGCATATCAGCTAGTAAGAGGCCTTCCGATGACAATTGCTTAGCCGTAGAGCCAGTTTGAATTAGCATTCCCTCTGCAATGTGTCATAACATTCATCCAGCAACAGTTCCCAGTTACTGATACTGGTGATAAAAACTTAGGGTGTACATGTGGCGAGGAAGTTGAAACTTATTATGCTATGAGAGCTGGGCATGAAGGCCAATGGACCACATAATTTGAAACTTTTTTTTTTAATGAAGATTAATGAGGATGATAAAGAGGGTGTGGAGTTCTGTCCTAATCTGAGACAGCCTGACAGTGCTGTACTATCTGCTTACTTTCATAATATATTTTGGTATCAGCCAGGCCTGACAGATACAGACACTTGAAGTGTTGGTCAGGCAGTTGAGTTAAACTGTTAGAAACACACCTTTTACACTGGATTATGTGGATCTAGTCTCCTAATTGAACCACAGGAAACTCAACCCTGGTAGGAGGCTGTTAGGGCCAAAATATCTTGCAAAGTAAATGGCTGTGCTGGGAATTGAAACCATGACTCCCCAGCGGGGATTCACTGTGCTAACCAATGCAACATGGTGGCAGATGAATTAATAAGATTTATTTGAAATAATGATTGCAATAATTGGATCATCTGGACATTATAAACTTAAAATAGTGACAGTTAATCTTTTTCCTTTATGAGGTGACTTTATTATCTTGAAACAAAAAAATAGACAGACAGTATAGTTCTGTAGATTTTGTTGTAATAAAAAGAATTTTTCATGCTGTTCTTTTATAGAGTATCAAAAAGATTGTTTCATGCAGTTCTATTACAGATTATTTCAGAATTGTTTAAGGTCAGAATTTCTTTTTCCAGTTCTGATCTTGATAATGGAATTGACTTGTATTTCTCTTTTCAAGTTTGACCAGAGTATCAAAAACATGGGATAGAGGGCTGTCACTTACCTGTTAACTTGAACTAAGGTCAAGGTTACACAGTATATAACAGCAATATTGTAATATCAATCAAGAGATAGTTGCCATTCAGAAACTCATTATCATAGCTGTACCAGATCGCATCTTTATGTCTCTTAGATCAAATCAATTTGTTGTGTGAGAAGAAAAGTCAGTAAAACAGAACTGTAATTTTTTTTTTATATATATATCTGTGACTGTGAGAACTCCTTTGCATTTTAGATAATTATTTTCAGTGCATCATGAAGATGATCTGATCATTACACAGTGGAGTGTAACACTGTGGTACTTCCAGCATAAAAAAAAAAAAAAAAATCTCGAACAGTTATAATTTGGTTTGCCACTTTGGCCTGGAATGGTTTTGAAACCTTTGAGTTTCATTGATTGCCTGCACTCAAAGCTTTATGATCTTTACTACTCTGTATAAGTTCAACTGCCTCTTTTTTTGTGTGTGTTCCTTTCATGTGTAGCAGGTGGTAGCTTATATGCTGTCTTTTCTTCAGTCTTTTTTTTTTTTTTTGATTCATGAGTCTTAATTACAAACCATGAAATCCTGCTTCCTTCAAGTTAATATAGTTAAGCAGAAAATGAGTTTTTATGAGTTTGAAATATTCACATGTGATATTCAGAACTTCTTTTTTAATTGATATTGTTTCAGTGTGGGGATAAGTTCCTGCAGTTTTACTTGGACCTGTGTATTTTTGCCATCAACGTGGACAAAGGCTGCTGGGAAAAACTTAAGGAGGCCACAAAGACAGGACCCAATGAAGAATTGATGGCAAGAAAACGAGACATGTCTCAGGTAAGCTTGCCACTGTCAGTATATTCAGGAGACTCGTTCTTGGCTGATGTGTGTTGGAAAATAAGTGAAACTATGAAATCCCCAATTCAGTCATCGGCTGATTAACCACATGAAAGGTTGCAGCCTTTGATATTGAAGCAGAAATCCAGAGTAGACCTACTATTGTAATTTTTGGTTTAGTGCTTGTATAATAGGCAGACAGACAGATGGAGAGAGAGAAAGAGATCCTGTACAAGCTGCAGTTTGGAGTTGAACTGATCACAAGTATTTAAAAGGCAAAACGTTTGACGGGATGGGTAGTCTTCAGTTCTGCTTGGATTTATCTGTTTGAGGAGTTTGTACAGTTGATAATCTTGAGCAGTACATGTTTTTTTTTTTTTTTTTTTTTTTTTCAAACTTAACAGCTGACTGTTGTGTGTGTGTGTGTGTGTGTGTGTGTGTGTGTGTGCTGTGTGTATTTTTTGCTATTTTTTCCAGCCTTGTTACAGCTGTTCAGTTGATTGGACTATACAGACACAAAAAGATTTTGGAAAAAATAGTAAAATTCCTGAAAAAAAATCAACTTTAATACAGTACACAGATACAGGTTGGGCACACTCAGAATACGTAGATCAAAATGCTGTGTCAATAGTAGATCATGAGAAACAGTCAAGCAGGAAACAATCCTTTGAAGAAGTTGAATACACTTTCCCCCCTGCAGTTAAAAGCGTGAAAGTGTTGACTTGGTCATGGTGATTCATCACTATCAGAAGCCAGAGAAATCGGAATTATGGAGAAGAAAAACTTGAAGGATTGAATACTAAAAAAAAAAAAAAGATTTGTGTGTATGTTTTAAATTGTATGTGATAACCAGATGCTGTTCTGTTGTGTTGTTGCAGGTGTGCGACAAGTTGGCCCACATTGTGTCCCATGTGTCTCCCAAGATCGCTTTCTGCTGTGCTTTGACTTCGTTCGCCATGATGCCATCTGAAACGTCTTTACAGGCTGTACGGGACGCACACCGGAGAAAGAGCTGCGCGGAGGTGTCCACCAAGGCTCAGTGCTGCAGCAACTGTGCAGCTGACCAGGGAAAGTGTCTGAAGAATGACCACAAAGATCAGGCAAGCCGGGATGTCAATGTGGCCACGCTGTATGAAGTGGAGCGGCTATGCAGCATGCTACGTCCATCTTACCTCAGCTGTGACAGTGACTTGGCTTCTCTGCTGTCTCTGTGCAAACAGTACCTGATGAAAGAAAAAGGAGAGCCAGTCAAGTCTGTCCTGCTGCCTCACAAATCTCTCCATCCATTGCAGGAGGTGTCCCCCGCAGTGTCTGGAGCTGCTGCATCAGACGTGGGTGTCAAGACCACTATCCAGCAGAAGCCTGTTTCTGTCCGCAAAACTGTTGATGCTTCATCTAATGTCAGCAATGTAGCCATCCCATCAATTACAGGCACTGGGCACAGTTCTGGAAAAAGTACTCAAGTGGAAGGACGGCATCAGCTTCCCAGGCTGCCGCAGCATCAACACACATTATCCAACAGTTGGTGTTGAACCAACTGCCTTCAGACACTGTTCAGATCTTACTGAATCTTATCCACTCAAAGAAGGTGTCACCTGTGCACTTGAACCATATCATGACTAAGAACCCAGACAGATCTGTGCACATTCTTCAGAACCTTGTCAATCATTTTAAGCAAGCAGGTGTTGTGAAACAAGTGACTGATGAGCAAATGCTGCGGCAAGGTACTCAGCAATCACCACAAATTCAGCAGAAACTCCCAGAACAGCAGCCTCAGGTGAAGCAACCAGCTGTGCAGCAACAGCACCTCAAGACTCAGTTTGGCATGCCTGTTGTGACTCAGTCAGCTGCTGTGGCGTCAGGTGGTCAGCTGAGAAAGGATCATGTGACAGGTGGCCATCAAACAGTCTTTGCAAGAAAACATAGTCCATCGGCCATTGACAGGGCAGACCAGAACAGTTGGAAGGGTTGCACAGACCATTGAATCTGTCTCACAACAACTTCCTCTCAAAGTTTGTCCCTTTCAGCAAGCCAGAGTTCCTGCTTCATGTTCTCCCATGTTGCAGAGAGGACAACAGATTCGACCTGTTGCACCGTCTGTGTCTGGTGCACAGTTTTCCAACACCAGTGAGGTAAAAGTGACTGCCCCAGTCCAGATCATGACTCTAAAACAGCCACTCTTCTACAGACAACATCCAGAGCTCAGATTCATACCAGCTCAAAAATACCAACCCATATGTCAGAGGAAGAGCGATATCTCTGCAGAAGACTCCACAAATTGTGCGCCTTCCATCGACCTCAAGTGGTATGAGTGGTGGCAAGTCCACATGTAGACCAAAAATTCTACCCAAGACAGTTCACAGATTACCTGAACAAACTGTCGCATATGGGAAGACTGCTACTGCCAATAGTCAGGTGTCTTTAGCCTGCAGTGAAAATGCAGGCAATCGCCACTACTCCATCAACAACTTGCTATTTACAGGGGGAACAACAAAACAGCACTCTGTCTATTACACTACCACACCTTGCCTGAAATTTCTGTGGACAGTATTTCGGATACTTTACAGGCTCTGAGCGGTCCCTCTTATGGAGGTAGCCAGGTAACATTGACAGGACCAGGCACACAGATGGATTTGTCAGCCTCCTTTTCTTCCGATACTCAGCAACCTTGTAACATGTCGTCTGTTCTCACCACACCATCAGTGTCAGACACAGACCCCCCTCAGATCTGCACAGATTCAGATATCTGTTTCCTTTAGAGACTTCAAGTATCCATCAGAATTCAGCCACAATGGCAAGTATGCCCATTCTCTGCTCGCCCTGCTCAAGACTCTAACACATGTGGACAATCTTTGCCTTCATTTTCATCTCTTTTTCTGGCAAATCCATCTGCTTTGCATGTTTCAGTGCCCATCACTTCAGCATCTAGTTCTGCTTTCATTCCACAAACTGCAGTCATGAAAACTTCTCCAGGACAAACCTATGGCCAGAAATTGACATCTCAAAAGAAGTTAGAGAACATTGGAGTCAAGAAAAGCAAGGAATGGCATGTCTCAGACAAGGAGAAGATGATGCAGCTCTTGAAACAAGCAATGACAATCAAGTTGACAAGAAAGAGAACAGCATGAGCTCTGGATTGATAACAACAGACACACAAACCCCTAGTCAGTGTGCAGTGGGACTTTCTGCCTCTGCCACTTTGGGAGGATCTAAGTATGTTTGTGGATCATCGTCAAACTTACAAACCTCTGCAACTAGATCCCTCTTCCAGCAGTCTCCTCACCTGATGCAGTCTACGATCAGCAAGCCCATATCCCAACAGCCTCCTCAGACAGTGCTACAGTATACCACTGGTTCTCATCCTACTGTGGTTGTTAGTGCTTCCATTCCTGCTGTTGACATAAGGACATGCATGTCCAGCAGCTTAGTAGTATCTTCATCCTTAACTGCCAGTCAGCATACTCCTGTTGCTACCTACCCATCCCAAGCTTTTCTGGTCAACGAAACATCCAGTCCAGACTGACTCCCAGCAGAAACATTGTGACTTCCACTCTGCACAACTTTCCCTCAACTTCTGCTCCTGTAACTGCCACTCCTGTTCGTATTCCCATGCAACAGAACAGACATCCTGCAGCTGGTGACAGTATTAACATACTTTTGCCTACTCAGACACTGGTGAACCCTGAAGTTGGCCTCTCTGCTCTGCTCAAGCTGTCGATCCTTTTAAAACGCATCCAAGGACAGAGGGTAACAAAGTAGAAGGTGCTGGGAAAAATGGGATGGAGGCCATCACTTCAGAAGCTATCCCTACCAGTATTTTGCCCGAAGGTGGTGGTGTCATAGAGAGAGCCAGATCTGGGAACCAGTCCATTGCAACATACCGCTGCATCATCTGTGCCAGAGCGTTCATGACTCTGGATGCTCTACGATTTCATGTGAAACAGGTCTGCAGGCCTGGCTTGAGTGTGAGCAACAGTGTGACTGTCACTAGTGTCAGCAAAACTAAGCCTAATGAAGCTGTGTTTGAAACAAGTACTGTCTTTCAGTGCATGCGTTGTTTTGAAACTCTGCATCAGTGAGGCAGGGATTCGTGCGCACAAACTTGTGTGTAGCAAAGGATTTAAACTCAAAGCTAAACCTAGGTCCAAAGTCAAACCAAAAGTCATGGATCCAGAAGCAGAGGAGGCCACTGAAGCAAAAGTAAAGGAACTGTTGGAAAAATGTTTAGGGGAGAACAGGGAAAAGCTCATGCAGGAAGCTGAGGTTCAGGCAGCTAAACAGGCAAACTCAAAAAAGAAATTGCCCAAAAAGCGCCCCTCTGTGGATGAGGAAATACCAGATGGTAGTTCAGGAGGAAAGAATCCCAAATTAGGGGAAGCATCAGCTGTGTCTCAAACTCAGCCTCATGCAATGCAGTGTGGCGTTTCTGAACCTGTAGCTTATTTCAGTAACTTCATAAATGAAGAACCTTCAACAAGTACAAGTTTAAATGAAACTGTGAGAGTGCCTACATCTGCACAGTGTGTAACCACCACCTTCTCTTCTCATCCTGCGACAGCAGTATCAACTGCTGCTATTGTGAGCTTTGGAACGGCTGCTGCACCTCTTGCTGGAGGAGCTAACCAGATTCAGTCAATTGCTGTACCCATGATGTCGCATGTAACCACATGTAATACCATAACCCTGTCAGTGGAGGCCAAGGATGTCAACTGCAAACCACAGCCAGAGAAATTTTTGTGACCCCAGACATGTATCAATGGATATTTCAAGCAGTTCACACTCAGCAGATGACAATGAAGTTGGTGGTTCAGTAGGACAACTATGTCTTCCGGATGAATCATCAAAGACTGAAACGTCTGAAAATACTGACTGCAGGAAACAGGAAGTGGTAGAGGAAGCTGTCACTATTCCTCAGTACCACCAGGAATTAGTGGTTCTTGTGGTGGTACCTTTTTCAAGTGCTCAAACTGTGGGCAAACTTTTGTGTTCTATGCAAAGTTTTAGAGAGCATTGGCAGGAAATGTATTGCCAAAAAACCACTTGCGGTCACATCAAAGTCAGGGCATGAATCGAAAGAAACAGCTAAAGCAGTGGGTTCAAGAATAGTGGACATCTCTGAGAAAGTGTGTTCAGAATCTGCAAGCTGGTCAGACCACAGTAATGAGCATTCAGGAAATGCTCAAGAGACTGCAGTGGAAGGGATAGCCAAAGGAATCAAGGCCTAGCTGATTGTAACATGGACAGGTTCCCAGCAAAACAGGAAGACAAACATGGGTCAGCAGCAACTCTTGTTAAACAGTCTGTAGTATTACTGGAAAAAATCAACTTGCCTGAGAAATCCAGCTCTGACGCTTTTAGAATAGTGGAAAATGCAGACAGTCAAATAATCTATGCAGAAACTGATGAACATTTACAGACGAACAGTTGTAACAGGAGTTCACATGATTGTTCTCCTGTGGTTTCTGTGAAACGATGCACGTCAAAGGACAGTGGACTCTGGGGCAAACATTGCAAAATTCAGCGCAGCTCACCTACTGTGAAGAAAGACATAATCGTAAAAGTGATCAGTAAAGAAAGCAGGCAGAGTTGCAGACATGTCAGTGTGACAGACCAACCTGAAGGTGGAGATAGCAGATACTGCTGTGTTTGTAAGTGTTCTTTCAGTCAGCATATTGAATTTGTCCAGCATTTAGCCAGCGTCCATCTCAAACTGTACACACTGCAGACTGAGAAGGATAATGCCTTTTATGTTTGTCACTTATGCCAGCAGTCATTTTCTCCATACAGTCAGTACATATCCCATGTTGCTGTTCATTCACAGGCCATAATCCAAAAGTTTGATGAAAAGAACTCACAAGAAGATTCATCATCAGAGCCAAGATCCATGATAGCTGGCATGGACATAGAAGAATTCACGGGTCAGCCAAAGAAACTCCCACGTGCAGGACAGTCCAGGAGATGTTTCTGAAGATAGTAACAGAAATGAATTTGAAGCTGGAGGGTGTTCGCTAACATTAAGCAGCACAGCTTCGAAAGTGAAAATGACTCCCTCACCAGTCAGTGATAGAAGGAGTTCTGGAAGAGCTGCCCAGAAGCAAGCCTTGAATAAAATTTACATCAGCTCTCTGGGGATCACTAGTTTCGTTGAACCTCTGAAAGACAGCAACAAACGGAAGTATTCAGGTGAAGAGAAGAGTATTGCTGCTAATAGACCAAAGCGGTCAAAATTGAGTGAATCTGTGGTGGATTTCAGGGATTCAGAGGAGGATGAAGAGAACTCGGGGGAGAGCAGTGGTGAAATAGAGGAAGATGATTCCATTGCAAAAAAAGACAGTTGCCATGATGTGGCCGTACCCTTGGTCAAGTTATACCGTGCAAAAGCAGGAGAGAAGGCAAGTATGGGTGCTTGTAAATCACAGGCTATAGATAAACATGGTTCAGGGAAGTCTTCTCTTTCTGTAAACTGCCAGCAAAGTAGTGCCTTGCCTTTTTCCAATCCTCAGATCCATTCTCAAGCCCCCTTGGGCCCCAAAAAGCCATCATTCATCGATTCTTTCTTAAATTTTGTTAGTAGCAGGTCTCCTGAAGCACCACTGCCACTCCACCAGCCGAGACGACGCTACTCTTACTTCAGTGATAATTTGGAGAGCTCCACGTCCACCACTTCTTCATTTTGGAGACGGTAGTAGTTGTGAAGAACACATGATTAACAGTTTCAACAAACAAAAAATCTCCAAAACCATTTTCGACTCAGAAATCAGTTCCTGAATCAAATGTGTCAGTGATGTGAAAATAAGTCCCAAAGCCAAGTCTTCTGAAATCCCATGTGTGTCTAAAATGAACAGTAGTGACTATAGAAATGTGTACTTTTATGGAGAGTTTGAAAAGCAACTGACACAGCAGTGCAAAGTGAATCTTGGCCATCGGGTAAAACCAGAAGAGGTACAGTTTAAGCAGACTGCAATGCAGCAGCTGAAATTTTCAGACGAGCCCGTCATTAGCGTCAAAGAGTGCATTGTGAATCTGGGTCCAAAAGTAAATGCAGCAGCATTAATCAAAGCTGCTTCATGCAGCAGTGAGGAAAACAAATTGAGGGGACTGTCAGGAAATGTGAAATGTGAGACTGGAGCTGTGTCAAAACCTCGTGCATGTGATATGAGTGAGAATGAGGACAGTGAATGGACACTGTAAGTGATTCGGACACTGTGGTGGCCTCCTGCAGTGCCCTGTCCCCGGTCAGGGACACAGAAGACACAATTTCTTTGGATGGCATACCGCTGGCCTCCAACCCTTCTGGCTCCCTGCCAGCAGCTGGAGAACTCTGTGCAGAACCCACCCACTCTGTACTTCCTCTGGCAAAGGTGAATCCACCTAATAAAGACACTGCATCCCTTGTCATTCCATGGTTTCCCAGGTTGCAGCAGAGGACCCCACAACACCTGCACAGACAGGTGGGCATGAAAGTCCCAGTCTTGCAGCTGTAACTGTATCATCTCTTGCTTCGGATTTTGAAGACTCTTTGCCTGTAAGAGTTAATATGCTTCAGACAGATGAAAACACAGAGTGTCAATCTGAATGTAAAGGTGGCAGGAATACAACTGGCAAGACAGGTGAAATGATTTCAAGCCGGCAATGTGATGACATTAAAGATGGTATGTCTGGTTATCATCCAACAAGTCATGTGATAACAGGTGATGTCTCAAGCAAGCAATGATGTTGGAGCTGGTGACATCACAACCCAAAGTGGGATGACTGCTGATGACAAAGCTGATAATGTTTTGAGTGATGGCTCGGCAGCAAACAGTGAAACAATTGTGGCGTAGCAGCTGGGTGATGCCATGATGGAGGAGATGTCGGTAAATAATTTGACCGCTGGTGTGAAAGTGAGTGATGCCACAGGGGAAAATAGGATCATGGATAACATCACTGCAGATAATGCATTTGCAAGTAGTGTCAACACAGACAGTGCAGCTGCAAGTTATGTTACAGCAGATTCTGTGACACTGGATAACAGTTCAGCAGATCATTCCACAAGAGATGACATCACAGCTGACTGTGCCACAGAAGATGATATCAGTGCAGGTAGTGCCACAAGAGATTACATCACAGCAGACCATCCCATAGAGATGTCACAGACAATGGTGCAACCGGAGATGACTTCTCCGCAGACAGAGGAGCAAGAGATGACATGACAGCAGACAGTGCCATAGGAAATAACATCATAGCTTATCATGTCACAAGAGATGACATCACTTCAGACAGTGCCACAGGAGATGACATCGCAGCTGACTGCACCACAGGAGATGACATCTCAGCTGACCTTTCCACTGGAGATGGCATGACTGTTGACTATGCCCACAGGAGATGATATCTCAGCTGACCATGCCACAGAAGGTGACATCACATCTGACCAGGCTACAGGAGATGACTCCTCTGCAGAGGCTGTTAGTGTATGGAAAGACAATATAGCAACAGGCAAGGTCGCTGCAGTGGATCAAGATGGTGCAACAGACAGTGCAACAGTGGTTTTCATCAAAAAAAAAATGCAACAGTGGAGGAGACTGCAACAGTCAATGCAGCAGTGGATGATGCCACAAGAGGCTGCACAAGAACCAGTAACACTACAGAACATGAAACAGCGGGTAACTGCACATTGCAAAATGTAGCCATTGGGTCTTTGAAAATTTGAAAATACTACACTCAGTGACATCACAGCAGACAGCGTAACAATGAGTAATGTTGCTGCAGACTCGGAAACAGAGCATGGTTTTGACCCAAAATGCTGCAGTAACACTTACCACAATAGACAGCACACCAGCAGATGACATTACAAGGGATGGTTCTGCTGATGATGATGCAACAAGAGAGGAGTTGACAGTTGACAGTGTGACAGCAGGTGGCATCTTAGCTGACTGTGGGACAACAGGTGACATCACAGCAGATGAAAAAAATGCATCAGTAGGTGACCTCACCAGAGGTAAAACAACTGCAGATGATGTCACAGCAGATAGTGGGACAGAGCATATCTCAGGGATAAACAAGAGTGTCACTGGAATAACACAAGACAGTGTGGTAAAACTGGTGACAATGCAGCTTGTTTCATTTCAGTGGAAGGTATGACAAGAGATAATGTGATTGATGTTAAGATTGTGACAGATAATACTACCTCCAATGAAATTGCCTTAGGCACTGTGGAAGATGGTGACTTTGCAGCAGGCATAAGGACTGCCGAAAATGGGATGATGGTTAATGTTGCTGATGAAATGGCAGATGGTGACATCATATTAGACATAGCTGCTGGTGACAGTTCAACAGGTAATGCAACAGCAGATGATGTGATGATTGGCAATATAACTGCAGATAATTCAGTCCATGTTGATATCATAACAGACTATGTGGCTGCTGATGGCATGACAGAAAAGAACATAGCAACAGCTGATATGTCAGTGGGGGGAGGTAATACAAAAATCTCCAGCTGAACAAAAGTCTGTGGCTGCTGATGGCATGCTGAACAGCTGATATGCTGAATTGAAAGAAACTATGGAGCCAGCTTCTACGATTAGCTCAAACCCATTTCAGCAGTTGACACAGACTGTGCTTGTGCAAGCTGTTCAAGAACAGTGTCAGAACAAAAGCTCCGGTTGTCAGAATCTTTTTAAAGCTTACGTAGAGACTGAACATGGTGACAAGTGTGAGGATTCCGACTGTTCTGTATCATCTCGGTTTTCAGATGAAGAGCAAGTTGATGATTCACAAAATCTAGAGGTAGCTGACCAGTCACTTAAGGATAAAGCCATGAAAGAAAAGGATGGCCTTAATGACACCAGCATTCAGGCAGCAAGTCAGTTGTGTATCAGCAAAGTGAATTGGATACAATTTCAAGTTCCCAAGAAATGGAACTGAAGAAAGATGGCAAAAATCCATTTTGGAAAAACAGTGTCTGTTGTCAAGAGACATCTACAGTTCAGTGTTTAAAAGAGCATGATTGTGGTGATAATTTACTAGGTCTAGAAGATCCAAAAGACAAAATTAACAGTCTGAGTTCTGCAGTTGATTTGCCCAAAATTTCAGATGAATATTTGGGGAAATGTGAAACTGGTAAACCAGCACAACCATCAGAACCAAATGCGCAAAGAATATGGTTTAAAAACTGTTCACTGAAATCAAATCAAGCCTCAGATTTAGCCTTATTAGAAGGCATCTCAAAAGGGGACTTGGAAGATTGTTGGCAACATCCAGATGCTAAGTTAGTCAGCACAGTTGTAGGAAATAGTCGAAGTGTGCTCAAAGAATTAAGGAAAACCCAGTCAGATCAACAGATCGATGTGTCACAGGGTCAGCAAACTGAGCCGCAGCTTGCCTATTCTGAGAACAGCAACATTAGATCAGGTGAAGGGTGAGGTGATAAATTGTGAAGAGTTACTGGAAGAAGCAGGAGAGATTGAGAAGG
This sequence comes from Conus betulinus, assembly GCA_016801955.1. Taxonomy (NCBI): domain Eukaryota; kingdom Metazoa; phylum Mollusca; class Gastropoda; order Neogastropoda; family Conidae; genus Conus; species Conus betulinus. Next base: position 437,376 of record JADBJO010000349.1, on the reverse strand, counting down.
TTCAGATGGACAGTAATGCTAAAAAGGTGATGCTAGAAGGTGTTCAAACAGTAAAATCATTATCAACTCCAAAAGACCTGAATTCAGAACTTCTGTTTTGACCAAAACAACGTCTTGTGACCGGCCAAGATTGTTGTCAAAGGAACCAAATTTCAGTGAATGTGCACAAACTGCAGGAACAGTGGATGTAGGAAAAGAACCGCCATTTGATCCAGATAGTCAGTTTCATTTGAAAAGTGTGTTGGATGAGGAGAGTTTTGGACACAAGATTCCTGTCAGTGAAGTTGGTGACCGTCATACGAAGATTTTGGTTGCTGCAACTGAGGAACAGATGGAAAAATGGATTGCAGTCAGATTACAGTTGACAGTAAAAATCCAGCTTCAGACAAGCCTGTGCTGTCAGAAAGTGTTAAAAGTTGTCGGAGAAGAGCTTTCTGCAGCCAGTGGGGAGGCAGATGAAAATGTTGACAACGATCACTTTGAATTTTTACCTGGTGCGGATGCAAATCAGAGACAGCAGACAACAGTAAGCTGGGTGGAATCTGAAACTGCCTCTGCTGAAGAGGTGATCCTGGAGACCGGACCAGTTGGCACATCACAAAAATCATGACAGCATTGAGATGAGAGATATTTCTAATGACCAGAGAAGTGCAAATGACAAAAAACAAATGTTTGAAGTATCTCTATCCACAGAATTACATGATGAAAAGTTATCCTCAAAAATGGATGTGGAAAGTATCCCTAGTGCATCAAAAGCAAATCATTCTCAGTCAGATTATTTTCAGCAGGAGATAGTTTGTGGGTCTTTTTTTCGAGACGAAGAATCACAGGAACTGACTGAAAAACAATCTGTTCAGAAATTTACAGCTGAGTTGAGTTTGACTGCTGCAGAAAAAGAGCAAGATCAAGACCAGGAGAAAGACAAGGCTATGTCTGAACAGTCATCATTGAAAAGCCGACAATGATACAAAATGGAAAAACAGTTACTTTGAGTGAGAGTGAGAGCACCGCTCACAGAGAGAAATAATACTCAGTGATGAGAGTGAATGTCATGGGTGGGACACAGGTGAAGATGAAGTCAACGTCATTGACCTTCCTGATGAATCACTGTCAGGAGTTGCCCATACTAGATTGTGTGAAGAAACTAGATCACTCTGTGAAGGAGAATGTTCAGAGCCTCGCATAACAAACACAAAGTGTCTGGTGCATTGCATCCCAGCTCGAAGAAGGATCAAGCCATTGAAATAAATAGTTGTGCTGTCTGCCCCCCTCCAGAATCAACTGCCATTGGAAATGTCACCAGTGCTTAGTGCTGTTAGCCCAACACATTGCGAGGAAAGTAGTGATGAAGCTGTGATGTCATCTGCTGACATTTTGCTAGTTGTGGGTTCCACGCCTAGCATTTTGGCTGACGAAGGTCAGTCTCAAATTGTGTGTGAAAGAACTCAAAGTTCACCATATGATGGAAGTGAAATCTGGAAAAGTGTCGGATGCTTACACTACATCTCGCCATCAGTCTTCAACGGCTCGGAATCCTTGGACAAGAAGCAAAGCAGTACAGGTCCAACAGTCGATATACTTTCAGATCAAAGAAATTGTAGTTTCTCTCATGCTGAACAACAGTCCCCAGGTTGTCTACAGCAGATGAAGACATGCCATGGATCTGGCAACTGCCCAGCGGCTGTTGAAGATGAATCTCAGGGATCGACTGGCCCATTCTGCTTAACAACAGAGCTGCTGATCTGCTTTGTGCACAGTCTGTGGATTCAGCCAGCATTTCATCCAAGCAGCTAAAGACTGGTCAGTCATTTTGATGAGGCTCAGGAGCAGTCTGTTTCATCAACTGATTGTGACACTTCTTTATTCCAACGGTCTTCCAACTTTCACACTCAGCATAAAGCAGAACAGAATGTGGAAAAAAAAAAAAAAGACGCAGAAAGATTGTCCAGAGCCAATAGATCAAGCTAGATGGCAATGTCATGGTTCTGTCCCAGTATCTAGAGGTGTTGTTGATTCTACTTTGGACTCTGCACTCATGGAAGCAGATGAACTCAGATTGGATCGTTCGTTGTCGACTGTGTTGGTCACAAACACCCTTACCATCGTCTGTAGAAAATCACGAACACTTCAGGTGTCCCATCTATGAAAATACAGGACTGCAGTTCTGTTGTTCAGAAAATGTGTGACAAATCCCATTGTGGTGCCATGTTAGAATCTTTAGCCAAATCGAAAAATCAAGAATTGTTTGTGGGCAAAAGTCCTTCTGTTGAATCAGTATCTGTGGACTTGAAAACAGCTGCTCAGATTTCATACCATTGAAAGTAAAGGATTCTCCATCTAGATCTGTGGCTACACCAGGTAGTCATTTTGCATTTGATGCTTGTACATCCAACTGCCAGAACAGATCTGAAGATCAGGCAAAAGTTGTTGGAGACAGGACAGTAGAAGCTTTAAGTGTCGAGAATGCTGTTGCTGCAAAATGTAAAAGATGATACTGACCCTGAAAGTGATCTTCCTGAGTTGTGTATCATACCTGATCCCCAAGGCACAGTTATTAAACCAAATGTAAGCGACACAAATTCAAAGAGAAACACAGACAACTGTGTATACAGTAGTGACGAAGAGGAAGGTGAAATTATAGCTTCATTAAACGAGTCTCATGAAGTAAGATATGGACCACTACAAAAAAAAAATTCCAAAAGGAGAAATGAAACAACCTACCTTGAAATCAAAAATCAGAGAGGGTTGAGGTTGAACCACAAAAGGAGGCCTCTCCAAGAAAACCTCTGGTGGGTGTGAAGTCGCTGCGTCGCATGCACAAACCAGAACCTTTTGTCTGGGAGAGATGGATGGAGATGAGGACTGCAGAAAAAGACAGCGCAATGAAAGATTGTTGAGAGCCTTTAGGACCAGGAATCGGGTAGCCCATTTTCCTGGGATCATGATTGTAGTGGTCAGGACAAGAACTCGGCCACTGGTGAAGTTACTTCAACAGTGAACATTGCTAAAAGGCTGTCTCAGATTCATCGCCGCTTGTCACTGACTGAAACTGGTAGGCAGAGTGATGACTCGATCCCTTTTCCAGGGGATTCTGATACTGCGCCTGTTAAAACCATCAAAACGGAGCCAGACAACGAAGATACAGATGTTCTGAAAACAGAACCTGACAACTTGAGTTCATTTGCTACCTGTAAGGAGATGCTGCAGTCATCAAATAGTAGTGAAGAAGGCAGATTTCACTCTTCTGGAGTCCATAATAAAGGTGAAGAACCTATCAATCACAAATATAAGAAATGTATAAAAGTAAAGACTCTGACAACTTCCAGGCAAGGCAGACTTGTGCCTCGGTCCAGAGGAGTGATTCGTTCTGGATCATGTGAGAAAGCTGTACTGATGACATCAGGGCATTGTTCTGCAAGAAGTCGAAAGAAGCATGACTGGAAAAGAAAGGCCTTTGCGGAAGTCTCGCAGCTGTGACATTGAATACAGCGGGATGCAGTCAGAATGGCTTCAGGAATCAGCATTAGGAGCCAGTCGACGACCACTTTTTCCAAACATCTCACACTGCACAGAGTACCAAGTTTAGAGATGAAAGTCTGGGTAGTGACGAAGCTTCGAAAGGCGCAGTTTGGTCCTGCAATGCACCATCAGTTGCCCCAAGAAGAAAGAGTCTTCGGCAGCAAGTGCTTGTGACAGGTTCTTCCAAAGCAGATGGAAGGAATGTCTTACCTGGTGGTGATCCATGGGAAGGCAGGGTACAGACACGAAGCAAGCAGAGCTTTGAAAAAGACATGATCAAGGACAAGTCAGGAGAACAAGGAAAGGATAGCAGTGTAAAACATGAAAATGAGAATGAAATACTAAAGCAGCAGTATGATGAAACAAAACGTGGCAAAGGTGAACTCCATTGCGGCTTCCAAACTCCCAGATCAAAAACGTTGTCCTCTTTGAATGACAGCATTGATTCTTCAAGATTCCACTCAAGTCCTTCGAGAAGATGTCGCAGTCGAGACAGAGTTACTTGCAAAGATGATAATGCAGGTGGTGATGTTTCGCAAGAACCTGCACAGCCTGACCTAAATGACTGTGTGAGATACCTGCGCAGTAGGCTTTCTAGTAAGCTAAAGAGTGCTGGTGTTTCAGACACTTGTGTTCTCGAGGACAGATCTTCAAAGAAGATGTCTAGTGCTTTCTAAATCAATTGACCCTGACACTAGAAAGCCAGTATATGTGTCTCAAGAGTCAGTGATAAGGAACCCCACAGACAAAAAGTTTGACATACTTGTAGATCCCAAATATTATGGGGTACCATTGTCAAAAAGAACATCTGACTGGGATGCCCATGCTTGTGCAAGCAGGGTACAGGCCCCAAAACGTGATGATTCAGCACATAGCAGTGGAGAATTGGCAACCCATAAACTGAATAAATCAGAGCCCAGCCAGCAGCAGTATCTGACAGCAATGGTTCGTCGGCGACGACCAGGTAGCTGGCGCACAGGTGCTCGTCCTCCTCTGAAAAAAGCTCGCATTGCTATGAATGAAACACCACAGTATGAGATTATTCGTGTGGAACCCCTGACAGAAATGCCCACAGACGATCCCAGGACGCGCTTTGGTGATAGTGAAGAGGTTCCTCGTACAGTGCACACTCGTGTGTCAGTCGAAGACTTTACACAGTCACAGCGGCCTGAGCCATCAAAAGCAGGCAATGATCAGAAGTGGCAGATAAATAGGCGCATTAGTCCTTCTGAGAAAAAGAAAACTGCGAATCGTCTTTTTCAATTTAGTTTCAAACGAGCTAGGGCAAGGACTCAGACAAACTGATGTTGATCCTTCCATTTATTGATGTATTTGTTCAGCATTATGTCCCTTTCGACCTTCTCCTCCTCTCTCCGTTCTCCTCGCTGCTCTGTTAAAAAGAGAAGTGTAGCTTCGCTTGTGATATTGGATTTGCATGCATGCTCATGATTGTCATTTGTGTAAGTGTGTATTCATGACAGAATCTGTTTTGTGCCAACATGAGAGAGAGGGAGAGATTGTACAAAAACAGAGACAGGTAGAGGTGGATGTACAAATAGCTTTGTGTGAATTCAAGTACTTTAAAACTGTTCATACTTCTGTCATGGTAGGAAATGTAATTTAGATATGATGTTAGTCTTAATACTCTTCAAAACTATTACTTTTGTGGTTATTTCATAGACTAGGACTTTTCCTCTGAGTGGAATCGTTTTTGAGTGTTTTTTGTTTGTTTTTTTTTTTAGTCAGCAAATTCATTTTGGGGGGGGGGGGGGGGGGGGGGGGGGGGGGGGGGGGGTGATCTGGATGCTGTAAATAAGTCAGAAAATGTACTTTAGCAAAATCAGAGCTGTCAGAATAAATTATACAATAATCGTTGTTGAGAAAGGAAACAAGGGGAAAAAAAAAAAAGACAAAGGGGAAAAAAAACTGGCTTTTGCAGAGCTCTCTCCCACTTTCCCTGTTGGGACACCCCATTATGGTGCCAGGATATCTTAACAGGGCACGTTGTTTGTAGCCTGGTCAACCAGGTCAGCTGAATATCATATTAGAGATCTTGCCAGAGCTGAAAGTAAACAGAAAAATGACGGTGTTTTTAGCACATCTGCTGCCAGTTGTAATCAGGAAGATCCAAGTACTTTTTTAAAATTTTTTGTTAAGCCAGGGTTTTTATGCATAGTAGAACCAAGGGAGAGACTCAGTATTTTTTTTTTTGGGGGGGGGGGGGGGGGGGGGGGTATGATTTGTAATTGTCTGTGAGTACACAATTCCTTTGTCATTAGAGGACAGAAGTACCAGTTTTTTGTTTTTGTTCTTCTCTCTCTCTCTTTACAGCAGTTGGTCGAAAGATGTTCTTTTTTAAGCAGGGGAGGTAGGTTTTACATTGGAAGGATGTCTTGTAGAAGACATGTCTTTGTAAATGAGAAGGATATGTTTAACGATGATGGAAGGAAGGTATGTTTTATGGGATAGGAGGAGGGAAGGGCGGAGGATTTGATCATGTAAAGAGGGTATGTTTGGTAATAGGAGATATATGAATTCGTTATTGAGACCCAAGGTGATGGCAGAGGTATTTGGTAGTTGAAGGAAGGCATGTTTGGTAATGGAGTGATGGGTGAATTGGGAACAGGGTGGAGGGAGGATTGGTTGTTAATGCAAGGAGAGTATATTTGGAAAAGGAGGGTAAATTTGGTTGTGTTAAGAAAATGTATTTGGTGTTGTAAGGAGAGTGTATTTGGTAATGGTGAGAGAGCGTGGTTGGGAAGAAAGTATATATTTTGTGTACAAATATTCAGTTTGGAAATGGGAAGAGAGTATGGTAATATTAGGAGTGTAATGATATTGAATAGATTTGTTACTGAAACTGGAAAGGAGGGTAAGTTGGTAATGTAAGGAGTGCATATTTGCAGTCAAAGGAGGCCATGTGTGTGTGTAAGAGAGGTGTGTTTGGAATGGAATTTGAGGTCGGAAGCTGGGGGTAAGGTCAGATTCAAGAGCCAGTGGAGGATGGAAATCAGGAGTGGAGGAGATGAGAGGCCTGTAAGGAAGTCAATTTTAAATTCAGGACATTCAGCGCTTTAGATTCTTGTGTGCATCTGTATGTTAATGGAACTCGGGCTACAAATAAATCAACTGCTTTGCAAAGTATAGTCTGTGGATGAAATGGCAACACTTATTTCTTGTTCAGGTTAGTGACAACAGTCTGGCTGGAAGGAAATTGTATTATTATTGCTTTGTCAGTACAGAAAATCATATCATAACAACAAATATATACTTAGTGAGGTGCGCACGCACACTCGCACACACACATGCACATACAGAGGTAGCAAGATCATTGCCCCTTCTATCAAAGTTTGTCAGTGCCACATATTATAATGAATTGCTGCAAAAAAAAGAAGAGGGTGTGTGCGTTGTGCATGCGTATGTTGCACTGGGATGATGTGTGTGTGTGTGTGTGTGTGTGTGTGTGTGTGTGTGTGTGTGTATACATACTATTACTTCACATTTGTGTGCACAGGTGTGTGTGTGTGTGATTCATTTTTTTATGTTTGTGTAGTGCAAGCATGTGAGGGATTGTTCATACTAACTCTGTACTGTATTTTTTTTTTTTTAACATGATGTCATGCAAGAAGCCAAAAGTGTAGAATTTATTTAATGTTTGTTACCAGTTAAGTGTGATTGTAAAGGCAAACACATTTATGAAAGTATGTTAAGAAGATAGAGGAAACTTTCAATAGAAGTTTCATACTTGCAGTTTCCTTTTTTTTGTTTTTTTGATATATATGATTTATATTGCAAATGATAGAGAGGCCTGCCCAAGGCTTAATCTTCTGGTTCAGTTAATATCTCCGAGGTCATATCCAAAATCTTGTTTTTATGTTTATGACAGAATTCTTCTGTTATGAAAAATACTTTGAAATGATCATAGTGAACATCTGTCTGTGGTCTGGTTGTGCTGAGAAATTTTATGGAAAGGAAATGTTCGAAAGTAATCTGAAGTACACCAGAATTTAGTCAAAGCAACAAAGGTTTTCCTCCAGTACTTAATATCACACATTTTAGAATAGGCTTGACCTATTTTCACTGTGATGTAAAATGTTCTTGTCCCAGTATTTCCAGATATTTGGGTCACATTGTCGAACGACAAGATCATCAACTGTAAACTTGAACCTACACAGTCTTAAAAACCTTGTGGATAATTTGGCTGTTCATGGTTCATGACTAAGATTAATAAAATATTAATCACAGTACCTAACAGTGTTACAGAAAATAATGGAAACGGCTGCCGACTATCCCCTGATAAATGATTATAGAAATGGCTTTGGAAGAAAATGGCAATCGTCTTGTTGATTTTTAATCAAACAGAGATAGGGGAACATGACACATGTTTTTAGACCAGGTTAATTGTGACAATAGATGCTACTGGTTTCTTTCCTGTTTTTATTGACTTAGTTGGACAAAGACTTGAAAGAGTATTGATGACTGCAAATTCTTCAACTAAGTAATGTCGGTTTTATGGTGAACATGACTGATGAAAATTTGACCAATGAAAATACACTTATGTTTCTCAGCTTCATACTGAAGTAAGGTCTGAATTGTTCGACTGAATGTATGTTTGGTAACAATTATTTTTGCTATGACTTGATTATTAAGCCAGTGTGGGTTTAAGATGACATAATGTACCCAAGGACACTTTACCCATGTTAGTGTTATTGGGGAAAAGGAGGCAAGTAGTGAGATTTGTAATGTTGAACATGCAGTCACTGAACTTCTGCTCTTTGGATTCAGAATGAACTGAATTTTAGTCGTGGCTGTCATTCAGCTGATGTAAAAACAACAAAAAATAATAAACTGGCACCAAGACATGATGATGGTTTGTTGTCGTTTATTTCACACTAGTTGTGCAGTTATATGCGTTGGGTTTGGTACCAGATCAGCATGGTTACAACTGTTCGTTTTTTGCCACAGACAGTTTACGTATTTTGCATGCCTTGTGTTCAAATATTCTGGTTTTCATGCGCTCTGTATTAGCCTTAGAACATGTCTTTGATCTTCTTTCATACATTGAAAAGGATAATATTTACATCTTTGCATATTTCATGTTAACATGGTTTATTTTGATCTGCAGACTGCAAAATAAAAGCCAGCTGAGATGTTGAAGACGGTATCTATACTATCTTCTTTGTTGAAGATGGTATCCATACTATCTTCTTTTTTAATTCAATGTTCATTATTAAAATTGTGAATGTCTTGTACTCAACAGTTTGTGTGTATATATATGTGTGCTCTTGCGTGCGCAACGGAGAGAGAGAAAGAGAGAGAGATGGAGAATTTCTACTTTGAATGCCGTCAGAAACATTTTTCATGGAATATATGTGTGGGGTTGTCGTTTTCCACTATGTCACAGGGAGTGGGAGCACACATGAAATTTTAAGTATATCTGTAGAGTCTCCATCACTGGAAATAGATCACTGGTAATCAGACACAAATCTGTGCAAACTGTAAAGAAGTCTGTTTTGCTTTTGGAGATATTTGCATTTTTCCTTGTTCCAGTATGGAGTTATACTATAGGGACAGAAATGTTCAACTCTTGGTTCAGTATATTTTCATATTATCTGCCGTCTCATCAAATTCTTTATTCAGTATGTCTTTTTTCATTTTTAATCAAGTATTATGTCATTAGAGTATAGAGATTTACAGCACATAATTGTTTTAAAGATCTGAAACTAAAAGCCACATCTGCAGCGGCACAAAGTGTCGCAATTACACGGTATCGCAATGCGACACCCCAGAACAAAGTGTCACACAGCACCAAATTTTACTTGTGACGGTTTGATCAGCCTTACCAGCACACAGTGTCACAAGCACAAGATGTGGCATGGACGCTATTCTGTACATGTGTTGAGTGAGCAAGTGAGTGATGGTAGGTGAAGAGAGATACAGTGAACCATCCACACACACACACATACACACAATATGACTTCCTCGGTGAGCACTCGCACAACACATCACCCACACACACCACCACACAATCTCTGTGACTTTCTCGATGAGCACACACACAGACACATCCAAACACATACACGCATGTGCACGATGACATATAGTCGGGTAGCATTTTAAAATATTTACTAAAATATACATAAGACGTTTTCTGATACACAACACCTTTACCGTGTTAGCAAGACCCCGGAGCTTGTGTCAATGGTGGTTTTTGTCGCACGTACATCATGCATGGCATGCAAAGTGTATGCTAAAAATGACGGTTTTGAGCCAGAATGACCAAATTTCAATGATCCGTGAACACTAGTATTACGTTTTACAGTGCAAAATGCATGGCACATGCAAGAATAATTGCCTGGCTGTGACCTGTGCTAATCCACCTGGCTACATAAGCTCCTGGTCCAATGAAATTCATCACTGTTTCACCATGCCCCCGGAGAAGAAATTTTACTGATTTTTCTGACTGGTCCTAAACTTTTTGTTAAGTCTGTATATTACATGTACTGTATACGAGTGTGAGTATAGGTTAATGAAACAACAGGTACTGCAATTAACAAAACTGCAGTTCCTGTGTGAGGAGAATCTGATACATTGATGCCACTCTTAAAGCGCACGAGTTCCCAGTGACCTATGTTTTTTGCATGGCTCACTAGGGACTCTGTATCTTTAAAGTTAACACATTCGTAGCATAAGGATAGAGGAGGAGAGTGTGTGTGTGTGGGAAGAGGGGGGATGTATGTACTTGTAATTGGAGAATATTTTAATTGCAACCACATGTATCTCAATGGGTGATGAAATTTGTGGGTCGTGCACATGTCCCTAGCACAATAAGGGGTTTTCCTGGCACAAACTGTTGCATGTTCTAAAGTGCAAGTGCAAGTCTTCTCAGCACAGTGTCGCACTTTTGCACTAAGTGTCTCATGCGACACTTTAAGTAGTTGTGACTCTTTATGCTGCAACACACACATCTAAAATATCTCCAGACCCAGAGAAGATAACACAGATTTACGTTGCTCATGCATTGTATTTTCTTTTTTTTTTTTTTTTTTTTTTAAAAAAATTTTATTTATTATTATTATTTTTTTTTGCATCCATGCACAAGCGCAAGCACGCGAACATGCACGCTTTTTCCATAAACATCATATTATTCTTTCAACGAAATATATCACTTTTGATTTATAAGTGGTGTTACTTTCATTAAGTTACCCTTTAATGCCCTTTTTTTCCTCAAAGTGCAATGTGGGTGATATTATATGTTGCTCTAATTTTTATTGAAACTGTGAAATTTCTTATCTAGGCAATAAAATGTGGGCGTCACAAAAATGGGACGGTGGGCACAAATGGGTAGGGGTTTTCAGTTTTACAAAGAATGAACACAAGAACATAAATACTGAAAGTAATGAACTTTTATTGAAGCAAAATTCTGCTGAAAACAAAATACCAAATGCTCTTTGGTATCTACAGGAAATAGCTAATTCATAACTGTCAAGGGAAATGTACATGGAGAATAGGTTGTTTCATGTTCTGCTTGGTTGTTGGTCTGTTCAGCTGTCATGGTCATGGGTGATTTCAGCACTACAGAATATGTGAAGTGCTTCATCGAGTGTGGTATTGCTGGAAGCATTTGTCATGGAGACCAACTTTTCACTTGACACAGCAGTGCATGGTCTTCTTTCCACTTGATGCACACCTCAGTTATGTAGGCCAGCTTTGCAGTAGATGATCAACAGTCCAACCTGATCTCTCGTGGGACACGCTAGTCAAGAGACAAATCCTCTTGGACGATCAGGTCCTGCATGACAAGCTCGGCAAGGTACACTCTGACAATGCCCCTGCAGATGGTGAGAACGTCCAGAGGATTATCTTTGGCTGCACCTGCGCTCCTGTTTAGATGCCAGGCTTGTTGGATGCTAAGGTCTAGACAATATTCAAAAATGGGCCACACCATTTCTGGCACAGTTCCGTACTTCCCCATCTTTTTTATCTGTGCGGTCAACACCACCCATAGTATGGTTGTAATAGTGGTGGTCCATGAAGAGCTGTGGAATGATGAGTTGCTTTGACTCAGCTTTTTTTCCATCTCTTTGCTGTCTGAAGTGAATGCATCCGAACCATGTTAGACGCAATATTCACAATGTTATTGTTCCAGCGAACAACAGTGAGGCCAGTTCTTGTGTCAGTTGCAAGGTCACAGGTTCTCCTTGCCATCTTCTTCATTTCTGTCAGTCTCTCACAGGGAAATCCTCAAGGCAATTTCAATGTATCGTTCCTTTGCATGCTGTGTTCTCATCTGTCAGCCTTGGGCTGATGAACGGATTGTCAAATGTGAGATGGTAGGAGTGGTCCTCCTCTTCTTGCAGCTCTGCAATGAAATTGACAACAGGCAACCGACCCCCCATCTCAAAGTCTGGGTATACAGCTTGGTGTCACCTTGCACCTTGATGGGACTCAAACTGGATGACGTAACCTAAGGATTTACTCAGCAACCGCATTTTGTAGCCAATTCTGACAGGTTTGCTTTGTATGAACTGTTAGCAGCAGCAGGTTCCTCATCTCATGGGACTGCTTTTCCAGATAGTGACAGTTAAGGTTGGAGATGGCACCCTCTTCATCTTCGTCCCTACTATCATCATTGGTACCTTCATGTAGTGGAGCTGGTTCGATGAAATATCAGCATCCTCGAAGTCAGTTTCATCTTCCACCATGGACACCATTTCATGAACCATGAACATCCTGGACAAAAGCAGAAAATAGAACATGTCACTCAATCAACAATCGTTCCTTGTCCCAGTTAAAAACAAGGAAATGTGTATTGCAGTCCATGACATACACTATGACGACACAAATCACATGTGTATATAACCTAAATTTTATGATGCTACTCCAAGGCTCTCTCTCTCTCTCTCTCACGCACACAAATGTATAGGCACCCCCCCCCCCCCCCCACACACACACACACACACACCCTCTCATGCCTACCATCCCATTTTGGGGGCAATAGTTCTATCACGGAGATCAGTACAGACTCAAGATACCACCATACTGATGATGAAAACATATTCTGGTAACAATATAATCTCCAGTTTCTATTCTTTGTGTTGTACAGTGGAAAAGTAATGACATCCTTACCCTTTTCTGCTCGTCCTTTTGAGGCTGCTGACACCGGATTTTGTGCAAATGGCAGCTCCCACAGCTAGAATAAAAAGAGAATACTCAACAAAAAGCAATGGTTGTATGCATGTGATGTCCCCTGATTAACACAGAGCAGCTGAGTCACAGTGACATAGGCACTTCAGACACAAATACTGAAACATATTATGTCCTAAAAATGGGATGGTGGGAATTAATGGGTTAAGGTATTGTTGTTGCCCAGGCAAGTGTTCACAGTGTGCATGCTCGCAAATGTGTATGGAACAGCACTTGAATTGTTCATCAAATCACAACCATATCAAGAATAAAGAAATCTGCAACCATAACACAGAACACCATGAGGTGGAACAATAAGAAAAAAAATGGGGAGGGAGTAAGTATGCAAGTAAAAAAAAAAAAAAATCAGTGATGCCAGAATGAATCATCTTGGCAGTTGTTAAGATGAACCCTTTTTTTTTCTTTTTTTTTTTTTTTTTTTTTTTAACCCTTTTGATTATAAAACACTTCTTTACAGAATTAGTACATCATGTATCATCACATGCACATGAGTACATGTTAAAGTAACAATCTGATAAAATCTGTTTTAGTTATCATTCCAAATTGTTATTTATTTATTTATTATATCATCAGCAACCCGTCAAAAATGAGGAATTGTGCTATGCCATGTAATGAACAACTCCATTGAAAATGAGGAATTTTCCAATACCATGTTTGAAGAACTCATGTTAGTAACGATAAGTGATGTGGAAATTTCTGTTCAAGAGTATGCATGTTTTTAATCTTGTGTGTGTGTAGGTGTGTGCAGGTGCAACAGGGATGAAAAGAAGACAGCCTCAAGGTCTGAAACCTGTACAAGCATGTCAGTCAGTGTGCCTATTTTCTGTTTATCTCCATTCCCACACTCATCTACTTAAAGAAAAAGAAAGATCTTTCATTGGTAAAACTTTTATCCATCATGAGGAAAATGTGATCAATCTGTGAACAAGGCGTTTCATATATATGTGTTAATACAGTCATGATTATATTTGATATGTTGTAAAAAGGTGCAGGACGTGGTTTTCTTTGAAGTAGTTTTCAAAGAGGGTGGGTTATAATGATCTGAATTTGGAATTCAGAGTCAGCGCTTAGCAGTATTTCCTTCGCTGGAAAATCTGTTGAGCAAGCACAGTAGCAGAACTGTTCTAGTCCAGCTCAGTCTGGCCAGGTTTCATTCTAGTGTTGAAAGTTTTCTTCCATTTTTTTTTTTTTTTTGCTGTCTGGGTCTGATTGATAGATGTTACTTGAGTGTGATGTTGGGATGCTGTTTTTCAATGTCACTGCTATGATATGTATGTTGTTAGTTTTTAGCTTGCTACATTGTTTATATATATATACATGTATAAACAACACAGCATGCTGCATTGGTGTGAATTCTCCAACCAAAACCTCTTGGTGCTCATAGTTTATCATGATGTATTGACAAATCTCAAGCATTGAAGGTCTAAGAGTTTTCTGTGTTATTTACATTGGGGAAAACAAGTCTGCACGCTTTTTATTAGCGAGTGTCAGTCTTACAGAATGGTTGCATACCTGTTTCCCTTTTTTTCCCATACAACTCAGAGATTACTATATGTCATTTCGTAAGTCCCCCAAAATGTTAATTCAGGTAGTCCCAGTCTGTCATCGCTTTTGGTTCCAGTACAAAGATTGATGTCAGTTTTCAGAAACATTGCTGTGGAAGGTTTGCCTGTTGTGTACACATTTTTCATAAATAAAACTGCCATTTCAGTATATAGTGTACAGATTCCTTTTCCCACTGTTTTTTCTGAGGATGAAGGATATTAGCGGCGGCTTGCTGACAAGGACTGGGACTTGAGGGCAGATTAAAGCAATTCATCTAGCAAGCAAATTAAAGACAGATTTAAACATCTTTTGAAACTTGGATCTGTTCTCCAGTGTTAAACTAGGGTTTTCACCCACTGGTTCTTTTCAGTAAAACTTTAATGTCAGCTGGTCATATTTGTAGCCCAGTCAGACTTTATGTTGGAAATGAAAGTAAAGATGGCTATGTATAGTTTATGTCCAATGCTGAATCTTTTGATAACATGGTGTCTATTGTTGGCGTTTTGTGCATGTCTTTTTGTTCTTCCTGGGAAGGTCTGAGTGGCTGTTCGCCTGTGCCATGCATATTAAAATTGCTCAGACAAGAAAGATCGATTGCCTGTGCATTATGAACAAGGCAGAAAAGATTGATCGCCTGTGCCATTTCAGCTAGGCAGGAAAGACTGACTGCAAGTGCCATTTCAGCTAGGAAGGAAAGACTGATCGCCTGTGCCATTTCAGCTAGGAAGGAAAGACTGATCGCCTGTGCCCATTTCAGCGAGGCAGGAAAGTGGTTGCCTGTGCCATTTCAGCTAGGAAGGAAAGACTGATTGCTAGTGCCATTTCAGCGAGGCAGGAAAGTGGTTGCCTGTGCCATTTCAGCTAGGAAGGAAAGACTGATTACTAGTGCCATTCAGCTAGGAAGGAAAGACTGATCGCCTGTGCCATTTCAGTGAGGCAGGAAAGACTGACTGCTAGTGCCATTTCAGCTAGGCAGGAAAGACTGATCGCCTGTGCCATTTCAGTGAGGCAGGAAAGACTGACTGCTAGTGCCATTTCAGCTAGGCAGGAAAGACTGATTGCTAGTGCCATTTCAGCGAGGCAGGAAAGTGATTGCCTGTGCCATTTGGACTAGGCAGGAAAGACAGATTGCCTGTGCCATATGAACTAAAGTTGCTCAAACAGGAAAGAAAAAGAAGATGCTGTCCAAGTAACACATACTCACACTTCTCCATTGTATACTGTAGCATTTATATCAGTTACATCCTCATGATTTGCTACCCCCCCATCCTCGATTGACTTGGTTGTTGTTTCTCTGTATAGTTTCAGTAGGGTACGAAAACAACAGTTGTGGACGTAATAATTGTCATTCACATTAGTTCACAGTGTCTTCATTGCAAGCCGCCATGGGCGCTTTTTGGCGACGAGATGGCAGAGCGCCATGGGCGCCTTTTGGCGACAAAGTAGGGGTGACCTAACTCCCGATACTCTCACGATCCTAGTTCATGAGATAAAAAGCCAGCAATAAACGTCATAGTTGGGGGATGGTCTGGCCCATGCTCACAGCCATTTGCTTTGTCAGAACACTATTCAGTTCAGTGTTTTATTGACTTTATTCCGATTGTTTTTTTCCATTCACTATGACGTCACCACCAAGCACTTTACGTACTCGACCTTGCCGTACATTTACCACAGATCAAGTGCTGGGAATATTGAATAGACAGTTGGTTGTTCCTAATACAGATGAAGAAGACCCAGACAGCCACGAGTAAAGAACGATAGTGAGGGCTTGACCGAATTATTCCAACGTGAAGCGTTGGACCGTTGCCAACTTGTTATGAGAGGCTGATAAGACGCCCCACTTACTACCCTACCGCGTGTGCCCCAGTGTTTTTGCGTTGAGCCAGCCAGCACTGACTGACTGTTCACTAACTCTATGTGAGGGAGCCAACTAAGACTTTAGGCAACGAACTTCACACACACGCTGTGGGCCCACTCTCGCTGGTCGAGGTTGAAGGGGGCGTGGCCAACTGACACGTGAGAGGCGAGTATCACAGACGTCTTTCGAGTGGGTGTACAGCTGATTATATAGATCAACTGAATGACAAGGGTTCAGAGACCAACAGGCACATGAATGACTTTGTGTTCATAAAAAAAAAATATATATATATACTGTTGAGAGTGAAAGGGACGTGTGTGTGTGTGTGTGTGTGTGTGTGTGTGTGTGTGTGTGTGTGTGTGTGTGTGTGTGTGTGTGTGTGTGTGTGTGTGTGTGTGTGTGTGTGTGTGTGTGTGTGTGTGTTTCCCTTTTCTTTCTTACATGTGTACAGTTAGGCATAAGAATGTGTGTGTGTGTGTGTGTGTGTGTGTGTGTGTGTGTGTGTGTGTTCCCTGCTATTGGAGTAGTTGTATTTGTGGCTGTTTCATGCACTTTTCTGTTGGAAATACCATACTTTCTGGGTCTTCAGTTGTGAGTGGAGTATTTTTCCTCCATTGTTGAGAGTTTGTTGGCATTCTTTCTTTATTTTTTACGCTTAGAAGAAACATAACATTCTTTTTTTTTTTTGCATTTTTTTTTTTTTGCACTTGAAATCACTAAAAAAAAAATTGTTGTTGACTTACCATTACTAACATGTTATGATATAATAAAAGTACAGTGTATCTCCTCCATTTTACAAAAAATAGCATGAGAATTGGTTGTTTAGTTCCAGAGATATCCGCGTTTCACATATGCTGGTATACAATAAGAGCTTTTTTTTTTGTCAAGAAAGGTCATCTGGGAATCTTCATCTGATTTATAGTTGCCTTAGGTGGTCAGCAGTTCTAATTGTTTTCCAGGTATCTTGTTCAAAATTATGTCTGGCCATTTCATTGCAGTTGGATGGTTAGACCTTTCACTTTTTTTCACTTTTGAATACCTCTATGCACCTTTTAGTAAATGCTGTTGTTCATTGCTTTTCTTCGTACATTTATGCTATGTTTAAGCTCAACAAGTTTTGGTAAACAGCAGCCTCAAATGGACTATTAACATGAATTCTTCAAATATTTTACCAGAACAGGACTGGGGTTTGAAAGGCTCCTGCCGTTTGTGAATAGAAATTACGTCAGGCACCCACAAGTTTTCTGTACATAGCTAGTCCTTGTGTACAGTACACTGTGCAGTTTAACTGGTTTTCTGCCATATCTGCTCAAAAATGGCAGCCATTGAAAAGAACAAACACAGGCATTCAGTTTGACATTTTAATGTTATTTATAAAGTGTATTAACTGGATTGTATGTGTAGCCTTTTCATTTTTTCAAAGTTATTTTCAGTTTAAAATAAAGAACATGAAATTTGACTTGTGTTGTGACCAGATTATATGAACGTATGACAATGTACTTGGAATCTTGAGCTGTCAGTGCTGGATGAGGAGGCTGAATCCTGTCATGAGATAGAGTTGATGTAAGACTTGGCGTCTCCCCTTGTAAGAACCCCCCCCCCCCCCCCCCCCCCCCCCCCCCCCTGAAAAAAAAAAAAGCAACCATACTGTTGACACTTTTTATGGGATAATTACGCTGCAGTCTCAGTTCAGCTTGGTCAGATGTACTAGTGCAAGATGAAAAGACCATTAATCTGGAACATCATGGCAAAATTTCCACCTGGAAAGAAGCTGATTGCTGCTGATAATGCTCTCAAGAAGTCCACTGCAAGGAAACAGTTGATAGACAACACTGAAGCTCACATCGACTTAGTCAAATCAACATGGCCTGAAACAGACAAGTGTCTGTGTGAGAACTTGCAGAAAAGACAAAAGAAAATGAAAATCTCAAAGAAGCTCTGGACTACACAGCAAATGGACGGCCATTTTATAAACCAAGTCAAATCAGCATACTATGACTACTATACGGTGGGAAATGGAGTGTTCATGGACTTTTAGCCAAAGGCACAAGAGTTGTAATTCTGGTGTCAATGAGAAAAGAAATTATAGAGTTCATCCATACAGGTCATCAAGGAATCACAAAATGATGAGAAAGAGCCAGATCTCTGGTATGGTGCTGAAGAACAGTGATGAAAATTATCAAGAGTCAGATGTAAAAATCTGTGGAGAAAAGAAGCCAAGTTAGAACAGTGAACCTCTGAAACCAACACTGTCAAACCAACGTTGTTACCTGACATAGCCTTTCAGGTGGTTGGTGCAGACATTTTTTATTTCAAGAATGAACATCTAGTAGTCGGTCATTTAATTTTTTTTTTTTAATAGCACACCGTAATACACCAATTCTTTCTCAGTGATTCAGGCTATGAAAAACCTATTTACCCCTCATGGAATACCAGAGAATATAGTTATGAACAATGGTAGCCAATTTGTGTCATGTGAATTCAAATCTTTGTCAACAAATGATACATTTTTCATGCGGCAAGCAGTCCTTACTTCCTACAGTCAAATGGACACACTGAGCAAATTGCCAAGCGCATTCTACAGCAAGAGGTTCCATTCCTTGCACTACTGTCGTATCACTCTATAGCAACAACCCTGACAGCACTAAGTCAAGCTGAACTTGAGATTGGATGAAGATCAAGGACTACACTTCCAGCAAACCTGAAACCAAAGAAACTCAACAAAACAAAAAACGAAAACAACAGCAAAAGCTGAATGAAAAAGATGACAGTGCAAAGATTTTTTTTTTTAAATGGTTTGACAGACGCCATGGAGCTCAACATATTACAGAACTTCACCAAAGTAACATCGTTCTGCAGAAACTTGACCATGAGCATCAGCGGCAAAATACTGTTTTGAGAGATGTTGCACATTCTAACATTGTGCCCATTGCATCGGGGAATCAGTACTGGAGAAATAAATAGGAAGCACTTTACGCCAATCTGATGCAAAGTTTCTCAGCAGCAAGATGTGCAACGCTTCATCTATGGAACGAAGAAATAGTACTGGTCCTGAAAGCCCTCCACGTTCATGGTGTACTGGATAATTAACTCCTGGCTACTCGAGTCATGTAGCAAGTCCCACCGTCTGTTATGAGCAGTCTTCACCAGAAGCCCACATGGAACAAGAAGAACAGTTCATCAAGAAGATTTAAGTCATATCTTCACTCCACTACAGATGACAAGATGGAGAAGAATAATCAAAACACCACTGTGATTCTAAGACTATGTGTGATGGTCTTAAATAATTCATTACGCTGTCATGATGTTCTTCTTTCGTTAAGTGTCCACCTTCATCAAGCTGAAGATTCTGACACTACCAGTTTGGCAGATAAGCGTAGATGTGCGTTCAAGTTGAACAGTTCAAACTTGAATCAAATTTATGTTTTTAAACAAGAAATGGTCACTCATTTAGATGTTATTTGTGATTGAAGCTCAACAAAGAAAAGACATTAAGGTTGGTTTAAGTAGTAGTAGTAGTAGTAATAGGGATGGCGTTTGGTTAGGCCTAGACCGCAAGGTCTAATATTTGTCCCCTCATGGTTTGGTACTGGCAATTTGTATCTAGATCGGTCATACCTAATGGGGTTTCTACTCATCACAGCCATAAAATAGATCTTCTAGCTGGGGCAGTTTGTCGATCAGGTTCTTGAACTCATTTACAGATTTTGCAAATTTAACTGATGAAGGTAGTGCATTCCAGGGGTTAACAACTCTGAAAGAAAATGAGAATTTGCACTTGTTAGTTTTGGCATGCATTACAAAGAGTTTTCCTGCAGAGTTTCTACTAACATTCACAGGCATAGGAAAACAAAGAGTGCAAATCAACATCATCATATCCATGGAAAATTTTAAACATCTGTATAAGATCACCTTGTAGTCATCTACCCTTCAGTGAATGAAGGTTCAAAAATTTTAGTCGATCATAATCATTTCTTTGCATTCCTTCAGCAGTCCAGTTGCATGCCTCAGAACTCTTTCGATCAGGATGGATTGCCTCTTTAGGTTTGCAGGACACCAGATAATTTGCATATTCCAGATGTGGTCTCACAATGGACTTGTATAATGTAGTGAGAGTATCTTTGTCTAAAAATGTCAAGACTGTCTTTACCATTCCTAATACTTGGTCTGCCTTACCAGCAATTTGGTTGATGTGCCGGTCAAAATCAAGACTTTCATCAAGCGTAACACCCAAATCTTTTTCTTTGCTACATCTTGTAATTTTTTTAAGATTATTATCCAGTACTAATTTCATACTCATCAACAGTTTTTTTTTTTATTCCCCATACATAGAAAATGACACTTTGACACATTGAAAAATAAGCACCAGGTCTCTGAACACTCTTGTAATTTATTGATATCGTTTTGGATGGTGGACTTTTCCTTTGCAGTGTTCATTATCTTGGTATCATCAGCAAAGATGTGGCACATACTCTGCAATGTAGAGGGCATATCGTTTATAAAAACAGTAAAGAGAAATGGGACCTAATATGCTACTCTGGGGTATACCACTCGGTACTTCTGTTTTTTTTTTTCGGACTTAGCATCACCTATCCTCACTCTCTGTGTGCGCCCTTTAAGGAAACTACTAGTCCATTTCAAAATGGAACCACATACACCGTAAGCAGCGAGTTTGGTAAGTAACCTTTCATGTGGGACGGAGTCAAAAGCTTTTTTTAAAAGTTAAGATAAATGATATCTACAGGTTCCCTTTTGTCAAGGTAAAATATAAGCCTTTCCATAACTTGTAGTAACAGTGTCACTCATGACCTTTTTCCTAAAAAACCGTGCTGGCAATCAGCATAGAGTCCATTATCAGCGAAGTGTGAAACTATAGTATCTCTCGCTAGGCTTTCTGATGCTTTGCATAGTACACAGGTTAAATGAAACTGGGCGATAGTTTCCTGGATCTGATTTGCCTCCCTTTTTGAATATTGCCGTCACCTAGGCCGTCTTCCAGTCCTCCTCGGGTAACATTCCAGTCTCAAGAGATGTGTTGAACAGAAGACAGAGAGGGCTGGCTGTTTCATTGCACACTTCACGTGGGACTCGAGGAGGAACAGCATTTGGACCCTGTGTTCTGTTTTACCGCTTCGCTGGTAACTGATGTCACTAACTGATACACTCTCTGAATAAGAACATTTGCTTAAGTTTGGTACATTGCTCGCATCTTCACGCGTAAACTCTGATGTCACTAACTGATACACTCTCTGAATAAGAACATTTGCTTAAGTTTGGTACATTGCTCGCATATCCACGCGTAAATACACTTGAAAAGAATTTATTCAAAACATCAGCCTTTTCAGCATCAGCTGTAGTCATCTTCTTTTTTCAAAGTGCTTATATCTGTATTGCTTTTGAGCCCCTCCCAAAATAGCTGTTTAAACATTTTTGCAAATGTTCATAAACAAGTGAGAAAAATAACTAACGTACCTGCTTCTTTCACAGAAATATTTCCGAATAACTGAACATTCTTGAACATAGGAGGAAATTGATAATGATTGTGGACACTCTATGGATGATGCTTATGATGTAATGATATGTAGCAGACGACAGTACTACTTTCGTAAAAACTCACGGGAACCCGATAGGTCACGAACTATGCGCAATAGACTTGCCAACGACGAAATTAACGGAGTGATTAAAATTGATGGCGTGCATCAAGAAGACTGCTGTAGGTGTGCCCCCCCCCCCCCCCCCCCCCCCCCTTTTTTTTTTTTTTTTTTCCTTCATTCCCCTTTTTTTCTTTCCTTCTTTCCCCCCTCTTTATTTTAAATTTCCCCGTCTTTCCTGCTCCAGTAATACTGTTAATCGTTCACTCATTCTTGAACGTGAACTTGAACATTGAGGTGTTAGAGGCTTGTTCACCGTTCTAATATATATCTGGGGGTAAAAAAAAAAAAAACAGAAAACAAAAAAAAAAAAACCCAAACAAACAACAAAAAAAACTTTTCCATGAAAAAAAAAACCCTCTGCATGCTTCTTCCGTTGATGACCATCGATCGAAAACCGATCATTTTTGTCATACACGGGGTGCGCAGCGCCACGAAAAGAGAGTACAGAATTTGAAGCGGGACAGTACGGGGGGGGGGGGGGGGGGGGGGGGGGACTGCATGAGTGGATTGTCCCAGCTATCAGGGAGAAAGAGGACATAATGGGCTGTGATGAGGCCGGGGGGGGGGGGGGGGGGGGGGGGGGGGCATTGAGGACGTGTTTAGAGCCCACATAATGGAAGTGCGGACACCGCAATAGCCTCCAACACAACACCAGGTTCGCTGGCCCAACTCTGCGACAAGGCCGGGCGGGGGGGGGGGGGGGAGAGAGAGAGGGGTGGTGTAGTTGAGTTGGGCAACGCTTGATACCGTCCTACGGAAGACGTCAAACGTAGAGGACTGGGCAACTTTTGAAGGAAGGTTATTCCAGTCCCCGTTGGTCTTTGGGAAGAAGCTGCAATATCAATGTTCTGGCTTGTCCTGTATTCGTTGGTACTGCAGATGATGTCGATTCCGTAGTTTCGTTGTCGAAAGCGTTTTCTCTGCGAGACTGGGACAGCTGACATGAGCTTGGCCATGCATTACCTTGTAAAACATGGAGACGAGTAGCCCAAGAGGGCCAGCCGAGCTGCTGCAACATGCTCCCAGCACTGGAGGTGTTGCGTGAGCGGTGCAAGACGAAGCGTACTGCCCTGCGTTGGACTGTCTCAATGTCATCAATGTGGCTGCGTTGGTGCGGGTCCCAGACAGATGAGGCATATTCAACCAGAGGGCGGACTAAGAAAGCCGCTGGCTTTGCCACAGATGTTGTTCGTACCTATTGCCTTTTCACCAACTGTTGACATTATTTATTCACCACCTTCTCCCCGCTCCAATAGCACTGCCGACATTTACTAATTGACCATCTTTATTCTTTTCCACCACCTATTACTATTATTACTTTTATCACTACTGCTATCAGTATCACTGTTATCATATAATACCACCCACCAGACCCCAAATACACACCTTGCATCCTGCATCCAGGGTTATTAAACGACATAATGCATCACCCGGAGAGTGAGTTTGCATGTAAATCAACTGTGGAGGAGCTGAAATGTAGAGGCTGAGCACAGTCCAGGTGCATTGTCTACAAAGGAATGTAAAAAGGTGGCCCGTTAGTTTTTTTTTTGAGGTATGTAAAATACAGAGTTAAAAAATAAATGGTGACATTTAGATGGAGATATGAATACGTTAACTTCCAGAAGGCATGTGAATACTGTTTTTGGCTGACTGGTGGTGAATTTTCTTCTTCTTCCTTAAAAGCTGGTCCACTCAAAAATGAGTAGGTCACCAGCGCGCATGTTACAAAAAAGAGAATGCCTCTGTATACATCAATCTCAGACCGATTCAGTTCGACAGTAGAGCAGTTTTGTTGGGCAAGCTTCCTGGGTTTGCCTTGTGCATTTTAAAATTTGTGGCAACGATGTGTTTATTAGAAAGACTGCAAAGCAACCAGGTAATTTTTGTATTGTATAAGTGTATGAGACTTTTCCCCTTGAAAAACAGTCTGGCTAACCTCTTTACAACTGATACAGGGAATGTTTTCTTCAGTGTGGTTATGACCGAGTAGTTGCTTTATGCATTTTTTTTTTTATCCGTTGTTTGTAGCATATGAAGAAAATTGTCTATTTTGTCTTGCCTTTCTCTCATTCTCTCAGTCAATTCTATTCTGTCCATATATTCACATTTTGATTAAAGTAATCCACTTAGAATCTGTCTGACAAATGCAACACGCGCGAAACCAAAAATGTTTCATGTGTACAGATATTTAATTGCAACCCTTGTGAATCAAATTAAAGCAATTTCATTTGGATTGCGTAATGTTTTTGCAATGATAAAGCAAATGTAAAGAGACCCACCCTGGGAAAAGAAAATCCACAAATGTGTTTCTTTAATCTGTTCAAAAGCGGATGTGTCCATCCCGCGCAGCAACACAATCGAGACAGCGCTGCCTCATGGAGTTGATGGTGTTTTTGCGATGACAGCCTGGCGGATGTTGTTTTCCCACTCCTGTCGCAGGACATGAAGCAGCTGTTCCCGATTAGCTGGATGTAAGCAGTTTGCATGGACTCGCTGGCCAAGTTCTCCCCAGATGTTCTCGATTGATTGAGATTGAGATCTGGACTGTTCGCAGCCATGCCATCCTTGTGATCCCAGCTTCCTGAATGGAAGTGTTGACAGCCCTGCAGCGGTGTGGTGTGGCGTTGTCATCCCTGGAGGACAGCTTGGGGTCCGATCTGCTGAAGGGTCGCTGTGACCAGAGGCTGTAAGATCTCCTGCAGGTAGCGCTGCCCATTGAGCATGCCCTCCACATGGTAGAGAAGAGTCCTGTAGTGTCGGCTGATGCCTCCTCCAAACCATAATGGAGCCACCTCCAAAAGCAGCCGCCGCCTCCTGGATAGCATTATCTATCCTGCAGCTGTTCCTGTGGGCACCGCCACACCCTGATGTGGCCGTCTTTGGGGCTCACCATGACGTGCGATTCGTTGGTGAACAGGACATGGCCCCAATGAGCACGAGTCCGCCTCAAATGGTCCTGGCACCAAGCAAGTTGGCATGCCCTGTAACCTGCAGTCAGCATGGGCTTCTTCACCGGATGCCTGGAACGCAAGACGGCGGCATGTAGGCGACGCCGAGTGGTCTGCCCGCTTAATGCTGTGTTGGTGGAAGCACGCAGTTGCTGACTCAAGGCATTGGCGGTGGTTGTTCTCTCCCGAAGGGCCTGTCTGCAGAGGTACCGGTCCTCACGTTGTGTGGTTTTCTTGGGACGCCCTGGGCGTGGCCGTTTCTGGACGGTGCCTGTGGTTTGATGGCGCTGTCTCAGACGGATGATGACCGAGTGTGACACTTGCAGCCTTCTGGCCACATCTCGGACGCCTACTCCATCCTGCAGCCAGGCAATAGCTCGGGCACGATCGAAATTTCTCAACTTTCGTCTTGCTGGCATGTTGGTGTTTGCTTCAGAACGGGTATTCGACGGCTTTTTATGGCCATTGTGGTGAGCACAACGCACTCCCATACCTTCATGCTGTCACGTGCATCAGGATTTTCACCTGTAGACAGTTCGAGTCAGTGTGCACAGATTGCTGACAAACAGCAGCTTGTTTGCCAAACAAGAGCACTTTTCTGCACGCTCAAGGGGAGTCGGTGCAGCTGCTGCATGCTTGCTTGGCAGTATTTATTGAGAAGGCCTGATGACTGTCGCGTTCAGAAACCTTGGCAATTACTAACCTTTATTTGATATTTGATTTTGAAAGCACCCAAGACATTCTGCAGTGTGGTCCTTAACTTAAGTTGAAGTCTGTATTTCCAACGAGGTGGATTTACCATGTACCACTGTAACTGACTTGCTTTAGAGTGAAATGTTAACTTTGTTGTGTGAAAAAAAATGCCTACAAATTGCTTTAAAAATTCACTACTCAAGACTTTAACTTACACTGAAGAACATTTGTAATTTCTTCAGCAACTTTTCTCTCTTTGCGCTCACAAAAGAAGGTGCAAGTTTTATAATATTAAAAAAATTGTGGATAATTAATGTCTGTTTTTTGTATGCCATTCTGACGCTTTGTGGGGGAAAATTCACCCTTTTTGTTCAAGATATTGGCCCTTTCGCATACCTTGATGAAGGGAACTGGATTCTGGCCAGATACCAGTTGTGCTGACGGCAGCAAGCTGTACTTGCTCCCCGATTTGGAATACCAGGATGTCACTTTCTCTGTAAACAGCTTTAACTCTGTAATACATGCGTGTCCTCTCTATGTCACTTTTCTGACCCACATCGTTTCACAGTTGTCCAAACAAGAGATCATGTGTTTGGGTGACAGGTCAAGCTTTGGATCACTCACTGGTCGTCCATAACCACTGCATAAATGTTGTCTGCTGTAGCCTGGTTCGCATGGTGTGAAGCCAAATGAAAAGTTCCTGGTCTCATCTTCATTATCAAAATACCTGATTATGACACTGACAATTTTCTCTATTGCATTATTTGTGGCCTCATCAATGTTCAAAGAGGAAAAAAAACATCATGGAGCTTCTGTCTCATCTCCTTCGAACAGCTGCAGCCAAGCCATGGGCCATGGCGTAGGTCCCACATTGCCTCTGCACATGCATTTTTCATCGATACTTATCCTCCGAAAGTGTCTGGCACAGCTCCACCAGATCTGGGATATTGCTGAGCAGCAGATGGTGTTTTGCTACAAACTCAAGAAGTTTTGCTTTCTGCTCAGCAGTGAGGTCTGCCAAAGTCTCGACACCTATAGGTGCTGTTGCTGCTGTGGCACTTGTTCCTTCTACAGCTATCGATTCACATGATCTGTGCACCTGCAACATTAAAACAAAACGGGGTAGATCAGTTTAATTTTTTTACAATAATGAGTAGATATGTTCTGATCCATCACACACACACAACCTACAAATATACGCACACCTCTCGCTATCCCTCTCCACCTCCATCATGCAAACACGTTCACACACATTCAGTTTCATCATGGAGATGTTACTGACTGCAGGCTAATCAATCCAACCTACACAGATTTACTAAGCCTGAAGACTACTAGTGGACACACCTCAGGGTTTACAGCCAGATTAAATGATAAATGAACTGTCATGATGAAAAAAATGGAAAGAGCATCTCACAGTAGGACTCTACAGATGCCTCAAATGCACTGACCCAGCGCACAAGTCAGCGTTGGGTCACTTGGCTAACATCGTCTGTAATATCTTCTATAGTGTGTGTGTGTGTATGCACGTGTGCATGTAAATTCACACATGGTGGTGGTGGTGGTGGTGTGTGTGTGTGTGTGTGTGTGTGTGTACGCGCTAACGTGTATGACCTTGTGTGTACTGATGCAAGACTAGCTAAGTAACTGCAGTGGATTATTAGCACTTTTGAGTCACAGGATACATGTGTAACTATGACTTAAATTGTATAAGTCAAAATAATAACAGGAAAAATATAACATGAGTAAATAAAGATGTAAATAAAAACACACACACACACAACATATACAAATGATTAGCACTAGATTCATTCACATACACATATCAGTGCATGAATACACAAATGCACATTACATACCCTCTTCCTCTTCCCCCCTCGCCACACACACACACACTCTCAGACAGACACACACCCACACATATACACACACACACTCACTCAAATCAATCTAGACACCTGTAAACATTCGCAACTAGCAACCCCACAGACATAAGAACATTGAACTCCCAGAGGATCATAAACACCTCCATGTTGACAGTGCACATAAAGCCATCAAGGCAACGTAAACATTTGCAGCTGATAAAACCATAGAAACTTTAGCAACAGCAAAAAGAAAACAGATATGAGAAGACGTGTAATTTGTCCAAAAGAGACATGTGGTGATAGATCTGCATGATGGTGTTGATTACACAAAAAATAGATAAATGAGCAAACAAATACATATTTTTTAAGACAGGGGTGGGGATAGAGACAGAAAAAACAAAACAAAAGGGAAAGGATTTGTCTGTGAGTCACTGAGTGCAAAAGATGTGTAATCCATGAACTGCATCGTGCATGTAACTGAGGCCCATCAAAAGAAGCGTATACATGAATAAAATGACAAGGAAAAAAACCTTCCTTGTTCAAAAGAAAGCAAGGGGGCACAGCTGTGCAATAATTCTTTCAAAAGAGATGTATTTCGGAGATTTTTCCCATCATCACAATTGTACTAATGCTAAAAATGAAAATCAAATCCAGAGTACTGCAGATTTTACTGAATATGTTGACACGACTTTGAGCAAGGAAATATATCCATTTTAAACTACAAACAACAGTGAAACTAAGACTTTATCATAATACTAAGACACTATCATAACAAAGTCACTCAGATGCTAAATAAAAATAACAGATCGACAGATCAGAATGCATAAAGATGACGATAAACAACAACTACACATTGAGATTTTCACAAAAGTCCCTTAACTGCTGAATAAAAAATTGGCAGCTCTAGACTAAGGCAGATAAAGACAAGAAAAGAAAGAATGCAACATGAATATGAAGAACAGTGGTGGTTTCTTACCTTCATGTTCTTCTGGTGTGTGTGCTCCCTGTCTTTTTCCTTCCCACTTGAGCCATATTTCACAATCTTCAGCCAAACAGAACAGAAAGCCACCCCTGACATGTCTATCTTCTGTAGCCACAGGCCAAATGTTTCGCCGTTTGTATCCATCAGCCGTTCCCCATCAACATTGATTTTGCACACCTTTCTCCACCTCTCTAGTCCTGAGGCATTGTCTTATATCAAAAACACCAGTGCAATGATTGTTCCGCTGTATCGCCAATGTGTTGAGCATCGACTTTCAAATATGCGTACATCTTTGATTTTGAGTCAGCCTGAATGAAGTGGAGCACTTCATACCTCCAGCATGGAAGAACAGAGCACATTGAAAACTTGCGATATGAATTCAAATGAATAGTGGAACTGCCAACCGATTTAAAACCATTCTTTGAAAATTCCTTGCTCCTCAGACTTTTTAAACTGGCATCACCAGCATCAGCCTTTATTAAAAACTGGCATGTAACTAGCACAGTAGCACCCATGCAAAGATAAAAGATGCATCACATAAGAATGCAAGAATTCCAATCAAAATGTGATGAAATGCACAAGTGTATACACACTTCATATTTATTTCACATAATGGATACCATTCAATCTAAGGTAAAAGTTAAAAGTAGTACAGGAATAACTCGCAGGACAGTTGTATTCATGTCACATTATGGAATATCTATCAAAAGTAAAAGTTGAAGCAGTATGAGAAACCTTGCTGAAAGGATGAATGACAGAAAAGGCATAAATTCCTGGCCACTAACGAATGCTCTCATCCCCCCACAGAGGCCTCTAATTATCAACACACATATGCATGCATGCACACAATAAACAATGTGATTACAGTGCAGCTAGAGAAGATCTGTTCACTCAACATTCTTGCTCGTAGCTGGATGGATTGTTTTCTCATGTCTCTTCTGTTCCTGCACAGACTGAGTGTGTGTCAGCAAATCTTATGTCATTCACAAGAGACAGGGGTAGCCATGTGCTAATCCCCCCCCTCCCCCCCAGAAAGAACAGGGCAGGGTTTTTCAGTGTAGGCTTTCACTATGTGAAATCCAGAGTGAATCTTCACCCCATGGTATGTCTGAATAGTTTACCATGTGAAGTCAAAGGTGAATTTTCACCCAGTTAGCAAGACCATGGTAATCGTTCTTCAATTTAATAAACATTAGCGAAGGTTAAATGTACAGTGTTTCACAAGTCTCCAAACCCACAGCTCAACCTTCCAACAACAACAACAGCAACATGTATATTCTATTCACATACCACTCGCTTTTCTCATCCAAATAGAAGGACATTATAGTGAAAAACATGCAGATAGCGACATGTTGTGCACACTGTTTTTATTTCTTTCATTCTTATTTAATACACACCAATGAAAATGGAACAATGACAAGATCAGTAAAATCTGCTGCTGATTAAAAAAATAAAAAGGAACAAAAAACAAAACAAAAATGGTAGCTTGTTTAGAGTAATTAAGACCATGAATTATACACTTGCTTTTGCACTTTGTAAGCATGCTTAAACATCACTTCTGCTCCAGTTTAATTAAGTAAACAAGTATAAACAAATACACATTAATTTTCATCTCAACACACACTCTCTCCCTGCAAGCCCCTCAACTCAACTCCTTCCTCAAAGAAAGCAAAATCAAATGACTATCAATATACACATTAATATATATTCTCTCAGGAAACTGATCATAAATTTGACACCTGCATAAAATGCTTAACAGATACTGCTCCAGAAACCAGTCAACACTTTTCATACTCTCTTGAACAAACAGAAACTAATAGAATAATCAACAAGAAAAGCCAAAAAAAAAAATATATACAATCCAACAGCTGTGCAGGGCCTGTGCAGGTCACAGATACCAGCTGAGGATACAGCAGATTTCACAGCATGGCTCTGAGGGTCTCCATCTTCTGGTAGACTTCATTCCGCTTGCTGGCAACCCCCCGACTCGGACTCCAGGTACTGCTGGCGATTCATCTTGCCAGCAATAAGTTTCTCCGCCATGGTGATGGCCAGATTGATCTGGTCTTTGTACTGGCCATCCAAACGCTGCAGCTCTGCCACCTACAACACATGGACAAACCACTTCACATGACTTCATATGGGCAACATGAATAATGTCATTGTGTAGTATCATCATCTCTTCGCAACATTCTTTTGCGTAAAATTGGACATGCTCTTCATGTAAGCACCAATTCTTTTTCTTTTTCTTTTTTTTTTTTAAATTTTTATAACGAATTTTGCCATATTAAACACTCTTCCTGTTATGGGTTTCTTTTCAATCTGTACCCACTTACATGCTGCACTAAAAACCCTGACTTAAGCTTCATCAGAAAGGCTTCACCACCACTAAAAATCTGGTGAACAGAGAAAAAAACCTACTCCACCTATCCCATTTGAGATTCAAACCATGGACATATCTTCTCACTTCTAAGACAAACAGCCTATCCCATAGGCCACCACTTTATCTTTTCTGAATCTCTCTAAATCAGGTTACAAAGTCATACTATTTCTAAAATCCGAAGAGAAGATCTTTGAACAAGCCCTACTAATGTGGCTGACTTATGGAAAGCCGTAAATAAAAAAAAAAAAATTCACCAGCTTCTGAGAATACCACCTTTACTGTAGGAGGGTGAAAAAGTTTGCTTTCAGTAACATCTGGCTGTATATGCACCAATGATTCATACAATATATCTCTGAATTATGTGAGTGGACACACACCCAAATGACTAGTATTTCTAGGAAAACTGTTGAGCATTCATTTCTGTATAGTGTGGGTGTGCATGCACCCATTCTTTTATCAGATTGCTTCCAAGAAAGTATGGGCATGCTTACATCTGCACCATACAAAAAAGCTTAAACATGTTTTGTTTGTTTTTAAAAATAATCTGATTTTGGAGATGCAATGGGTCAACTCATCAAATAGAAATGAAACTTCTTCCTGAAAGAGATACGTGAGAGTTCTTAAAGTTCTGATGTGTTGAAAGCATGTTTTGGAGCATAACAGTTCATAGCATTTTTTTTTTTTTTTAATGGTGAAGTTAAGGAAACACTAGAGAAGGAACTACAATGCCCCCTTAGCCTCAATTTCCAAGTCTACATCATTCCTCCCACACTTCACGCTGAAAATGGGCCTGCTTCTGTTCCCTCTACCAACACAAGTTGGAATCTAATCAGAGGTAAGATCTTCAAGTCTTGTGTATAATATCTGATCAATCTAAGCAATAATGGAATCACTTTCTGACTAAAAGTATTTGATAGTTTGATTTTCTACATACATACTGTTTGCAAGATTTTCAGCTTAAATGTTCCCCTGAACGATAATCATACAGAACTAAACGAAAATTGTGATACCATCCACTGACAAGATAGGATACCCGTTTTTATCCATTCATGCATTTATTTTTCATGAACACACACTAAAAAAAGAACTAGCAGATTAAACCAATCTTGCGTTTTTTCTTCAGCAGTTAAGCGACTTTTGTGAAAAATCTCAACGTGTTTTTGTTTATTTGTTCTTGTTTGTGTAGTTGTGCTGCTGCATGTCAATCTTGCCATCTTGCATTCCAAAAGAGGAAACAAACGGCCAAAGCTAGTTTCCTCTGACTGCTTTACAAATTTGTTTTAAGGATAACATGTCCTACACAAGCCATCCTTCCCAATGAACTGGGAAAAATTGTTCACATAACACTGAAACTGAACAGTGAACAGACATTTCTGTACTGTTAGCACAGCAGGTTACCAATGGAACTTTGTGGATGGATGGAAGCCTGACGCATTAAGATTTAACATTCAAAAATATGTGACAAAAGCAAGCTGATATTCAAACATAAAAAAGAAAAGCTGAAATGGACATCTACCTACATAATGTAAAGGATCATATGCTTACCAGGGTACAACACAAAAAACTGCCAATGGAAACCATTTTCACAAAGGTATTTTGACACTCTGCAAGTACCGCAGCACTCTCAGATACATCCTGTATTAAAACAATCATCCTGTCTTGTCTGGGCTAAGTAACAAACTGTAAAAAAGTGAATAATTCTCCATGGATGGAAAATTTAATCCTTTCAATCTGAATTCTATAGAAAGCTCAAAAACAGAGAAGATGGACAACACACAAAATGGGAAAATAGTTCACAGTAGCAAGTACAAGCAACCACACTGACCTTCTCCGCAATGTCAACTCCTTCAGCCTTCAGCTGCTGCTGCAAGTTCTGTATCTGGGTGGTGAGCTGGCGGTAATCTGCATCCACCTTCTTGCGGCTGGCCACAAAGGCATTCACATCCTTGCTAGCCTTGAAGCGGTTGATAGCATCATCATAGCTCTGATAGAGGGCGCTGCGGCGATCCTGGGTGCTTTGAACTTCCTCCACTAGGCTGGCCACACGCATGCGACTCTCTTTGGCCTCATCCTGCACCCACATACCACCATCACACTTGTCAAAACACACACTGTGACTCAACCTAACCTCGTCTTGTATCCAAGCATCATGTCCCATCAGTGGGAGCAACCATCTCTATGGAAAAAAAAAAAAAAAATGGAACAAAACTTTTGAGCCTTTCACTCCTGGCCACGGCGGATATAGCCGCGGTTCAAGGGTCATGGCACATAAATTGATCACCTAACCAGTCACATATTGTTTACTTCCTTGTAAATGGCAGCTCCCATACAGCATTTTTGAAGCGATTTTTCAGCAAGTTTAGAGCTGATTATGATGCAGCTTTTTTTTCCCGTTTTGTAAAGTGAAAATTAGTTGAGCGGATCAATATGGCTGCCAGAAGATTTACTGCCGAAGAGGTGGGGAGAGTCGTGTTTGAAACGCCATATGAAGGTGAAATTAGCAACAACGAAAGTGAGATAGAAAATGAAGGTGATGTGGTTGTTGATCAGCCTGACAATGAGTCAAGTGATTCAAATTACCAGGAAGAAGATATGGATCTACCAAGGTAGGGGGCGTGGTCGTGCTGATAGTGGGCGTAGTCAAGGACGTGGTAGGAGAGGAAAAAGACGTCATTTTCCTTCAAGAATATCTACATATTTCTATACATTTACATACTTTTAAACACTTGCGAGTTTTTTGCCAGCTTTTTTTGTATGATGGGTGAAGTGTTAGTAAAAGTCGCGTCTCTAGCCGACATTGATATGCACGACTCAATGCATCCCTGAACACACTGTGCGCTTTTTTTTTTAGTAAATAATTGCACTTGGTTGTTATGTCCTATTGATTTTTGTGCACATTCCAATACCATTTCCACCCATGATATACAGGGTCTTGAATGTTCATGGATTTTTTTTTTCCCAAATATTTTATTTTTTCTAAAATCTTGGTAATCTTCCCATGATTGTGATTTATCTCATCCTATCAACATGAAACAAACAACAATTTATATTCTCCATTCATTTTCCTTCAATAAAATGTTTAATTTTGTATACTTCAGAGCAATACTCAAATTTTTGTGATTTTTTTGTCGAGTAAGGTTGGTGTTTTTTACCCCCAAATTACAAATAGTTTTGGGAGTCAAAGGGTTAAATGCCATGAGTGCCACTCATTCAAAAATATATGTTTACCAAACCTGATCCAAAGAAAGCTTTTTTTCTCTCTCTTTTATTTCTGTCTCTAAAGCCTGAAAACTTTAAAGCCAGTAATAAGTTTCATAGGTCCAATTCATAGGACTTCTATGTCACTTTTCTTTTTATAACTTTGAACTCACAGTGGGGACTAGATCTAGAATCCAACTTTTCTTTTAGTCATCGAAAAAATGTGGATACAGCTTTTTCCATTTTGCAAAAAGCAACATTTGTAGACATTGTGTTCACTTACTTGGTTTTAACAAAATGTGGATAACACAGTAATAAACATTAACACAGTTAATAAACATTACATCTGCTTTCATTTCTTCTCTGAATGCTGCTTCTGGTGATTCAAAACTACAACCAACATTTCTCCTTTAGACAAATTAAAACACTGCTCACTGGCAAATATTTCATTTACAGTTTGAGAGCAAACAGCTCACAGGTATGGGGAAAATCAGATAAATGAGTGCATAACAAGCGCACGGTGAGTACCTTAGTGATGGAGAAATCTAAGCGAACGTAGATGATGACAGCCAGAAACAGCAGGTAGAAG
This sequence comes from Conus betulinus, assembly GCA_016801955.1. Classification (NCBI taxonomy): domain Eukaryota; kingdom Metazoa; phylum Mollusca; class Gastropoda; order Neogastropoda; family Conidae; genus Conus; species Conus betulinus. The sequence continues at coordinate 402,938 of JADBJO010000349.1, read as the reverse complement.
GCCCCCACTACCAGGAAGGGCTCCTGCAGAAGTTGCATGCGTGTGAAGGTGTAGTGCACCTGAAACAGACCACAACCAGCTATGGTGAGATCAGGAATGTAACTTTCTGATCCATTCTCACGACAGCCATACCAGTATGTTTTGCTTCCATAAACAATTAAATGATCAGTACATAGTAATTTTGCAAATCAAACCCTCAGAACAGACCAGACTCCGTTGCAACTCTGTTTTCAACATGAACCCCAAATAACTCCTTTCTTTAATAAACAGACTTTTCTAGAGCCTAACAAGTCTTTATTCAGAGATTCAGCTAGTTAGAAATGATTTCAACTCTGTCTCTTCCCCTTAGGTAATTAAAAAAAATGTTTTCAAATGTCTACAATAATCAAATTACAAATGAAAATTGCACATTAAAGGGGATACTTAGCGTCAATAATCTGAGCCTGACTGAAATTGCTAAGGAAAAAAAAGGAAATTTTTAGGGGGGTCCAGAGGCATGCGCCCCCCCCAAAAATTTTGAAAATAGTGACTAAAATCTGTGCAATTTGAGGCATTCTGAAGGCAAATTTGAAGGAATCTAGCACACTGAAATTCACAATGAACATCAATCTAAAAAAAAAAAAAAAAAACACTGAAAAGGCTGATTGGACAAGTCGACAAATGGAAAGCAAAGCAAAACATGGGCAGGTCGTCACACTGCCTAGAGCACAAACACACACTGTCTTTCTTTCTCCTGAATCCCATCATTTCAGTTTTTACTCAAGGAAAAATTCAATCAAGCCCAAAATATACACTGAAAAGGCTAATTGTTCAACACAAGGAAAACTAAGCAAAACATAGGCAGAAACTCATGCTGCCTGGAGCACAAACATATACCTTCTCTCTTTTTTACTTCATCATTTGACTTGAGATTTTTCAGAAAAAAATTCAATCAGGCACAAATAAACATACACTGAAAAGGATAATAAAACAGTACAAAGGTAAACTAATAAAACATGAGCAGAAGTTCAAACTGCCTGGAACACAAACATAATTTTCTCCTTTTTTATTTTAACTCCATCATCTAACACAGATATCTTAAAAAGAATTAAATCAAGCCCAAAACACACACTCTGAAAAAACAAAACAAATGCAGTAAAACTAAGCAAAACGTAACAGACAAGCCAAAAGAGTGTACATCATCAATGTGTTTTTGTGAAGTTGTAAAAGAGCAGCATCTATAAAGCATTAATAATGTCAATGTTCTTGCTCTCTCTCTCTTACACACACATCGAATGTTGAACAGCTGCTGTACGCCTCTCGCCGTTTCCGATGTTGAGCAGTTTTGTTGTGGTCTTCTAAGATGATTCCGGTTCTTGGGTTGTACATGATGTCGCAGTAGCATAATTCGCAGAAGGAAGTCCCTAACACATTGACTTTTCAAATATGCTCAGCTAACTAACATCTCCTCTCCGACCTCCGTCTCCATCCATGTCCATTTCCAACTATTCTTTGCTTTTGAATCTTCGAACATGTTGCCACACTAGACTATTTCCCTGTCCTCCATCTTGGAAGAAATAACCAGATCTAGGTCAACCCACGAAGCATTGCACGCATTAAGCCTAGACTCAGCTTTCCTTCGGCGAGTAAGAGTTTGCAGAGAAGTCATCTGCTACTCTGAAGGGCTGTTAAAAAAAGAAAAAGTATGGTCGTTGATTTTTTTTTACACACAGAAAAAAATTTCGATTTTGATTTATGCAAGAATCCTCATTTCCACGACGAATTCCAGGCTTGGATAATAAAACAAAAAAAAAACAAAAAAAAAAAACCCCCTCAGTAAAATACGGATCCAAGAACTGAGAATTTCACCTTTTTGGCATGCCAAGAACTGACAATTTCACCTTTTTGGCATGTTCCGCGATTTAACCGTGACCTGAAGTAATGATAAGAGTTGTTGACTTCAACTCTGGTCATTACAATCTCTAGGTAAGGAATGATCCAGCTTATGAAATGTCAGTGAAGAGATAACAGGAGCTGAGAACTGTAGTGCCTCATCATGAAAATCCTTAGTGTTGTAAAACATAGCTTTTGACACATTAATGAAGAGATGACCGTCCTGCTCACAATCACATGAACAGAACATGCAAGACTTACAACAAAGCATATCACTAACCTCAAAGTCCTGGATGTGTTGCTCCACCAGCCTGGACTTGCTCAGCACCACCACAGGGCGACCCGTAGTGTCTAGGTAAGTGTGGTGCAAACTGTCTGCCTGCCCCCTCTTCACCTCGAAAGGGGTCCTCACCTCAATATTCCTGCACCATGACCACCATTTATTTCAACTGACAATCAAGGATAGCTGAGACAAATAGGTATCCTTGTCACTTACATAAAATCATATAAATATTAGCACAGGATTTTTATAGTACATCTAACATTAAAAAGGTGCAATCTGGTGTGTGGATGCATGAAGTTATAAATCCAATATTCTCTAAAGGTGCAATCTGGTATGTGGAAGCATAAAAATGGTAAATCCAATATCTCTAAAGGTGCAATCTGGTATATGGATGCATAATATTGTAAATCCACATTTCTCTAAATCAAGCGTCAATGTGGCATTCTCTTTCCTTTCAGACATGCTCAGAGACATGAACATTGCTACACCCCCCAGTCTGGCGTTTGTACACTTCTCTGCATTACTGTACTGACACTGCTTGCAGACCAGTTTCACCAATATCAATTGCCCATTCCTGTACTGGTGATTTAAAGACTTTGCCATTCATCAACCCTCTTTTAATAGACCCTTTCCATATATCACATCTCCCTTATTCTTCGCCTCTTGAGACAACAGACTGCCGCATTTCCTTTTCTGACACAGCTTGTAACCTGGGTATCACTGCTGACAGATACTGAGAAAGGCATGCCAACTCCCTGAACATAAAAAAAGAAAAAAAATACGATTGCAGTGCAGAGGCATGGAAAATGCAATGGAAGGTGGAAAAAATAACAACAGGCAGTGCTCTAGAGCACCTGTTTGACACCGCTATTTTCAAAATATTTCTCTTCATTTCGAATTTTTCTTTTTATCAATTGAAAAATATCAGGGAGTGTGGTGGTGTTCCAAAGATTTGCAGCAAACAAGAATGTGGAAATAAGCAGAAAGTAAAATGAAACCAGCTGAAAATGAGAGAAATCAGCTGAAAAGAGGACAATCTACACACCTGACAGAATGCTGTCTTTGACTAAGACTGGGATTTATGTTTCACTGTTAGCAGAGCACAGCCTGACTATACTCACATTCTGCTCATAAGAACTCAAATCCACTATTAGTAAAACATGAATATGCCTGTCTTTGAGATCAAGAAAACAGCCTCGATCTTGTTCTTTTGCCATTAAAAACAAGGTCTTGGCTTCCTTCCCTGGTTGTTTCCAGAATCCATAGCTGCAATTTCCTATTAGCTCATATTCCTCAAATATACGTTAAGTAAACTAAAACGCATGAAAACCATTCCGTTTAACTGCACTGGTTGGCTGTATCTCTGAGTAGATGATCTCTTCCATTTGCTTACTTAAACATTGCTGGCTCTGCCCCTTTCTATCTTCATGAAGTAATTCAGCTATGCATTCTTGTAATGGCAATCTCTTTTGCTTTTTAGACACACTTCCACCTTCAAAAGCAGCATGCCTTTCTCCTTTATTGGCCCTGACACATGGAACCAACTCCCTTTCTCTGTCTACCCATATGCTCTATCTGTCATCATTCAATGCTACACTTTAAAACTCATATTTTTCATTCCTACCCACAATTAGTTCTTTTCACCATCCACATCCACTTCATTTCTTATCTCTCTACGTGTGTGTGTGTGTGTGTGTGTGTGTGTGTGTGTGTGTGTGTGTGTGTGTTTCTGTCTTTGTGTGTGCGTGTACATGCCCAAGTCTCTGTGTACGTATGTGTGTAGCTGTTTGTTTACATGAAAATATATATATGTGCAAGTTCTAGCGTTTTTACCTGTTAACTGCCTGGGAGTTGTTGCCCTTTGGTTTTCAATATGCCACTGGAAAAGCTTGATTTCTATCCGATCCCTCTGATACAAGAACAGCTCAGACTAAATTTTTTTTTAAAAGCCTATCGGCAAGCTGTCTTGAAATAACCGACTTACAAACCAATCATTTCCACTTTTTTGCACTCAATGATTCTCCTGACAGAAGGAAAAGCTTATGCCATGACCCTAAATGGGTACCCATGCCAGCATCTGGCTAAAACTTCTCCTCTCACACCAATTCAACATAAATGTCCACCAAAGACATCAGGCATCTGTGAATAGATTTGGCTCACCCCTTAATTAAAACTTTTACAACTGTCCATTTTGTACAAGCAAGCTTTAAGACAGCTGTGATCACAGAACTATTGGTTTGTAGCCAACACTTGACCAAGGGCGACAAGCAAGATGGGGATGGTGTGCTCAGTCACAACAGGATTCAGTCATCCTGCAACTGGGTCTCATTGGTTATGTATAACTAATAAATTATAACTGAAGCAAATATAATCAGCTGTTGAAATATTCCCAATTTTAAATAAGAATACAGGTTTCTGCATTCAACATTAGAAAAGTAGTTAGAATCAAAACCTAAGAGGACCTACGAGGTCGAAACGCGTTGTGTTTTGTCTTGTGACTCGTTTGTCCACGTTTCTCTGGGCGGTTCGCTGACATTTATTTAAGATTTATATAATTCTTTATCAAAATTGTCACTGTATGGGTCAGATTCCTGTTCTTTTTTCACCAGTGGATGAAGGAGAAAGACACACTGGACTAAAATTTCACTTTGTGGCTGCACACAAATTTGTTGCACCAGGTACAGACAACTGTTTCCAACAAAGTGTCCACACCCTGCTTCAGCTGCACTGCCATAAAGCAATATTTCTCTCCAGTGGGTTCTTCTCCTTCATCCACTCCAACCTCCATTTATTTCAAATACTCTCACCTTCACTTGTCTTGGCTTGTCTCGACTTAGTGCACATATTTCTCTTCTACAGTCCTCATACTGAATTTAAAAATGGTGATCAACAGTGGCACGGGAATAACTTACTGGAGCACTTACACTGACACCAACCTCAGATGAATCTACTCCAACTGAATTTAACACACGCACACAAAGAATCTGGGCCCTAGTTCCATCCACAGAGGTGAACCCCCTTGTTAAGAATTCATCTTTTTCTTTCATTTTTAACACACTTACTTGGATCCCTCTGGCAGGATAACTTTTACTACAGCTTCATCGATGACCATGTCATCGTACAGATGGTCAACAAAGCGCACTTTCAGAGCATAGTTGTCACCTGTTAACACAAATTGGTACTTTTCAGAAATCTAGGAACCTAATGACAAAATTCATTTCTTGAAGAAACAAGACAAAGCTTCTGCACCTTCTAGTTACATTTCAGTCAAAATAAGATCTGAAAATGACAAAACATGACTCAACAATAGTACAATTCTTTTCCCAAATGACTGAAAACGGTTAAATCTTCTTTCTGAAACTGTTCTGAAACTGTCAGATTCATCATTCTCCAAATCAGTCACTTCATTTCAGGGCTTTGATTTGCAAACAACAAAATCAGTTCCTTAACTTGATGTAAATTGATGCTAAAATTTATTCACCTTCTTTCAAAAGTACACTACCGATATTCTAATCCCTCCTGTGTTTGAATCTAAACATAGTTATCATCCTTCCTGACTCTCATTATCAAACTGATTTGGATTTCTCATTCAGAAAATGTTTGCTTCTCTCCAATGTTCAAGCTCTTTTCCCTGTTTTCTGTTCATTTCCAAACCGTCTTACAGGATTACTTGTATTTAAGCACAAAGCATAGGTTGCTGCAATCTGCATACTATCAATATAGCTAAATAAAATCTGCCACTGTTTAAGCTATCTCTCGACTGAAACAAAGACAGCTGACAGGTCTTATCATTCAACCTGTACTGAAGAATCTATGTTTACCAAATCAGGAGAACCTGAGATCACATCAAGCCTCTGATAAATTGGTGAAATATCTTCAAACTGAAAATATGGAAGCATTTCAACAAAAGAATACAAGCATGATGTTTAAAAAAAAAAAAAAAAAAAACAAAACAAAACCTCAACTTACCTTTATTGTACAGATACTCATAGCTGGGCACATTGTAGCCCAGAAAGTAGCGCGTTTTCCAGCCTCCAAAGAGAGGGAATCGGGGTCTCAACTCAAGGTCAACAGCATCATCCAGTTCACGCATGTGGCTAGTGGAGATGTTGCCAATCTCATCTCTCGATAGTACACGTCACGCGCTGAAGCTGGCAGGGAAGTCTGGAATGACATCGTAAGTTTCATTTTATTACATGCAGTTCCATACACACGAATTATTAACAACAACAAAAAAAAAAAAACAAAAAAAACAATATTCTTAACAACTTTTAACCAGCTACATTCTAATCTGGTGTTGCGGAGTGCAACACTCTGAAACAGTTAATTGCTGATCACTGCCTTCCTATGTGCAGTCATTGAGGCTGGAACAACACATTTGCTCTTGCAGTGACTGCGCAGGGATGACAAAACTTTTTGCTGTTTGCATTCAGAGACACAATGCTTACAGAAAAAAATGCCTTTAAAAAAATCCATTAGAAGCACAAATAACAGTCCTGGACCTTGAACTAAATCTATCAGAATAGTTTTTATCATCTAGTTTATATCTAAAGCACAGTACAAAACACACCTTGAATGACTTGATGGAAGAAACCCCATCCTGATTCCTCTGGTAATCAAAGCGAGAGAAAGGTCCCTTAAGGGCAGCCCCTGTATGCCTGATATCCACATGCTCCTCCACAGCTATGTTGCCCCAGTGTGACACACTTCAATCACACGTTCCAGATCCGTCACAGTCAGGAACGGAGTATTGTTTTCCTCGTGCACTTTCAATGGTGCCTGTAATGTAAATAACATTATGCTGAACATGTTTCACAGGACCTTGTATCATATGCTACATAAAATGCAATTCCATACAATATACCACTTCATTTTCAGTCTAAACTGTGTCCTAAAGGGCTTATCACAAGATTTTTCCAACAAAATCTATTTCATCCATAAATGACGTACATCAAAAATAAGGTGCATGAGTTGCTGTAGGAACACAGAACAGAACTATACCGACGTCTAAGTGAGACTGCACCAACAAGTCAACTGACAGGATTAAAATTAAATTTCAACTGCTTTTAAACATGCAAGGAAAGTAGGAATTTCAACATGAACAAGTACTACTTCAACTGGTAAAACTCAGTCAACATGAAATACTGATATGTGTAAAATATATATATGAAAAAAAATCCAAGATCTGGACCTAGGTCAAGTGGACTAACACGATAAAGTGCAAAAAGTCATTTCCATTTCTGATTCCGCTACAAGCTGTCTCTTCTTTCAGCTTCTAGGAAAAGTCAGAACTAAAGTCCTTATTTCTCCATTTTCTGAAAGGTCATTTCTTTTCTTTCCAACTCAAAACCAACTTTTCTATTGCTAGTTTCGTTCTTTTCAAACTGCCTGATTTAGCTTTCACTTCAAAGATACAGCGTGTTCCACTGTTCAATGTGTCTGATTTAGATTTCAAAGATACAGCGTGTTTTACTGTTCAATGTCCGACACAACAATGAACACTGACTAAAGTGGAGCAGTGTTGCTGTACATTCTGATGGCAAAAGCCTTTATACCATTACCAATTACGTCACATTTTGCCAGACACTTACGTAAATCGCAATTAAGCTTAGTGTTTTTAATTATGTCACATTTTGCAAGACATTTGCGTAAATCTCGATTACAGTTAGTGTTTTTTTCCTAATCATGCCTCTTGTGGCTGAGCTTTGTACTTATGTGTATACAGGAAACTTTGTACTGATGTACATGAAGAAGTATTAACAGTCTAAGCTGTGTTGACATGGACAGTGGATTTCAGTTAGTAAACAAACTATTTTTGCCTCAGAAAGGGTGCTTAATAATGTATACAGTGCCCCAGTTAGAATTTGTGGGGGAAAAACCTAGCTCTTGGTTGAAAAGGAAAGTATAAAGTAATATTACATTTTACTTTTCTCTTTAGTATATAGTTATAAAACAATACGTGAGTCGTAACTTTCATAACCTGAATACAGGACACTCAAAATGACATTATCTTTTTAAAAAATCTTTTTTTTTTTCTTTTTTTTTAAATTTCTTCACTTGGGACAGCTTTTGGAAAATGGGGAGTTTTTCAAATTCCCCTTGCAGTCTCACTACAACCTTGAGAAAAGTAATAAAAACTTGTTTCTCCATGATCACTTGCCACCAGAAAAACTAAACTACCACAAACAGGTAGTCAGGAAAAGAGTATTTCAAAGCTTTCAGTTTCAATGACGTTTACTTTCCCAGTTTACAGAGTCATAAAAATCACCAACCTCAGAGAAAGGAGGCTTGTCTTCGTGCGGTCCATAACTGATCACATTTTCTGACAAGGACACAGGCTTTGTTTTGGTGTATGACTCCAATGAAGTAGATGATGCAGTGACCGAGGTCTTCTGTGAAACCGTGGTGTATGGAGAGTAGAAGTAAAGGTTGCCCTCGAAGACAACAAACTGCTTCTCTGCCTGTGTGATCTGGGATGGGTACGATGTCAGACAGTGAGCAAACACTGCTTCAACATCCACAGTAACCATCTTTCCAGCACCCAAGCCAGAGGGCAGGGTCACTCTATAAAACTCCTTGTCACTGCAAACAAAACAACACACAACTTAGAAATTACAGGCAGATGCAGGCATTCTCTCTCGCGCAAAATGAAACTGAACAAAATCAAAGAATTTCCACTGATTAAGCACTGACCTATAAGCACCATTTTGTCACATTGTTTGAAGAACTTTTGAACACCTTTTCAATTTAATTTTCAAATTATGGAGTAAATAATTTTAAAAAATGAGTGAAAACCATTACCCTAATCTTCGTTTTACTTCTAGCCTGAAATCAGAGAACTCTATAACGGAGCACTGCAAACTTCAACGGAAGTTTTCAGTGTCACAAAGGGGATGCCTTTTTCAAGCTTTAGGCCATATACAACAGGTAATAATTCACCTTGAAAATGGCAGTTTTACTAAACAAAAGTGATGATTTTACAGAGATAAATTCATGCTTATCTACAGACACTGCAGGCAGCTGCTGACTGATAAGGTATGTAGTGTTAAGAAGTGCACTGAAATACTGTTGCGCAGCTTATGTGAAGAAGTGCAAGTGCAAACTGACAAATTTCAAATATGATGAAAATCCTGTGGATCCCAGCTGCCAATCAGTTAACATTTCCCATTCTATAACAAACAAAGGCTTGAGACTAAAAAAAAAAGACATCGTGAAAAAACAAACATCCCTCATACACAGAGGACTAAATCACTGTAATGCTCAGACTGAAGGTTACCAAGTTATTTTAAGCACAATATTCTTGTTTCTCATTCTTGTATTAAATTGAACTTGAAATTCTACAATTTAATACTAAAAAGATGGGTAACTGCACTATCCAGATGACCCAGTTTAATAACAAAAAAGGGCCTGCTTTTCCATCAAGAAATACCTCTAATATATATCTGGTATTAGTATATCTGATGTTGTGCTGATTGTATGCATAACATTTCAGTTTCAAAATCAAGCATAAATCAAAGCATTTTCTTTTCATTTTCTTTCTATTATATAATCATACCATTGTATCTTTTATTCATCCATACCTTTGGCCACTGACAGTTGTTGGGGACAACTTCCAATTTGTCATCTTTGTTGTCCTTTGTCTGAAACATTTTAATACAAAACTATGTAAACATTTAAATAATTAAATTACATTTTTTCAGCATCTTCTGCTACACATCAATTTCAATCAAATGAAGAATCTATTTCTGCATTCAGAATAGGTCCATCAAGTGATCTTTGTTGCCCAAGTCAGTGTGCATGTGTGTGGGTGTATCGTTCTGTGTGTGTGTGTGTGTGTGTGTGTGTGTGTGTGTGTGTGTGTGTGTGTGTGTGTGTGTGTGTGCATGTGCGCAAGTGAACATTCCAGCATGCACAGATTTGCATGCATCAATGCATGTGTGTCTATGCTATCGCTAAACATGTCTATGCTATCGCTAAACAAACACTGAAACAGCATCATGTATACAAGTACATTTCGACAAGTTCAACAAAAAAATGCTCCTCCGCCCCTTCTCCCTTTTCACACTCGGATTGATATCATATCTGTGATGCAATGAATTAAGAAATCTATGGAAAAAATTTATAACTGAGATTGCCATGCACTCATTAACTCACCTACTACTTTTTTTGAACTAAACTGTTATCTTTTGTATGGAAATTTTCAATGGCAAACTGCTTAGTGTCGTGGACTCCCAGCTGGAGATCGTAGGTTTTACTCCTATCTGAGCCATGTGGGAGTTTTCTGCCTCAATCGGCTGCTACCAAGAGTTAAGTTAGCTACAGGCTACATTGGGAAGACTGGGACTACATAGCCAAGTTTCATCCATTAAATGGATGCATCTCTAAGTTGCTCAAATTTCCTGACCAACACTGCAGGTGTCTATTTGTCTCAGGCCTGACTAACGCTGCGATATATTATGGAAGTAAGTAAGTGTAGGATACAGCCCTGTCATACAGTCTCAAACAGGAATGGAAATCCGCAGCATCACCTTCATGTCCTCATTTTCATCAATCATCATTTTTAAAAAAAGGTCTCAAATTTTGTGGCCCTACATGCCCTGCTCTCACGGTAACATCAGTGTCTATGCCCTCTCCACATCTATGGTCTTGGTTTGATTCCGTCAGTGTCATTAGTATTGGTGAGTTCATGGGGGCTGTCTCTGGACAGACATGGTGGCGCTCTTCAGAGGGGGAGCTCACTCACGCCAGCTCTGCGACTAAGCAATTATAGTCATTAGTAGGGGGTTTAGTAGGTGGTGTCCTGCATATGTTAGATCAGAACAGGCACCACTGAACACCACCAAAGTGACTCAGCAGCTGTGCAGAGTCTCCTCCGATGAGTTGTTTCTTGACTTGACAATGACTGCTTCCTTTGGATTACCAGTGCCGCAGCTGTGGCGGGCGGGCCAGGCTGTGGCTGTGGATAGGGGTCGGAACAAGTGGTTTGAGTTCAATGCCACTGAGGTGGCATGGGACAGAAGATGGGACAGCAAAAAAAAAAAAAAAAAAAAAAAAAAAAAAAAACCTTCAACATCCTGGCTTCATCCTTTTTTTTTTCTGTAAACCAGCTCAACTCTGTGGTGCATTTCATGTCATGTCCCACTCACAATGAAACATATTCTTTTAGAGTGTTGGGACTGGCATGATGTGAGACATAAACATTCTACAGCAGATTCCATGAAAACCTTGTTCAGAGATGTTCCACCTGATTTGAGCTTTGAATTTTTGAAAGAGATCAACATTTTTCATCTGATCTGAGATTTTTAACAGTGGAAAGATTTTTAACAACATTTTGGGTGTGTTTTAGAAGATGTATTTCTAAACGGTTGTGTCTATGAATGACTTGTGAATTGACTTCATCACAGTGACAGCCCTGATATGGCCCTTTGCAGTAAGCTGGGCTTTAACTATAAGCAACATTACTTTACCTTATCTTAGCTCAACAAATCTCAAAAAAAGCTTTTTTCAATCACTACATATGATTTGAATTTTTGGAGAGGCACCTGCCTTGCAGATGACGTGATAATTCAATTAGAATATTCACTCACCTTTCCCCTTTCAAAAGCAAGCAATGGTTGCAGAAATTTTTGCCTTTGTGTGAGCCACAGGGTTTTTTTTTTGCAAGCCACTGTCCATGTATTCAATGCGTGTCAACAATGCCATCTCAACCCAGTACTACAGGCAGCAAACCTCAAAAGAAGTTGTCGCAGTCAGTGTTTCTCAGCGTTAAAAGTGTTAGAATTACTTAAAACTGAAGGTTCTGACATTGAGAAAGACTTTGACGACAGTAATGAGGATTTTACTGAAAGTGGAGATGACAGAAGTTCAGATTCTAAACTCAACTGGCGGCACTGACAGCTGAGGCAAGTGATAGAATGGAAAGAGTAGTGGTGATAATGATCATGCACCACAGGCCGAGCAGCGAGGAGAGCATGTAGCGGACATGACAGAGTTTTTGCACTTCACGATGCAAGACTGGCATCAAGATTTTCGATTGTTCCTGATGTGCCACCTTTCACCAGTGAACAAGGTTTACTCAAATCACAAAATGCCACACCCCTTCCAGCTTTTTTTTTCCCCCCCAGCTGAAAACGCTTCATCTGTCACCACATGGTCATGTCCACGCTTTCTGGCAAGGTGTGTATATTTCATTATGTTATCATCCAATCACTGTTTATGTTTGTTTTTTTGTCCAGCTCACTCCCATATATCATACGTGTACACATAATCACACACACACACATACTTATGAAAGTAATGACAATGATAATTATAGTATACTGACATATTTTCATATTTCTAGGTGACAGCATGGGTGAGTAAAATAAAAGAAAAACAGATCTTTTAGACAGATGATGATCTATTTGCTGTTATGTCAGGTGCTGTTACTGTTCTGCAGTCGATGGATAGGAAGCCAGTCCATGTCTTCACCACCAAGGTCAGCCCCCACACCATGACAGATGTGACCACATGTGGGCAGTTCAGGAACTCCTGGCTGTCCAGAACGAGAACTACATTCAGAACATGGCTGGGGTGGACAAAAGTGACTAGTTGAGGCGCCACTATACCCCAAGACCATGAAGTGGTGGGAGAAAAAAGTTTCTCTGCTACCTCCTCAACCTCAGCCTCATCCTGTTTGACAAAACTAGTCCGATCAGCCCATTCACATCATTCTGTACTAAATCATGTTATTAGTTTAGCAAGCAAGCCAGTGTGTACATAGTTTGATTTGTAGGTTTTTAGTTTCTTCTTTATTTTTCCCGTTTGTATTGGTATAAATATTAGCAGATCATAAAGTGGTTATAGGCTATAGTATGAATAAAAAAAAAAAATCATGCCTGGAAATTTCTTGGTTTATTTTGTGTATGAACAGACTGTTTCAAATACATTGTGCTTCCCTGGATACATATACTAAACATCTGCCCATGTCAATTTGGATGAAGAAAAAAAAAAGAATATTTTGCACCTGGTTCTACAACAGTACAAGATGAAAGATAAAGGCAGGAAGTTTGATATCATCATCCCCCCCCCCCCCCCCCCCCCCCCCCCCCCCCTAACTCAATAACTCATATAGTAGTAGAAGTAGTAAATTTCGGACTTTGGCTCTCACGAGCCTTTGTAAGTCCCATCTTTATCATAACAAGTGTATAGGTCTGCTTTGTGCAAGCAAATTTTCCAACACTAATCAACATCAAATTTCCTAACTAAGCGATTTGGGTCTCTATCTAGTGGATTTTTGGATCGATTAATGTCTGGTGCATTTTTAGTAATCATTGAAAGCGCATTCCAATGTTGAACAACTCTACTGCTAAATGTATATTTTCGAAGGTTAGTACGGCTGTAATTAAAATATAATTTGAAGTCAGAGTGCCTTGTCAGTTGTGCAGTATTAATATTGAAAAATTTATTAAAGTTTGAATTATTTATTATTCCATACACCTGAATAAGATCTCCTCTGAAACGTCTGTATTTCAGAGATGGTAAATCTAAATATGACAGTCCCAATCCTTAATTTTACGTATCTATCTTGTTGCCCTTTTTTTGTACTCTCTCTACTATAGTCTATACCTATAGATTGCCTCTTTAAGTATGGACTCCAAACAGTATTGCCATATTCTAAAATGGGTCGTACCACTGATCTGTATAAACACAGAAAAATATCTTTTTCAAGGAAATTAAAGGATCTTTTAATTATTCAAAGAGTTTTATTAGCTTTATTTAAAGCACGTGAAATTTGTGAATCAAATTTCAATTTTTTATCGAAAATCACACACCTAAATCTTTCTCCTCCTCACACTCTGCAATCGTGTGCACACCATTTTTACCTTTCATAGTATATATCTCATTTAGGTTATTATTACCTATATGAAGTACTTTGCATTTGGTTTCATTAAAATATAAATTCTATTTATCTGATCATTCATTTAGTTTGTCAATATCATTTTGTAAAATTTTACTATTTTCAGTTGAGTTATATATTTTTGTATCATCAGCAAACACTTTGCAACAACTCTGTATGCCTTCAGGTAAATCATTTATAAAAAAAAAAAAAAGAGTAAATAAAACAGGTCCTAAAATACTGCCTTGTGAAATACCACTTAGTACTTAAGCTTCTGAAGAATATTCCATACCAACTCTAACCTGTTGTTTTCTTGAGTTTAGAAAGTCTTTAATCCAACTATAAATGGATCCTGTTATACCATAGCTTAGTAGTTTTTGCAGTAAACGTTTATGTGGCACAGAATCAAAGCTTCTTAAAAAACTTAAGTAGATAACATCCAAACTTTGATCAATAATTAGAGTAAAATCTTCCATTACTTCTAATAACTAGATATACATGATCTGTGTTTGCGAAAGCCATGCTGACAAGGTGAAAAAAAATTAGTCTTCCATGTATTGTATCAAAGCATCCCTGACTAAAGATTCTAATATTTTACAGGTAACACAAGTCAAACTTAAAAATCTATAATTTCCAACATTGGATCTAGTACCTTTTTAAAAAAATGCCGTCACAATTGCGTTTTCCCAATCAACTGGAAGTTCACCTGAGTCAAGAGATTTATTGAATAATATACACAGAGGTCAACTTAGCTCTTGGCTTAATTCTTTTAATACTCAAGGTGAAATGAGGTCTGGTCCTGGGGCCTTAATAGGATTAATATTTTGCAATATATGTTCAACTGCTTTGGGCGTTACTTGTAAATCAGTAATAGTTATACCACCTGAATTTTCTCCTACTTCCATATTTGGTAAGTTAAAAGTAGTTTCTTGAATAAATACACTTGGAAAAAACCTATTTAATTCTTCAGCTTTGCCCAGGTTATCTCTTGTTGCCATTTCTCCGTTTAATTTATAGAGAAGACTGATTCCAGTGTTTGACTTTAGTTTTGACTGGACATACTTCCAAAAATATGTAGGTTTTTTTTGTTTTGTTTGGTTTGGGTTTTTTTTTTCGCTTTCCTTTGCTATTTTCTTTTCATATTCTCGTTTTGCTTTCTTAATGATTTGTTTGCATACATTTCTCTTTTTCACATAATTTTGATGATCAATATTTTTGTTAGAATTAACATACTTTTTGTGTATATTGTATTTTTTCTTAACATTTCTTTTAATAGTTTTGTTTATCCATGCGGATTTAAAATTTGCTTTTTTTTCTTTTTTTTTTTTAAAAATCTTTAATGGTATATACTGTTTCATCAAATCACTTTATTTCATTCTTTATTCCAACAGTCATCAACAGTGCCTTTTAGCAAATCACTCCACTCAATATTTTTACAATCTCTTCTCACTGATACATAGTCTCCCTTTCCAAGTTAAAAACTATATATATTCAGCATTAATTGCCGGTAACTCTATTTCAGTATAGAGATAAAAGATTAAGGTTTTGTGGTCACTTTTCCCTATAAGGGTCATAATGTTTTATATCAGAAATAAACTGTTCATCATTCACTAACACTAAATCAAGAATATTTGATCTTTGCTCTTCTCTTCTTCTTCTTCTTGGTTTTTGTTTGTTTGTTTGTTTTTTTTTAACCATTTGAATTAAGAATGCATCATGTTGAATAGTTTCTTAAAAACTCCATGTCAATAGAATTTATCCCCCTACCATTCCATTTTATGTGTGGAAAATTAAAATCTCCCATAATACATATTTTGTCAAAGTTCTGAAAAATTTTATTATTGAAAAGATTAAATAATTCCTGGGTATTTTCTTCTGTTGAATTAGGACTCCTATATATAACCTATCAGAACCTTTTCAAGATTGCAAGAGGTAAAATTACACCAAACTGATTCTTGAAACTTTATGGAATTTAAATCTTCACACTCAATTGCGTTCAAATCTTTATCAACATATAATGCCACTCCTCTACTTGGTGAGTTATTAACAAAATAAAAACCATACCCTTGAATTTCATATTCTAAAATCAGTTAAGTTTTTAGGTTTTATTTCTGTTACCGCTATTATCTTAGGGTACTATCTTCAATTGTCACAAGTAGTTCCTCTTTTTTTTTAATTTAGTAATCCATCAATATTGTATTATTAAAAAAAAAAAAAAAAAAAAAAAAAAAAAACAAAAATTACAATCTTTACCAATACTCACATGTTGATTAAAACTATGTACATCAGCTTGGATGTCAATAGATGGTCAATTTCCGCTAACACTATAACAGCCCCTAGCCCAAACTGGTCAGGCTGTTGTTTAGCTTGTCTTTTCACACATTTTATTGAGCAAATTACTAAATCTGTTTCACACACTGTTTACTCGCCTGTTCAATTCTTCTCTTAAAGCTCTGTACTTTTCCCTTTCTCTGGGTGTGTAAGTCATTGTTTACATGTATTATACTCTTTTGCTTTGGTGAGCAACTCCTTTGTTTAATTTGAACACATTCTTCATGATTTTCCCCTTTGTCTCCCAGTTCTTGAGACCTGCAAGGATTCAGATCTGATTCAGCACCAGAGGGAACCTACCCGCATCAGAGAGGGACAAGCACCTAACCTTGTGGACCTAACACTGACAAACAGAGAGGACACAATCAGTGAAATAAACACATATATGCCAGCTTAGGGATAAGTGACCATACAACTCTGCTCATACACCTGGCATGTAGTGGTAAGGAAGATTTGAAAAAGGTTATGCGCAACTATTCAAAAGCGGATTTCGTGTGCAATTGGGAAACAGTTTTGGAGATGTTGATTGGTATAAAGAGAGTTGAGCAGCCTGAATGTTAATGAGATGTGGACCAGAATCAAAGATGAGATAAATTCAGCTATAGCAGCACATGTTCCAAAGACAAAATTCTCCGGCAAACGATTTAAGAAATGGATGGACAAGTGAACCCTAACATCGGTGAGGAAAAAGCACAAGCTATTCCACCGTTGGCTGGAGACTAGGGATGGAGAAGAATATAAACTGTATGCCAAAACAAGAAACAAATCTAAGAAAGAATGTCAGAAGGCACAACATCGAATGGAGCAAGTAGTAGCTGCACAAGCAAAACAAAATCCAAAGGCTTTCTGGTCATATGTAAGCAGCAAAACCAAGACAAGGAGTGGTGTAGCAGACCTGAAGAAGAGGATGGCAGTAAATCAAGGTCAGACCAAGAGAAAGCTGAGATTTTGAATGCTTTTTTCATAGCGTCTTTACCGTAGAAGAGGATGGGGACCTGCCAGAACCACAGGAATGCAGTTACAATGAAGAACTAAGTGACTTTGAGATAGATACTGAGAAAGTCAGAAAACTGTTAGCAGATCTAAACACTAGTAAGGCTTCGGGACCTGATGGGCTAAACCCAATGCTTTTGTCCAAGACTGCAGATGTTCTTGCCACCCCAGTGGCCATGCTGTTCAGAAAATCCTTGAACGAAGGAAAAATCCCAGAAGACTGGTGGTTGGCACGGGTCACACCTATCTTCAAGAAAAGCAGCAAAATGCTAGCTAATAACTACAGACCAGTTAGCTTTACATGCATCCTCTGCAAAGTAATAGAAAAATTAGTAAGAGAACAACTTGTCAAACACCTAGAAGAAAACAACCTTGTCGTGAGAAACAACATGGGTTTGTAAAGGGGAGGTCGTGCATCACTCAGCTTCTTGACATCATGGACACATGGACTAAGGTCTTAGATGGAGGCTCAGTCGATATTGTTTTTATATGGATTTCCAAGAAGCGTTTGACAGTGTTCCACACAGACAACTTGTTTTGGAAGTTCAAGCGCATGGTATCAAGGGGAATATATTACTTTGGATACAGGACTGCCTACACAACAGGCGTCAGGAGGTTGTCGTCAATGGCGCACAGTCACAAGAAGCCAATGTTTTGAGTGGGATTCCCCAGGGGAGAGTCTTAGGACCTATTTTGTTTGTCTTGTATATCAACGATCTGCCGAATCTCATTCAAAACACTGTGCACCTTTTTTGCAGACGACACCAAGGTTTTTGCACAAAGTGATGATGAAGGAGCTAGGCATGTCTTACAGGAAGACTAAAAAAAAAACTGCAAAGTTGGTCAAGACAATGGCTATCGAAGTTCCACCCTGAAAAATGCCATGTCCTGAAACTGGGGAACAAGAAGTCAGATGCTGTGTACCACATGACTGAAGTAAACATCGAAGGTGAGACATGTACCACAACTCTATCTGAAAGTGAAGTTGAGAAGGACCTTGGGGTTTACATTGACAACAAACTGAATTTCAGAGAACATGTGGCCAAGGCAACTGCTAAAGCAAATAGAGTTGTTGGTATCATCCGTCACTCCTTTGACTTCCTGACTGAAGACATTTCCTACAACTGTACAAGTCTCTTGTATGACCAGTACTAGAGTACGGACATTCTGTCTGGCAACCCTACCACAAAACACTGTGCCAGGATCAAGAAGATGGTCAGCGCAGAGCAATTAAACTTTTAGCATCTCTTACAGATAAACCATATCCTGAGCGTCTTTCTACTCTCAAACTTCCAAGCCTGGAGCACAGAGAAAAATGGGTGACATGACAGACTTGTACAAGTTTATATATGGCATTTAACAGAGTGATAAACACGGGTTTGAACTATTTACCAACAGGGACAGCAGAGGACACTCCTTGAAACTATCCAAAGTGCATCACAGACTAAACATCAGGGGAAACTACTTTTCTCTTCGAGTGATTGATGTCTGGAATGGTCTTCCTGACTCCATAGTAACAGCCCCTACAGTCAACATCTTCAAATCAACATCTTCAAATCATCTTCAGACACTCATTGGCAGGAACTTCCAACAAAATACCATCCGGAATGTTATCACCCTCGATAGTCTCAGTCAGGGACTCGCTTCCTTCCACACATGCAGTGTTTTATCTCAATGTTATATATTAGAATGGTGAACAGGCCTCTTAAGGCCTCTAACACCTATAAGTTCAAGTTCAAGTTCATTTTTCAAAGTCAGTCTTAACAACCTGGGTTTGCTATCGTTTCCAATTTTCACCTGACCTAGTCGAACTGGGTTTGTGAGATCATCTGGATTAATGTCTGTCACTGTTTTCAATAGTGTCCTAGTCTTGTCCATGTCCTCCTGTTTTTCCTCCTCAGGAGTGTCTTTTGTACTTTCAGGTAAGTTTGTAGTAATCACAAAGTTCAACATCCTTTTCTCTCTTTCTTTTGCCTCTTCGAACATTTCTTCAACTTTCTTATCAACTGCTTCTTCTATTTTCTTGTCCAAGCTTTCACCTGTATGACTGGATTCAACTTCTAGCCTTTCAATGCAAGTACACATAGATTGAATCATACCCAGCAGGACATCAATCTTGGCTTCTAGTCTACTTTTTCCAGCTGCAGTAGCTTCTTTACAACACTTTTCACACACCCACTGGATATTGTCCCCAATATGTTTTTAACCAGTTCTAAAAGTTTCATGTCCTTACTCTTGACAGTCATGACAGTCATGTGTGTGTGTGTGTGTGTGTGTGTGTGTACTGTGTGTGTGTGTGTGTGTGTTGTTTTCCCCAATAACCCTAAAAAATAGTCTGTTCCATAGGAAAGTAAAAGGTGAAAAACTGGCATTACAGAGTAACTTAATATTAGTTTCATATTAAGTTTGATTCAGTGATAACCTGCACGGTTACCGGAACTGGCACTGCCTCTGCAGATCTGCTGCTCGCTCTCTCGTATTGCAGACGATCCAATTGGACCACGCACTGTCTCTGAAAATAGTTTAGCGCCGTGTCTTTCTTCAAACATGTTCTTTGCACTGTTTCTCGCTTCGTGCAATCAAAAAAAGGATTCTGCACTGAGACTAAGTTTTTATCTTCCGTGTCTATTTTATCCCATACTGGCTGAATCGGCCACAACTAGCCTTGATCACGGTTATGCTTGCCGGGGCCATGTGATTTCGCTACCGTGTTGGTGTGTGACGAGTTCAGACCGGGACGTGTCGTCTGCAATTTTCTTAATTAACATGGCAACATGCAGGGGGAAAAAAAAAAAAAAAAAAAACTACCACAGAACCAATGAACGACAGTTTCGTTTTCAATGTTGGGTCCACCACGTACAAGAACGACCGGACAGTTGATGATCCCTTATTTTCAATCGTAATCGACGTGTAAGTTTTCACACCAAATGGCTAGCGATGTCGATTTTCCGATCAACTTGCGACACAACGATGTTTTGATCGACAGTATCTTGATTCACTTTGCATAAAACAGAAACAAAATTGGGCAGTAAAAGCAAATACAATGCTTTCCCTCTCATTTTGCTTGGAATCTTATATCTTTCGACAAACCAAAAAATTTTCCTCCAAAAGATTCCCTACTGCTATGACCACGTCGACGAATCGCCGGCTTCCACGAGGGGGCGTCCAGCCTCGTTCTCAGTCGTCTAGTTGGCAGCGGTAATTCCATTTCTTGGAATGAAACCGAAACGGATCCAATTTAACTTCGTAATTAATTTTTTTGTATTGTTTTATTCTAAATGACTTTAACTTTTTTGTGGAGTAGTTGGACAAAATGGGATCGTTTTGACATAGACAGTTTCAGTTTTCATCTACGACATGTCACAACGTGCAAACTGTATATGTACGTTACACCTCGTCTGCAATGTATCAAGATCACACTGCGCACGATTTAACCCTCTAGTACCCTATGTATCAAATTTGATACACTGAATTTTACCACTCTGCATAGAGCAGCCAGTTGTTGGTGGAGTACAGAAATTTGTATACAAGCAATGCTGTGGAATGCCCTCTGCTGTCTTATCACTCTGCTGGCTGCAATAATATTCTCCTCCCAGCAAGACCACCCCCTTTCTCTCTGGCACCAGCTAGCAGAAACCCGTGGTTAGAAGAGGTCAAGTTCGCAGCAACCAGACACTGAAATCTGAGTAGCACCACTTTCCTGCATTGCTCTTTTCATTAATGTAGATTACCTAGAGGCTAGATAGAAAAGTCTTTATTTTATTTTATTTATTTTTATTTTATTATTATTATTATATTTTTTTGCCTATGAGTGTCTAAAATGTTTGTATCAAATTAGATACACTTGGCTTTTAGAGAAGAATGGAAGGGAAGCAACTCGTCCAGTATGTATCAGATATGATACATTGGGCGTTCTCTTGAACAACATACTGAAATTGTACCTGTTGTTAGTCTTGTTGTTAATCATATGAATAGAGAATGCGTTTCATCCTAGCTTTTCTTTTTGTTTTTGTTTATTATATTTGTACCTTTGTTGACAAATATGGTGAAACTGAATGTCTGCAAAACCAGTTCATTGTGTTTTTCAGCATGTCGACACGCGTACCAGTCACCAATATTTGCCACTTTGTTGGAGGAGACCAGAGCGACTTTGAAGTGTCAGAGAGCTCTCTGGTGAAGAGTGTGACTGCTCTCTGCTGGTTTGACAACAAGCCAGTTGACATCGTTTCATCCTACATAGGCCTAGAACCGTGGGATGAAAGTGGAGAGATATTTTAAGAAAGACAAGGAGGTTGCAGTGCGAAGAGCAGGGATTGTCAAGGAATACAACAGTTACATGGGTGGGGTGGGTTTGCTGGATTCCTTGTCATCTTTGTACAAGTTTCCCATCAAATCGCAACGGTGGTGCGTGTACATTTTTTACCACACCCGTCACCATCGCTGTCATGAATACCTGGCTGTGGAACAAGCGATATGCACTTCTTCAGCGGATGAAGCCCATGAAACCGAGCTCATTCCAGGGCATCATCTCGGATGCTCTGGTACAGACCCAGAAAGTTGGACGCCTTTCAGCTTGTACGCCACCTCCTGTCAAGCTTCAGAGAAAGGTTCCTGTACCCAATGTCGGACTGGATGGTTATGAACACCTGCCCGAATGGACCACTGAATGCCAACACTGCAAAAACCGAAAAAACTGCCAGGCGCTGGGTCACATCACCTGTTCCAAACGCTGAGTCCATCCGTGTCTGAATAAGGACAGAAATTGCTTCACACAGTTCCACACTTTCAAATGAGCAGTGGACTGAATGACCAATCTGGGAAAGGTTGACTTTCTGCCATGTTTGTTTTGTTTTAAGATGTGTGTGACCATCAGTCTGACACAGATGTTTATGGATGCATTTTGTTTTCAATCTGTTTGGTGCTGTCAGACTGACAAGAAAGACATTTCCTCATATGTTGTGTTTTAAACTATGCAACACTATCATGCTGACAGGAAAGGTATTTTCAGAGATGTTCTGTTTAGAGCTGTGTGAAGCCATCAGGCTGACAAGGAAGATATTTGCCTAACTTTGTGTTTGTTTGTTTACTGCAGTGTGAAGATCAGGCTCACATGGAATGTGTCCAGACATGTTTTGTTTAAAGCTGTGACGCTATCAAACTGACAAGGAAGACAATTTCTGACATGCTTTGTTTAAAGCTGTGACACTATCAGACTGACAATGTAGACATTTTCTGGCATGTTTTGTTTAAAGCTGTGCGACACTTATCATGCCAACAATGAAGACGTTTTTTAGTATTTTGTTTTGAAGGTGTGTGACCCTATCTGTGTGACAAAGAAGTTATTTCCTGACATGTTCTTTTTAAAGCTGTATGACGCTATCAACCAATAATGAAGACACTTCCTGATGCATTTTGTTTAAAAGTGACATTATCTGCCTAACAAGGAAGACGATTCCAGGCTTTTTTTTTTGCTTTTTTGCTTTTTTCTTTTCTTTTTTTTTTTTTTTTTTTTGCAAACTCTGACACCATTATACTAACAATGAAGATGTTTCCTGACATGTTTTGTTTACAACTGTAAAGCTACCAGATTGAAAATGGAAATGTTTCCTGACACCTTTTGTTTACAACTGTGTAAAACTATCAGATTGACAATGAAAACGTTTGCTGACATGTTTTGTTTAAAGTTGTGTGAAGCTATCAGACAGACAAATTTGAGGAGGAACAGGTTCTGACCAACATGTTTAAAGCTGACAGACACCAGGAGGATTCCAGACCAGCATGTTTAAAGCTATGTAATACTGACAAGGAAGATGTTTCCCAATTGAGAACTATAAGGACATTATAAATCTTTATTTATCATAGTTTACCCATACAGACAAGGTGTTTTTATGGTGGGGAAATTTCAAATCTTGACCAGGTCAGATCATGAATGACTACATCATAAAAAAAGAAATAAACAACAAAACCAGTCATGATATGGCAGCAAAATTATTGACACCTTTATGACAGACAAGACTCAGTTATGCCGAGAGCATCAGCCATTCCGCTTGATCTTTCACTCACAGGTGTAAAAAGTTTGTTAACAAAAATTTACAGGTAATAACATACTTAACAAAGCCATAGAGGCAAACAGACACTGCAGAGTGGACAGCTAGTGTCCATCCTGGACAGTGTGTACAATTTTCACCACCTGGTCCCTCAGATGCCAGACTGACGTTAAAAAAAAAAATCTGGCATGTCATAAACAGCAACAAGTTTCCAGAATCAAGACAGGAGTATGGTTCACAAAGTCAAAAATACAGTAGACGACTGTCAAGAAATACAGACATACACAAGAGAGACTATCCACCTACGTCCAATTTGTGTGATGAATACACACAACAGTGGGACGAAAGGTACAAGGTGGATGAGGAAGAAGACAGGTATGTTGATGCGTATCTAGCAACAACACCGGATAACAAGCACAGACACTGGGCAGCAGTCAGCTGTAACGCTAGCAGATGACTTAACACAAGTCCCTCTTTCTCTGTTTGACCATTTATTTCTTCATCACGTTCTGGTGCCAGCCACCATCCCACTATTAACCTTTACTCCTTTCTCTCTTTACCACCCCATTTCACTGCCAAGCCACCACTAATGCCTCTCCTCCCTCCATCTTCTCGACTCTTATTCTGTCCATACAGCAAGCACTCTCAAATGTTCTTTGATTATGCTTCTCTCTCTGCTGTTACGCAATTACCACACATATGCTTCTCATGGTGAAAAGTTTGTGCAAGAGATCTATTTAAGTCAGACACCATGACCTCAGTTCATTACCTCAAGCTGTCACTTATGTATTCTTCTTCTGTGTACACAGGCCGATACTCCTGTGGACACTCTCTGTATAAACATCTGCCCAACAAAGGGAGTGGAGTTTTTTGTGTATGACCATTTTTTATCCACTTATGTATTGAAAATGTGCATCATAAGTGTGATGCAATATTCAGACGTAACGTGCATGATGTTTGATTGTGTAGTGGTGGTCTAGTCCAGTTTTATATTGGCAATTTATTAACTCATGCTTAATTCTACATTTAGTAATTCATGAATTCATATCTCTATCTTTGCTTGGCAGAACTGGCGTAAAATAGCCTTATCTTGACAAAATGTTATTCAATAGCAATAGCTTTTGCATATTCTAACATTTGCCTGTCTTTCATCAATATATTAAGTAACAGGTGAAAATGTTCATAATCCATGACAAGAATTTCGTAAGATTGATTTTATTGCCAAAAATGTTGTTTGCAGATTGAAAGTTGTTATAAGTAATGTTTCCATGCACAAGTTGATTGGAAAGGTTTTAACAATATTAAGGTTTTAACAATGTTTATCATTCAGCCAAATTTGATTACGCTCATTCTTGAGAAAATGCCAATGTTAAAGTTTACCATTGACACACCCATGCATACATAAACAGACTGTACTGTCCTTAGTATTCACTGCTTAACATATGCAAGTCGAAAGGGCGGAGTCTAAGAGCATAACAGAAACACAGGAACTTACTGTTACAGACTTCAAGAGCAGGAGGAGCTGTATGTACGAGTCCACAGAATGTCCACAGAGACTATACTGAATACAAAAAGTGTACAGTAGGTAATGTTTAGAATGATATTTACAGCAATAAAGCAAAAAAATAGTAAACCTTATGTGCATGGTATGTGTGTGTGTGCATACATGTGTATAACCATGTGTTCAAGTATGTTCAGCACGTAAATTGGTTCAAGCATTTGTGCATTTATAAACACCCACCTGTGAGTAATTATGTTTGTATATATCTGTATGTGTGTGTGTGTGTGTGTAAACAAAAAAAAAAAAATGTGTAGCTGCAAATTTGTGAAAACTAAAAAAAGCAAAACTAATAAAATCAAGAGGCAAGACAAATACAGCTGATTTCACATGTTTATTTAATCACAGAAAAAACATGACACTCAGAGGCATTGACCAAAAAAAAAAAAAAACAGAAGAAAAAAAAAAAAGTTCTAAGGAGAAATTACATAAAACTAAGACAACAACAAAGATGAACTTTAAATTCTTATTATTGAGATTATTGTCTCCACTGGTTTTATTTTGTATAAGCTTTGAAAAAAAAATGTTATCCTATGGTCTCCACTGTACAAACTTTGAAAAAAAATAAAAGTTATCTCCCTTAATGTTAACGAAATAAAAAGAATTTTGAAATGAAAGGTTAGTTCTGCAAGACAATACTTACAAACAGATTACAGGACAAAACACGATGCATTTGATCTCTTGGGTCTTCTTCAGGCAAAACCAAACAAACAACATTTATGACAATGAAAATGAAGAATGAGCCACCACTTATCTTCAAGTGTTAATTCAACACCCATTTTGTGCCAAATATGAGAGGATAAGTGGTTTGCTTGTTCTTCGTTTTCATTGTCCTAAATGTTGTAATTTGTTTTTGCCTGAAGAAGACCCAAGCAATTGAAATGCACTCTTTTTTGTCCCTGTAATCTGTTTGTTTGTGTTGTCTTGCGTAAGTAATAACTTTTCTTTTTTAAAAATTTGCTCAAAGTTCTGCCTTCAGTCACCTTGCTTTGAAAAAAAAAAAAAAGAAACAGAGGAAGGGGGAAGAAGGGACAGAGGGAAACGGGACAGGAGAGAGACAGAGAGACAGAGACAGACAGACAGACGGACAGACAGAGCAAGAAGGGGAGAGAGACAGACATACAGACGGAGCAAGAATAGAGGGCAAGGCTTTCTGTTACTTCATGAAACACCTAGAAACATAATCTGCAGCATGTTTACGAACAACCTTTAAACTACCAAACACATGCCCAAGAACTAACTTCCGCTGCACCACACAAAAACAACTTTTTAACAAAATCAACACAAAATGCTGCCTTTTACATTCTGCATTTCTGTTTTAAACTTTGCCTCTTAGTCATCATTCAAACCCTGCTTGAACTGACTTCCATGGGTGAAACTGGAAAAAAATGGAAAAACTGAAAGGTAAGGGTCCAGGGGCCACCTAGACCTCTGGCGGGGTCCAGGGGCAGTGCCCCTGGTGGGGGGCCCAGGGGGTCAAAGCCCCCAAGCCGAAATTGATCTTTTGAAAAATTCAGACAGTTTTTGTGGCCTCTGGTGAAAGGATATTTGGAACCGAGGTCTTGTTTGAAACACATATTTATTGCTTATATGACATTTTCCCATACTTGAAGTGGGGCGTTTTGGGGGCATTGTGTGTGTGTGTGTGTGTGTGTGTGTGTGTGTGTGTGTGTGTGTGAAATACAGTGCAGTGAAACCTCTCTATTTAGACCTTCCCTGATAAGACTTCTGCTCTAAATTCTCACGGTTTCCAACGACCTCCAAACTCAAAATCTAGATTTCAGCAAATGGTGCTTTATCTTTGTTCCCTCAAATAAAGAGTATTTCCAATTTGGCACTTCCGTTTTATGGTAAGACGCACTCGATACGTAATTTGCGCAATTTTAGAGACTGCTTTGAACCCCCCCCCCCCCCCCCAAAGATTTACGAAAAACGGAAAATTCCGTCTCGAATAATTTCATAAAACGGATTCTGTCCTCAGACTGAAGAAGTTTCTTCACCCATGGACTTCTATATACAGACTGCAGGATGTTCTGTTATGCATGTGTCCTATGACTCTAAAAATTCAGAGATTGCACTAAAACTTTTGCCTCAGAAGTCCATAGGACCACTTACCTACGAACCTGACATCAATGGAAGCCTGAAAAACTTCAATTTACTAGTTTCTTTATTCTATTCCAGTATTATAAGGTTCATGTCTGCTTCCATCAATGTTTCTTTTTACCCAAATGAATGATACAAAAAAAACAAACAAACAAAAAAAAAAAAAACAACAGCCACCATGGCAAAGTGGTTAGCGTCGCGTACTCCCAGCTGGGAGGTCGTGGGTTCCAATCCCATCAGAGTCATGTGGGTTTTTCTGCCCCAACTGGCTCCTACCCAGAGTTGAGTCTGCTGCGGACTCAGTTGGGAAGACTGGGACCACACAGTCGAGATTCATCCACTTAATGGATACGTTTCTGAGAGTGTTGCTCGAATTTCCTGACCAACACTGCAGGTGCCTGTATCTCTCGGGCCTGGTTGACGCCGGGATATATTATGAAAGGAAGCGTAGAGTACAGCCCTGTCATGTTGACTCAGACCGGAATGGAATTCCGTAGCATCATCTTAATCATCCCCATTCTCATCGATCAGCATAAAAAAAATGTCTCAATTCTGTGGCTCTTCACGCCCTGCTCTCATGGTGACCTCAATTTCTATGTCCTCTCCACGTCTGTGGCTTTGGTTTGGTTCCGTCGGGGTCACCCGGTATCGGCGACTCCATGGAGACTGTCGTTGGACGGACGTGGTGGTGCCCTCCGGAGGGAGAGCTCACTCACGCCGGCTCCATGACTAAGCAATTATTGTCGTCAGTAGGGGGCTTAGTAGGTTGCCACTGAACACCACTGAAGTGGCTTGGCAGCAGTGCAGTATCTCCTCCGGTGGGTTGCCTCTTGAATACTTGACATTGACTGCTTCCTGCCCCAGCTGTGGATTGCCGGTGCCAGGACAGCAAAAAAAAAAAAAAAAAAAAAAAAGGATAAAAAAAATATGCATTCTCAGGTAGTCCTACTAACTTGGATATTTTCCACGGCACCACATGTGCATATATCAGTGTGTTCTTGTGTATGCATGTGTGCATGTCTCTGAAACAGACTGTAATCCATTCATTATTTATTCAAAATAATTACTATCCCATTTTTATTACTATTTTGGGGGGAGAGGGCACTGTATATATGCAGGAAATTGGGATCCTCATGCAAGGATTCCAAGTAAACCAAGTCAATTAAGTAAACCACCTACAGGAAGCCCTGAGGCCAAGATACATTCTTAAATGAGCAACTTCTGTTCTGTCATCGTCAGAATGCTATGTTATGCCGAGATCACTAGCACCAATATTTATGGTAATCCAAAAAGATTCCATGTATTTGTTTTTAATCAATTCTAGTATTTAAAATCTCTTCATTTAAAAAAAAAAAAAAAAAAAAACCACTGCAACACTTTGAAGAAAGAAAATTTACAGAAAACAAAATGAAAAACCAATGCAAACTGTGGTTGTACTATTCTTGTCCCTTACTACATGCTGACTGTAACATAATGTTATAAACTGTACTTATCCAAAATACAATCATGTGATGTACCAAAAATTTTAGTCTGGGCATTTTGCCTCTCTGAATTTCAGCTTCGCTACTTTGCCTTTCTCATCCCAAACAGTACAAATTAGCACACAGATAAGCTCTCCACAGTTGGTCCTTTGACTGAAAGAAAAACAGGCACTCATAAACTTCCATCTTCATCTCTTTGTTCGTTTGTGGGTACCCATCTATTTTCTTCACTTAATATACTCTTACCCCAAAGCCATGTGTGGCAGGAAAAAATGGTGAGTTTCCGAATCAGTTAACATCAATGCATTTAATCCATGAAATCAAGTTCTTTACACAATAAATGTAGTTTTGTGATAGCTGTAAAGAACACAACCTTTCAGTTTCAGTCTTGAATGTACTTGGGTAATTGTTTCAACATCCCTGTGCAAGTTTGACATCTTTTTCAAGGGCAAGTCCCATTTAACAGAAAACAAAAAGAAAAAAAAAGGGAAAAACCCTACAACCATACTTCATTTGCACAGGAAGAAAAGAAGTCAAATTCAAGAAGAAACTGTGTTCCCGCCACTTGTCCGAGTCACCAAAACTAGTTCCATTAAAAAAAAAAAAAAAAAAAAAAAACCAACCAAGAGATCATTTTCAGCTAATGGACTTTCTTCTTGCGACCGCGCTTTGCTTTGGGCTTGACTTGTATTACTTTGGCACTGCAGCGTGGGCAGAACCAAGAATCCTCTTCTGGTGGTTCCTCAGTGATGTTTACACACACCCTGCAAAGTGCACAAAAGCCAGATTAAAACCCTCACAAACGCATACATATTGATCACTGTTAAAACACATTCCATCATGCACTCACATGTGTTTATGCACTCACATGTGTTTATATATTTGCTGCGGGAGTATTTCTCATCAAATATTACAATATTTTCTACATACAACTTTCTTTTCTGTCAACAGTTTCTCCACAGAAAGCTTCCCATCAAAGGATTTCAACATGATCAGAATAAACTACTGGCACAGGCCGACTTCAAACTTTCTGTCAAGAATCATGATTTGCTGACTTCATTCTGTAGCATTGCCAGTCTGCCGCACCAAACCCTGAAAATTGACTTTCAGCTTGACATGACCTGGGATGACACTGCACATTTTGTTGCTCTTCACTCCCACGTTACACATCTTCTCAGTGGCATTATCATTTATGTACCATCTGTAGCACACTACCAGGCCTGTGCTCTGGCATCAGTGCTGGCATGTTGCTAGGAGGCACGCAACCAGAGCAGACACTGTCAATCTGAGTTGTTTTGCGACACTAGCAGTGCCCATTAAAATCCAAAATATCCAAAACACTACCTTCTAACCTCCTCAGTGACAACAACTGCTAAGTCATGGAGACTGCATAAATCATGCATCCTCTCCAGGATGTGCCACCATGCCCATCTGACGAGTCTACACGATTTTGCTCACACTGTATACTCCGACTTGAACTTCCCACAGGCAAGGACGCAGACAGGAAACTGACTTAAGGTCACTACACAGTACAAGAGCTGGCATAAAAGGCCACAGAAGTTAGTCTTTTTCTTTCTCTTCTTGTTTTATTTCAAATGCTGATCAATAGGGAGGCTGTGAGTTTCTTTCTTTCCTTGGCCTATAGAGTCAAACGATTAGATTTTTGCCTGTGATATGAGTCTTATCCACTTATTGGGTCCAATTATGACTTAACACCCCCCCCCCCCCCCCCCCCCCCCCCCCCCCCCCCGTGTCATCCAGCAGCAAAAGGGTACCTTACTCAGGTCAGAGAATGTTGAAGTAGTGGAAAGAGAGGGATGGGTACTGCCTTCCATCATGCTATACCCCAGCCACAGTGAATCTCTAACAACATTCACTGCCTCTATGGCCTCCAGACTATGAGACTCGAACTCTCTAGATGCTGTGGGTTTCTTTACTTTAACAATGCTTATGCTATGCATTTCTTTCTTTCTTTTCAATGATGATGAATGAAGATGGCACTGGTTCAATCCTATTCAGAGACTGTGTGTTATGTTTCCTATCAAACAAGATCTTGGCAGCAGTCAGGTCCGAGTGATATAGACTACATGTGTGTTGACCTGAAATGCTGAGCAAGACTTGCAGAAATGCATCTTTCAAATGGATTAACGTTGAATGAGTGGTTTCGGTCTCTCAACCACCTGATCCCACAACACACTCAGTAACTGGACAGGAACTGGCAGGGGAAATAAAAGAACACTCTAACAATATATGCCTTTGCCAAATTTTGAACCCACTGCAGCATGCTGTGTGTGACACTGCCAGGGAATCACAGCAGCTGTTTCTTGATTTTATTTATTGTTTGTTGTTTGTTTGTTTAGGGTACAAGCTTCAAATGAAGTCAAATACAAAAGGTTTTCGAAGAGTGACAAATTAACACTAACCAATGATACCAGTCGTCACATTTATCACAGCCAATCATGGGACTGCCATCATCTTGCATCTTGCATGCTGGGCAGATCCAATCGTCGCACCAGTCGAGTCCTGTCATCACAGAAAACAGCAATTATTCAAGCTTACAATGCAGCAGATCCTCTCAATATCCACCTCCACAAATCCATCAAAGTAAGGTTTATAAATAAGATACCTGACAGCAACACAAATATGTAACCCTGGAGCATTGAAAATGAAAGGAGACACTGTTAGTTCCTCTAGCACTTTCCTGGAAAATTCTGGATTTTTCCGACTGAACAAGATGTCAAACAGTAACAGTACATTGGAAATCTGATTCTTGTTATGGACTTTTCTCAACACTGTGACAAGCCATTTCCCACTTGCTTACAAGAAGACACTTTCCCTTTCCACTCATTTTCTTTATGACTGCTTCTTCAAACAAAACAAAAGATGCCACAAAAAGTGTGTGAAACTAGAAGACATGCCTACTCCAAAAATCTTTCTGTCCAGAACAGATGATGCAAAAAATCAGAGACAAAACAAAATTTAAAGAATTTTCAGGTACACATGAATTCCTTACACTGTGAAGCTGTGCAGATGTACATGTATGCATGCATGTTTGCAGACTCGCATCATCGAGGTCATGATGACTGATGAAGAATATTTGCAAACCACCCCCTCTATCCTTTTGACTGCATTTACAGGTAATTCTTGAACATGAGAGTGTGAATCAGTCAGAAAGGCACATACTGCGGCTAGATCACTGCCGAATTGGCATGAGCAGATCATGCACAAAAAGTTTTCCCCTTTCTGCCCTAGGCTGTAAACCTGCTGTCTTCACAGTAGTATATCCTTGCTGCTGGTGGGGTTGAATTTTTTTATCCCCAGAGGGAATTTACCGCTATGCTGATGGGGTTGAATTTTTTTTCCCACAGGGATTTGCTGCTATCTTCTTAATCAGTTGCACACATTCTCATTTACTTGCTACAACTGTCCATCTCTCAGTGCTCACTGCCACAGGCGATGTATCCAACAATGAATGGTTATGTGAACATTACTGGGAAAATGATTTCGTTCTCCCCAATGCACATGGTGATGTACAACACAAAGATTTAGTGATATGAAATTTGAAATGTATAGCGATTGGAAGTTGCACTCATGAAAAGTCAGTCTGGACATTTTAAAAACAAACATTAAGAACAATTAAATCATTTTTAATCTGTATGGTAGGCTCATTTTGTCAAAGTCTGTGAAAAAATTTCAAAGTATGGTTTACATGCCATGTTAGGAGACAATATCAAGACTATTTTTTGATACTGACATTAGGTTGAAGAGAATTTTCCAGAACTTTCTTTTTTTTTTTGGTGGCAATCTCTTCATTGAAAGCTTTCCGTCAGATGATTTGCATTTCAGCATCATCACAATAAATCACTAGTGCATGACAATTCTAAATGCGAGGTTGGCTAATCCCTTTCTTATTGCTGCTCTTATCTGACAAAACAGTGAGGACAACCAGTATCTCAAAATAAAAATTAAACCAGTATCTCAAAATTAAAAAAATTTAAACCAGCATCTCAAAATAAAAAGTGATAAAAATGTCATTTTTTTTTCTCTGCATATATAACGAAGTTTGTTGAGCAAGTCACACCTTCGTTATGACAATATCATCTTTCTACAATACAGATCAGTTGCCTCAGACCACTGAACAACATTCACTGTGTATGAAAAACAAGTTTGGTGTCCTGAGGAGCATCAACCATAATGAATTACACTTAAGCATTCAGTATACATATCACTTTTATCATGAATGTATATCTATGGACGTATTATAGTATGCTTATTGTTAAATTATGTCCTAAATACATCCAAAGTATATGGGTGTACAGCTCTGTCACGATTTCAGGCCTGGTAACAATTTTGTTTGAACACCGTCAAGAACCTCTGATTTTATCATGATTACAATGTTGTTTGAACATCGTCAAGAATCTCAGATTTTATAAGGATTACAATGTTGTTTGAACACTGTCAAGAATCTCAGATTTTATCATGATTACAGTGTTGTTTGAACACTGTCAAGAATCTCAGATTTTATAAGGATTACATTGTTGTTTGAACACTGTCAAGAATCTCAGATTTTATCACACACTACATGGTCAGTGACAGGGATTTTCATTTGGTATACATTTACTTTATCATCAATAAAATGACATAATGGAGACTAAAGTGGTGTGCAACACACTAGCATCTCATCTCTACGTATAATGCTGCTGTGGCTTTTTCCTTTTTTGGTCCCAAATGAGAGAGACACTCATTTGGGCAAACAGTGAATGCACATAAGACCTAAAGGTCAGTCCAATTCAAATGAGACAATGAGTGCCATAATCTCTACCTGAAATCTAAAGTGAGTGAACTAGATTAGGGAAAACATGCACACGATATATAACAATCATTCTTTATATCACTGAAAGGAGAATCTACTTACAACATATGATCCCACAGTCTCAGTCTCAACAGTACCCCCCCTCTGCCTTGATGATGAACCAGACGAGAATGCAATGGAAAGATGAGTTGGTGACGGCGATTCAGAGGACGAGTCCAGTCCACTCTTCTCCACTTCAATGGATGGGGAGGAGGCTCCTGGTGTCTTCTGTGCTGCATTCTTCTCAGTGTCCAGAGGAGGGGGGGGGGGTGAGAGACTTGGTCTTTGGTTTGGCTGATGACAGTTCTCCTTCAGCAGAGGCAGCAGCCAAAGACGCTCTCAAGGCCAAGGTTTTCGCCTTTGGAGGACGACCTCGGCCAGCTGACTTGCCTGTGGCACCTGTTTTAACAGCTTTAGGTGTGTTTTTCCTGCACGTTTGGGGGGGACTTTGGTGATTTTCCTTTGGGGGAAGTATTCCTGGGCGATTTTAATCGAGGTCTTCCAACCTTCCCTTTAGGTTTTGGGACAACAGGTGGTGGGGTGGGTTCAGTCTGTACTTTAGGTTTCTCCTCAACAGGGGGTGCCACAGGCACTACTGGGGATGAAGGGGCTGTGTCATGTTCTGGTGAGCTGAAAAACGTCTTGGCAGGTGGAGGAGACTTTTCCTGCCTCACTGGTGAACTGGGAATAGGGGAACTCATATGATAGGCTGGGGAAAGGGAGGGGGTCTTCGGAGTGGGCGTGGGGGATTTGCGACCAACGGGGGATGCATGAATGGGTGACGAGAAGGAAAAGGGGGAGTGCTGTTTCGGAGATGGAGTCCTTGGCATGGATGAAGTGGGAGACTTGGGTGATGTAGAAGGTGTACGAGGAGGAGGCGTCAAACTGTGCCTGCTTCTTAGCGGTGAACTCTGAGGCGATGTGAACGTGAACACTTCAGGATGAGGGGGAGACTTTCGCACTGGAGACCTACCCCTTTCTACATCTGATCTAGGGGCCAGTGGACTGCGGCGAGGAGGAGGGCTAGGACTTCTTTCTTGAACAGGGGAGTTGTTCCTGGACAGAACAGGGGAGGTGGTGTGCCAGGCAGTGGTGATGTGGGCTGAGAGTGGGTGGAGTGTTGCGGGGTTCTGACTTGGGTGCTGGCGTTGACACCATGGAGCTGTACTTCTTCTGTGATCGGGGGCCCTCGGCTGCTGCGTCTTGACGAATCACCCTGCGGGGCAGATATTTGCATTCAGTAATTAACACTTTACCATAATGTGAACTGTAGTAGGCAGCCCTCCAGCACAGCAATAGGGCTGTAACTGATATAAAAGGATTTTTCTCCCACCAATGTAATCCCTTACACACGAACAGCCCTGCTGGATCTCTATAAACAAAACTTGTGGAACCCAAATGCAACATAACAACTGGTTCTTTCTGAATAAAATCTTCAACAATGCCTACATTTTTTTCCCTATATATCAGCACCAGCAGTCTACATGGAGATATCAATATAATAATAATTATAATAATGATGATGATGATGATAATGTGAACACTTTTATTGTGTGTTAACCCACTGTATAAGTGGGCTCACATAACAGAGATATCAGAGACAAGTAAAATGTAAAACAATGCAGTAACTAGTACATCATATACACACACATGACCACTTGATTGTAAAAATTAAAAATCAATTCTAAATCTTACCAAAAAAAGGGCAAATAAAACATAAAACAATGTAAAAACACAGCATCACAAACGTACGTAGACTGGCATTTGGAAGAGCTACATTTAAAAGAACTAATTAAAATATGCACTAAAACTACATTCTAAAGCATGTATTCCAAACTGCTAGAACAGAACAAAGAGTACCTGAACTTAAATGATTTTTACCTATGTGTATAAATATCTCGCCTTCCCTTTGAAGGTAACAAATCAAAAGGATCATTACTTTAAAAAAAAAAAAAGAAAGAAGAAAAAAAAATTAAAATCTTGGAGTATCACAGTGGGCTGGTAGCAACATCACTTTGTTCACACTCACAATTTGAGGCTCTCCCTGCGTGGTGTAGGTGAAGGGAGCTGCTTGGACAAGTCCACCTGGCTCTTGTTGTCACTGACCACAACCGAGGAAGATGAAGTGCTGTCCTTCTTTCCGAACTTGATCGTCAGCTTCAGGCCCGTAGTACCCGTGGCGGGCTGCACAACATAAGGACATAGCACCTCGCTCAACGAGGCCTGGGAGCGCAAACTCCCTTTGTTAGTGAACCTTTACGACTTTTTTGGCATTCTTTATGTCTATGGTTACAAATGATTTAGCATCTTAACACAAACACAAACTTTTACGTCTGTGGTTACAAATGGTTTAGCATCTTAACACAAACACAAACTTTTACATCTGTGGTTACAAATGATTTAGCATCTTAACACAAACTTTTACGTCTGTGGTTACAAATGGTTTAGCATCTGAACACAAACAATAACTTTTACATCTGTGGTTACAAATGATTTAGCATCTTAACACAAACACAAACTTTTACATCTGTGGTTACAAATGATTTAGTATCTTAACACAAAAACACAAACTTTTACATCTGTGGTTACAAATGATTTAGCATCTTAACACAACACACAAACTTTTATGTCTGTGGTTAAAAATGATTTAGCATCTTAACACAAACGCAACTTTCGGCATGCTAACATGCCAAATTCTATTTGCAATTCTCTTTTTTTTCTTTCTTTCTTTTTATCACTTTTGTTTTTTGCTTCCTTTGTGGACCATATACTTCAAACTCCCATAATTTTTTCCTTTTCTGTCTCATCTTCTGAGCTCTTCTAATGGCATTACTGTCATGCCTCTCATTTTCAGCTCTTTACACACAGTCACATCCAGGCTTGTCGTGTCACAGTCCCAACACTGGCAGTCCACAAGGAGCAATCAATACTAAGTCTTCATGAGGCAACCTATCCTACATAAGACCCTGTACTGCTGATATGTCACCTCGATGGTATGCAGTCTTGGAAGTTGTTCATCAATTTAGAAAGTTCTAAAACCACGAGGAAAGTTTAGGCTTTCATTGACTTAAGATTGTGGCCATGTAGACAAAGCGACCTTTTTGTGTAGTAACTTGACACTGACTGCTCCCTGTGAACTATCCTTGCCGAAGCTGCCACAAGAATCTTAAATCAAGGTTAACTCAAAGAACTTGAAACCATATACATCATTTCTAAAAAAATAAAAACAGATTTTTTTTTACCTGATAACTGTAAGTAATTAACCACAGAGAATTACTTTTATCATTTGATCATAGACTATATTCTGAACCATGTCCCTGTTCACTTATTTTTTTCCAGTGACACAAGTCCCTAAAGACTCAACTGTGCATTCAGACACCACCAAAGAATCTAAACCCTACACTGTAGTCTGGAGAACAATACTGACCATTTTTCCCTTGTATTCATACTAATTACATAGAGCAATCAGACTTACCACACTACCTGGCATATTATTAAGGAAAAAAAAATACAAAAAAACAAACAAAAAAACCCTTGTTATTTTAACTTCCACAGCTTTTGTTCACCTATCTCTCTCACACTTGTCCTTTTTGTCTATTTGCTCGAAATTTGCCTTGCAGACAAATAAATTTCTAGCAGGGAGACAAAATGGCAACTGTCCTCTCTCACAAAGTTTACCTGAGATCTCATGATGGTAGTACCATCTGTTAGAGAAACAAAATGTGACCTGTGCTTCACGATTTCACAATTTTGTTTTTCGCAGTTGTTCAGTTGAACATTGCAGTGGATTTGTGGGGAAACCATAGCCTTGCAAAAACACATCATTTTCATAATTTACAAACTGTGCATACTGCAGTATTGTCTGGCAAAAGACACAATTTTTCATTGGCACAGTCTTTTGAACAAAAATGACCTCA
Organism: Conus betulinus; assembly: GCA_016801955.1. Classification (NCBI taxonomy): domain Eukaryota; kingdom Metazoa; phylum Mollusca; class Gastropoda; order Neogastropoda; family Conidae; genus Conus; species Conus betulinus. Next base: position 365,623 of record JADBJO010000349.1, on the reverse strand, counting down.
TCTTTCAGGGTTTGATGATTCACTTCAAATCAAATGGCCAATCGATGTTTTGCAATACCTTCAGTTTCTTCCCCAATTGTTAAAAAAAAAAAAAGTGCATTGGCAGAAAAAAAAAAAGGTCGGTTCAGTTACCATAACCAGAACTTTTTTCTTTTAAAGCATAGCTTTACAAACAGTTAAGCATTAGTCTGGATTCAGTACGTAATGTTTACAATAATCCGTAATGTTCTCTAAAATTCAGTTGTCATTTGCTTCTCTTTTCTTGTCCAGTTCTTCTCTCTGACTTTTTCTCTGTAAGCTGGTGTGTGTGTAAGCTTGTCAGTGCATGCATGCTCGCATGTGTGCATGTGTTTGTGTGTGCATGTGTCCGTATTCTCATTACATTTCCCAGAGGCTGTATAGTATCACCCATCAAAAATTTGGACATGAAGTCAGTGTGCTTAATGTGTCTTCCTATCTTCTAAGAAATAATCATCATTGCACATACACATACACACACCTATATACACAAACATGACACACTTGTATACACACATAAAACACAGGCATTTGTCATCAAATAATTGCAAGAGCACAGGATATCTTACCGTTTCCTCTTTGACTTTGCTTTTCTCGTGTTTGTGCTCATGGTGATGTTTATCATGACGCTCTCGGTCTCTGTCTCGATCCTTGTCCTTGTTTTTTTTCTTCTTCTCTTTGTCACGTCGTTTCTCCTTCTTATCTTTTCGATGCTCCTTATCCTGCAAAGGATCACCAGTGTGTCTGTGAACACTTACTATCCTAAGACATGGCGTCCTTCCCCCTCCTCTTTCTCTTCCATATACCCCTTTCACTGTTCAAACATTTTCTGACGGACGGAACTGAAGACTTCAATCAATTCTTATAAATCTTGGACAGCTGAAGATTTCACATCATGAACGAGTGTAACAGTATGTGTTATAACCAGCAACAATTGGTAAAATAGCAGTTAAAAACAGTAAATCTGGCAGAAATCAAGCTACTGGCAGAGAACCCTGGTGAATTGACAGGAGCAGCTGATAGGAAGCTTTATTTTCTCCCCTAGATGAGACACTATTGTCAAGAGACATCAACTATTCACAGTGTTGCCAGTCCCTCCTTAAGTGTCTGTCTGCACATGTGAGTACACAAAAGTGACTCATCAAGGAGAAAGTGAGGTCTATGCATGTGCAGCAGCAGTCTTGAAAAGACCAAGCAACCTGGTTTACATATAATGCAGCTGTGGACAATTGCAAAAACATTTCCACTCTTTGCATTACAATGTTGAGATTTTCACAATTAGGTTTTACCAACCGATCAAACAGCAGAGAGAGGAGAGGGTGGAGGATGGTATGAAACTACAGGAGATTTTGTTGTTGGAACTAGTTTAAATCTCAACACACTAGAACTAGTTTAAAACTCATGGACAGAACCAGTGGGCAAAACACACAACTTGACCTCTTTGTATTCCTAACATTTTACTTGGCTTCACCTGGTTTGTAACCTCCATTATTGCATCCCCACTTCCCTTCCCCCCTCCCCCCCCCCCCCCATAACAGAAAGAAACAGCCCATGTTTCTCTACAAGGGTAGGCACACTTCAGACTAATAAATGATTAAATAGGTTGGGTAATAGCCCCTCAATGTTTCCATCCTATCCCCACCTTATGATACTCTTTCTGCATTCTCCTCTTGGGTGTTACCGTCTTGTAAAACTTGCACTGAACACGCACTGACCATGTGAACAGCTCACGTGTGTGTGTGCTTGTGCATGCCAGAGTGTATGCGTGCATACATGTGCACGTGCGCGCATACCTGTGTGTGTGTGTGTGTTTGTGTGTGTGATACATGTATAACACAGAGCACACTAACCACTGAATGTTTGATGCCCAAGTGGCAACGTCACCAGTGCGCATGCTGTAAACTAAAAAAAATGGAATAGCATATGAGTGGACTGATCTGACCCAGTGAGTCATCAGTTATAACCCAGTGGTTGACTCACTATGAATAAGGCTTATTACACTAGTTATTCCCCCGAAGTCAGAGTGTGGCTGCCCACATGGCGGGGTAATCAAAAACGGTCACACACGTAATGTTCTCATCCCCAACTAATGCATTTGTACCATAGTGTTCAAGTACTTCAGCTGTTCGGATGATCCCTGGAGTCTTTTAGCCAGGGTACAACAACAACAACTCTGGTTATGAGATGACTATGTTTATGCTTGGGAAGCTCGAGCCTGAGCTAAACTGGGAACCCAAGATCACCTCTACTTCACTACAGGCTGATGCAGCCATTGTGACAGTAACCTGTATGAACAATCCCCTTCATAAAACACTTGAGGAAAACTGACTTGTATCACAAACAGGGAAAATATGAAAGGTTGTTGATCAATGTCTGTATAAAACAATCAAAGGTTTGAAAATGAACTGAATTTGCAACATGTGGTCTTGCTTCATAAACTTTAAGCTAATGTTACGACAGAAATCAAATTCCTTAAATTCCAGTGGGAAGCTTTAATTTGCTAAGAACAGTTATTTTCAACAGGAAGGATTCCTTCATTCTACAAATTCGAGAAGGCCTCATCACTAGCTTTTGTCAGAAGTGAAATGTTCATTTCTGATTACAATCACACTTTGGACGTGTAAAGGCATAATTTTTTAGCAACAAAAAAAAAAAAAAAAAAAAAAAAAAAGGTTTGATATGACCATAGTCTCACATCCCTCCTATCCCCCTCTCCTTTTTTTCTAAGATTTACTTGATGCCAGGGGTTTCATTTATCATATGAAAACAAGCCCCCTCAACTTACATGACATGAAATAAAATCTTAGAATGCATTACTACTGCAAGACTAAATATTTTTTCTTTTTTTTCCACTAAAATATAGTCACAGAATATGCTACAAGCTGCTCCCCCCAGTCAAATTATTCTGTTTTCTAGCCTGTGACATTGGCCTTTTTTTTTTTTTTTTTTTTTTCTCAAAAGGCTTTTAAAGCTGAATGAATTTCCAACCTTCATTCCACTTTTATACAACCTTTTATGATATAAATGGCAGATGAGTCACTGAGACTGGAAGTGAGGGAACATATAAGGTCTGAATGTTGTGAAAAACAGGAAAAGGAGCCTTTAATGTTCCAGTATGATTTTTAGGAGTTAAATTATAGTCAAGAACAGAGTTCTTGACAGAACTACAAGACAATTACAGTCCTTAAGAGAACTATAAGTGATTTCAATACACTCCTCTCTCAGCTGATCTTCAACATATTCATCTTACCTATACATATGCTCAAATACTCTTGTGCACATTGTTCTATCATAAATTTTTATACAGAAGCTACCTTGTCTTGTTCTGTTGTTTTTTAAAAATCAAACAAATAATCAATAAATCAAACTCACTCGTGACTTCTCTTTGTGCCGCTCCTTATCTTTGGGAATTTCGATCTTCAGCGGCATAACCAGCTGTTGATCTACACTTGCGGCAGAAGATGGGGAAGCGGATGAAGCAGCAACAATAGCAGTTTCTGGTGTAGGAGACTTGATAATGGGCTTGACATCTGTGGGGGAGATAACGTCTGGGACTGACATGGCGTGGTTGCAGCTGGCATGGGGGATGGTTCCTTGGAAGATGGTTCCTTCTCTGCTTGAGAAGGTCTGCGTTGAATGGGGGGGACTCTCAGCATCTCCAAATTCAAATACTTTCATTTTTGCATTGCTGAACTTGTCAGATACAAATGGCTTGAGGTCTACAGGAGTTTGTGCTGGCTGTGTGGTGGCGCCAATTCACTGCCCTTTTCTGTTTTGTTCTGAAGTTTGGCCTTTAGCTTCTTTTTCACTCCTGGTGCTTTATCTTTCTCCACCTTCTTCTTTTTTTACCTTCTTTCATGGGTGTCTGGGATGTCTGGGATTCGTCAGGCGCAGTGGGTTTGTTGGCTGATGCTGGAACAGCAGTAGTTTCAACACTAACAGGTGTGAGAGAAGATGGCTTGGGTTCCTCTGACCCTTGTCTTATCACTGCCTCAATAGTGTCATTGATTGATTTCATGCTTCTAACCCCCATGTCATCTTCCTTTTCCTGCTTAATCACATCATCATCAATAAACTGACTGCTCTTTATTTTGTCTTTCATTTTCTTGGGTCTGCCTCTTTTCTTGGGAGTTTCTATTGGTTTGGCTGGAGGAACAGGCTTGTTCACTGTTACTGCCGGAGTTTCAGCTTTTTTATTTTCAGAGTTGGCAGTGGAATCTCTTATCACCGCACTGATCGTGTCATCGATGTTCTTCAAACGGATACGTTTTTTCTCCTCTTTTTCTTGAGCTCTTCCTTCAGCTTCAGCAATGATTAACCTCTGGGGTGAGGTCTCACATGATTCATTATCGAAAAATGTCAGTTGGAGGAAATGCTTGTCTCAACAGCATATCAGACTCTGGGGAAGCTACAGACAGCAGGTCATGTTTGTGAGCCTCTGAAACAGCGGACAGAGGTGGCTCAGAACGAGCAACTGGAGTCAGTTTATCTGGAGACAGCAGCAAATCTTTCAGGCAACTTTCAGACCCACTTTCATTGACCATAGCAGTGGAAGGGGTGCTCATCACAGGAGTTGCCTTTTTCTTTGGTTCACTCTTCTTTTTGACTGCTTGACCTTTTGGAGATTTTCCTTTGTTTTTCTTCTCTGGTGTCACTTTACTGTCCTTCAGCTTGGGCTTTTTAGAAGGAGTCTTCAACCCAGGCTCCAGAGAAGCTGGAATTGGTCGTTTCTCTCCTGCCATTTTCATTTTTTCATTGGACTCTTTTTTTTTCTTCTTTTGTTTTTACCCTTCTCATCCCCACCACTTTTGTCTTTCTTTTTGCTCTTGGATTTGGAGCATTCTGATTTGCTCTTGTTGTCACCAGCACTTCCACTAATTGCCGGAGGCCCTTCTTTGTGTACTGAGGATTCTTTTGCTGGAAGATCAACCACTGTGTTCTCTTTGTTTCTGTCTGAGCCCTCCACCCCTCTGTTGGGCCCAGAAGTGGTATCCACTACAGAGGTAGAGATCCTGATAGTGGGAGGCGGTGGGCAGGCCTCTGACCGTTTTCCTTTTCCACCAAGACCCAAAACAGTACCGTCAGGTGCCATTATCACACCTGACATCTCGTACTGTGAACGACCAGCTTCTTCAGGAAGACTTGAAACAGGAACCCTGCAAAATATGGATCAATCTATCAATCAGCATGAGAGTCAGAACATAGGATTGATGGGAGTGGGGATGCTGGGGGGCAGGGCACGAAGAGGGATAGAGAATCTCTCACAAATATATCATATGTACAAGAAGGTAAGTTTCACTAAAACAAATCAAGCAGTTTTCACATATTGATTTTTAGTGTGTATTCACCAACTAAACTTGCTAGCATCTGTTCATTCAAAAACATTTTACCACCTTGCGCCACAATACACTGTCAATCGAGGTAATATAAATTTCAAAAAATTGTTTTCCTGGAAAGAGAACTGTTTGGACCTTGAAATGTAAACCCATTGCTTGGCAGTTGTTGCCCTTTGATATTCCTGATCCCTGAGCAGAAACTTAATTTCTATTCAATTTTCTGTCTGTTGTAAGAGCAGTTCACCGTAAAATGACAAACAGGTCTATTGGCAAGCTGAACTGAACTATGGCATACTGAACTATGACATACATCAAGCTGTTTCCATTGTTTTGCAGCATACAAATCTCCTGATCAAAACAAACACACACAAAAAAAAAGTTGCTTGCGTCATGCCACCCCCCCTTCCCCTCCCACCCCCATGGTGGGTGTCAACCCTTTCCTCTCATGCCAGTTCAACATAAATGTCCACTGACCACATCAGTTAACTGTCAACAACTTGCCTCAACTCCCCAAGCCCCTAAAAACCACCCATTTTACCCATGCGAGTTTTAAGAGAGCTATGATCAGACAACCATTGGCTCGTAACGAATGTCTTACCCAGGCTGAGATGAGGGGTAGGGGTACTCAATTACCAACCATACTGCAGTTGCGTCTCATTGGTCATGTATAATCAGAGCAAACACAGGTCTCAGTGGTCATGTACAATCAGAGTAAATACAATCAGTAATCTGACTGGAGTGTTTTGGTACACTCCCATCTTTAGTCTGCAGAGCAGTTTTGTGACAAAACTGCCATGCTAATTTTATTTATGATGCAAAATGAGATATCACAACACCTCCATCAAATTAACAGACAAGGTGGTCAAGGGGTTCGTGAACGTTGAAAAGATCGACTGCCTGTACTGAACCTTGTCACAGAAAAAAAAACTACTGAGAAAATGGGTGAATGCTGATGAGCGTGTGTGTGTGTGTGCATGTGCGCATGTGTGTGTGCATATATGTCTGTGTCTACTTATATCTATATCTACATATCTATCCGTTTATCTACCTCTCTCAATATGTCTGTGTCTACCTATCTATATCTACATATCTATCCGTTTATCTACCTCTCTCAATCTACATTATCTATATCAATATAATCTATACCTATATATTTATCTTCAGAGCAATTTTAGATACAAAACTAGTTTTTTAGGGGAAAAAAAAGTTGATTTCATTCATGAAAATATCAAATAAATTTTTCACGGACAGAAACTGAGAAAAGACTGGTGTTATTTTTTTCTTACTATCAACGCTACACCAAGCCTGTATAACATACATTTTCATCCATGTGTTGGTATTGATGCTAAGGTGTGAATGAAGACAAGAACCAATGTACAAAAGCTGCACAAGAGATGAATGAAGCAAAAAACCAGACATGTTTCACAGAGCTTTTCAACATGAGGAGCCATCACAGAACCTCTAAGCACAATTTCACAGAGCTTTTTACATGAGGAGCCATCACAGAACTTCTAAACAGAAACTCTTTAGCCATTTGTCGCCTTGTTCAGGAAAGCTTGCTTCTTTGCCTTAACATTCCCAAGATCTATGCTGGTGGAAGCTAGTACTCATGGCAGGTTCTACAAAAGGGGAAAGGTCAAGCGAGCGAGGGACCAGAACAAATGTCAGTCTAGAGGGAGGAAGCTTGGCGCTCTACATGTGTGCCATGCATGGCCCACCAGTTTTTGAATACGCTCTCCTGCCTACAAACCTGCTCCCAGTTATGAATATCAAGAGGATGTCACAATGGCAGAACAGTTACAGAAGAAAAAAAAAAGACCTTCCTGTAGGCTGCAAAGGCGGAGGAGGGACACATGGGCAGACTGGACCAGACAGCCCTGTTTAAGCGAACTGTCAAAGAGAATGACCACTTTACAACCTGCCGCAGTTAGAAATGGCTGGCCTGTCATGAGAGACGCACACTGGCAGTTTTGCACATTTATGATTTTATTGCTTGTGCAAACAATGAAGAAGATAAAACTTAAGATGGCTTTATTTTTCATTCCCCAACAACCCTTTAGATAAATTTGCAGCAGAACAAGATATTCCTGCCACAAATTTCTCTCTCTGTGTAGGTGTGTGTGTGTGTGCGCCAATGTCAGTTCATGTGCCTACTATGTTCATTTAATTCCCCTAAGCACAATTAGGTCGTACAAAAGATATAGTTCACAAGTATAATTCTATCAACTGAATGTATTATGAAATTCAATAAAAAAAAAGTTATTCTTATCTCAAAAGTGAAATTACACAGGGTGGGACATATGAGGATGGTAAAACAATTGAAGGAAAAAAAAAAAAAAAAAGAAAATTGATCAATAAACATTGCAAGTACATTTTCCTTCAAAAGTTGGTCCAAACCTAAGGTACCATCGGGACTGCCAGGGAAGGGCACGGTGGAGGGATGGAGGGACGGGAGGATGACGACAGATTAGGCAAGTTTAACAGCAAACCTGGGTCTTTTCCCTGGTGTGAGGGGATCATGTGCAGCATGTGCAGGTCTCTTCTCTCCTGCTGTCCCTGGGGCAGAGAGGTGTCTGATGGCACATTTTCCTGCGCCCCATTCTTGGAGGTCTGTGATGATGCTGATGTACCCTGCTGTTCACCAATGTCCTCTGGGACATCAGAAAGAACAGCTTTATGTAAAAATTTTCCCCCCTCAGGCAAACAAAAAAAAAAAAAATGCATGCATCAACACTACTATTACTATCTTATCCTGGAACGCATCATGTTGTGACATTTAACAAAAAGTTACATTAAAAAACAGAAGAAACAAAGTGAAGGAAAGACAAGATTCATCCACCCAGAGGAGCACCAAGTCTATATGTTTTCTGATCTGAGACAACCATAAAGGGAAAAATCTCCATGCTTATTAACCTACCAAACTAAACAAGAATCGGAACCAAGGAACCACACAGAACAGCAGAATGAAAATGCTCAAATTGCTCAACCAATGCCAGTCAGTCAGAACTTAAATTCCCGCACCCAACATATGAAAGATATATTTTCTTAGATTCAATTTCAGTTTCACATCTTAAAATGACAAACTTTATCATTTTGTGTTTGCACTGAAAGAAGGAGAGAAATACCGATAAAGGTTTGGTTGCCCATGAGTGTGCATGCATGAGCGTAATACTGGTGAACAGTAACTTTTTTTTTTTCGCTGTCCCATTTTTTCTGTGCCACCCATTACACTTATTCCGACCTCCCATCCACAGCTGCAGCCCAGCCTGGCCCCCAACAACAGCAAATTACAGGGATCAGTCAATGTCAATTCGTCAGGAGGCAACCCACCAGAGGACTGCACCGCCGCCAAGTCACTTTGGTGGTGTTCAGTGGTGCCTGTTCTGATCAAAACATATACCGAAACCACTACTAAGCACCCTACTGATGACAATAACTGTTTGTTGCAGAGCTGGCATGAGTGTGCTCTCCCTCTGGAGGGCACCACCAACTCAATCAAACGACAGTCCCTATACATTTGCTGATACTGCGATTGTGACAGAATCAAACCACTGCCACAGACTGGAGAAGTAACTGAAACCGAGGTCACTATTAGGGCAGGGCATGAAGGGGCACAGAATTTGAAACTTTTTTTCATGCTGATCGATGAGGAGGCAGAGGATGAACATAATGCTACAGATTTCCATTCTGGTCCGAGACTGGATGACAGGGCTGTACTCCACATTTATTCTCATAATATATCCCGCTGTCAACCAAGATCAAGAGATAAGACATCTGCAGAGTTGGTCAGAAAATTGGGGCAACACTCTCAAAGACGCATCCATTAAGTGGATGAAACTCAACTGTGTGTGGTCCCAGTCTTCCCAAATAAGCCCAAAGCAAACTCAACTCTTGTGGGTAGAAGCTGGTCAGGGCAGAAAATATGAACAGTAACTCTGCCTTTATGTCTCTGACTGACATGGCATAAGATAGTGGTCAGACCTTTCCATTTTTACTTGTCACTGTGAGACCGACATGCACCATACCCCAGACAACAAAAGATCAAGAGACATCTTCTGTAAGTGACAGCTATACTGAAAGCAAAAAAAATTCTTCTCAACCTGAGAAACATTTTTTTTAATGACATCATTTTCAATTCCCTGGCACACCATGAGTTAGAACTTGCCTCACCTCAGCACTCTAAAACAATGTTACAATTTGATATTATAACCTTTTTGAGACACCAGTGCGTACTCTTACATACAGAAGCGGATCTTATCTCAAATGTTCACATTTGTTCATGAAAACACAAATATCTCAATTTAAAGAATACCAACCTTTCATATTAGGAAACATGGGAGGCAAATGTTCATGGACATGTTCAGCCCTGTGATGCAAGATTTCTTGACTGTTGGGGTTGGGAAACTGCAAGTTGTTGGCTTTGCGGGCTGGGAAGGCAACAGTTTCGTGAGCAAATGGCACGGGCTCTACATGTCGCACATATTCTTCCAACTCTCCAATGCCAATGCCCTTCAGACGGAACGCCAGGCCGAGGTCATCTAGGTTGGGCACGGTTCGGCCAACTGCAAACAAACGGCTAGAATGTACACTGATGAGGCAAGAATCACCAAGAATTATTCCACAAATATGCAAATGCTTTCAAGCAATACAGACAACAATATTTGAATTTACTTAGATTTGCATAAATGACAAAAATGATTTTATACTGCTCATGACTTTAAAAAAAAAAATTTTTTTTTTTTCCAATTTCCACCAAACCAAGAATCTTTAACAATTTCATCTGCCCAACACAGAATATAAATACTGGTATCTATTGAAATTAATGTAACAGGAAAAAAAAAAAAAAAAAAAAGAAAAGATGTTTAAAAAATAACACGTACACACATCCAATGTGACTTCCTCTTCATCCCCCCATTTCCTCCATACACATACACGGAGATATTGCATGCGTGCACATTCACTCTCTCTCTCTCTCTCACACACACATGCACACTGAATCAACAAATATGACAAAACCAAAAGGCATGATTCTTGCTAAAATATTCCGATAAGGGCAGTACAAGCAGCTAATTCCTGGATCACATATGCTTTAAAGCAATATGGTAGTCCCTACAAACATATCTACTTACTTAAAGGTATTAAGCTCATAGCTAACCATTTGTGTTTTATATATCAATGAAAACATCAAACCTTCAACTAATATCAACGGTATGTTTAAATTAATAGCATTTAATGTAAAAACTTTATTATCGATAGGAAAACAAAATATCTACTTTCTACACATCTTCCTTTATTTTCTATTCTGTCTTTGTACAACATCAATCAGGGGATAAGGGTAAAAAAGTATTCCATTCTTACCTTGAACTCATCAAAGGATCATTATATAATCCATTTGAAAGAAGAAAACACAAAACAATGTCCCATTTGCCAATGTCTTCTGAAAGTTCCACACACTATGCACTGTCTTCACTCGATGTCATGCTGAGAATATTTTCACAGAATTTGTGAGTAAACAAACACTTCTCAAGTTTTCTCTTGCACTGTCATTTTAAATCAATGAAAACTGTCTGTACTGTAAATTACATCCATTTTGGAGACTGTGAGAGAGGTAAGTCCTCATCTGCAATGATCTTTGATTGAAATCACTATTTTGAACTGCATCTTCAAGTCATTATTTCTTCTCTCTCGCTCGCCTTTTTTTTTTTAATTAGATATTTTCACAGGGATTGGTGCATATTAATCAGTCAGGCTGAAAAGCACTTTTTACAAACAGCCATCTGGGCTAGCTCACAGAAAACCCTATAGCTATAAATCTACAGCCCTACTGGCAAAGTTTGATGCATGCACCGCTGTGCAGTGCAGTTGACCACTCAGCCACACACAGACCTTTCATCAAATTTTCTTGTTATGAAAAGGACAATTGAAATTTTCTTGTCATTGCATAACAGCAAGAAAACATGTTCTGTCTTGCTGAACTTGTTGGGGTAAGCTCTCTTTGTCTGTGGTGCGGCTGAGAGCCCGAGTCTTAGGGAGGGTTTGATTTATGGAGGGTAAAAATCCACTGTGATCCAGCTAACTCATGGAAAATGTTGCAATCTTCTTGACTGACTGATTTTCTGACAGTATTTTGCTACCAGCTACCACTTTCACAACCTCTGTTAACAATGAATGCTTTTTTTTTTAAAACAATAAGAACTTTTTCATTATTTCTAATGCCAAAACATCAGCTCCGAAACTTACTAGTCCATCCAAAGGTACCATGGTGCACTGCTCTAATCATTTATTGCATTAGGTCTATGATTTGTACTGTAGTCCTAACCTTTTCAATCCATGTATATGTAGGATGACCTAAAATGTACCCATTTATTCAGTAGTTTTTTTCACCTGATTTGTTCTACATCTTATTCAAAGTTGAAGCTACAGATTTGTATCACAGTGCTGGAAACTTCTCTAATAAATTCTATCTTGCCTGTATGGATGGCAACTTGGTCTTACTGATGGAATCTGTAGTATCATCTAACAAAACACTGCTTGTATACTGACAATCTCAGTACATTCTACACTACTGCCTGTGGCCAAGCAGTTTGTCATCAACAGCCTCTATAGGTTTGACAGGCACCTTTTAATGTTCAACATGTGCTGTCAAAAACAAATGTAACTTTATACATAGATTTCCTTCCGACTGCTCCACCAACACCCATCTTTATTTCAAAGCTTACATTGTTCACTGAAGCGATGGGTTGTCTTGGCGAGATCTTCAATGAAGCGTTCAGTAACATCCATCAACACTTCTAAGGACAATGTTGTTGTTGAATGCCATCCCAAATTCTGGCATATCTGGGCAATGGCAACTTTAAGATGCGCATGGCAAAATTCTTCAGCACTCATCGTTACAGAAACCTGAAAAACAGGAGACAGGTAAAGCACAGATTAGTGTTGATATACATTGACAGCTGTATGTAAATCACTAAAAAAAAGATCTCATTAAGCACTATTTGATGGAAACCTTTGATGATGGGATAAAACAAGTGCAGATAAACAATTCCTCCATCATTATAACAGATAAACAAAAAGGTGGTGAGCTGGTGACAAAAAGTGAAGTTTTCATCGACAGCACATGATAATTATTAGACTGTCCTGGGAACAACATCATTCGATATGTTTTTTTCTGTATTCAGAGTAGTCATACCAAAGCTTTAACTGCACAGATTTGTTGACCTCCATAAGCACATCAGTGTGTGTGGATGAAACTGTACAATTTAAAAACACTTTTAAAAAAAAGCCTGAAAGGCAGCAGTTTATGTGCATTTGTTTGCGTGTGCATGCATGCACACACGCACACATGCATGCGTGTGTGTGTGCCTGCGTGAGTGTGCGTGTGTACATGCATGCATGCTTCTAAAGGTGAAAGCATGTCACTATATGAAGACATATGTGTATATGTCGGAGTGAGCACTGTGTGTGTGTGTGTGTGTGGGGGGGGGGGGGGGGGGGGGGGGGGGGGGGGGGGGGGGGGGGGGGGGGCAAATGAGAGAGAGTATATAGCACTTGAGAATCTTACATTTTATGTCTACTCAGTATTGTGACACTACACAAAAACAGAGGGAAAAAAAAAGGGGGGGAGGGGGGGGGGGGGGAGAAAAGTGGAAGTGGGGGTAGTGTTCAGTAAGGGAAATGGGGGCAAAGTGTATCTGCTATGCTTTCCTGCTATGTGCTGTGAAGGAAACTGTAATATTTGATTAGTTTAAAAAAAAAAAAAAAAAGAGAGAAAAGGAAAGTCCTTGCTTAAGATCTGTTGACCAATTTGTGAGACTAATGGTCTCCCCTGGCGCATTCGAGACTTCCAGTCTCCCCCACTGCATTTTTTCTCTCGCAACCGATCACACAGCACAATAAACAGTGTGTATCAAGCTTACGTTTGAAACAAAACAAAGGGATGCTATTTCATTCTTCTGAGATTTTTCACCTTGGAAGAAAGAAATGAGGTGGAATAGGGGTGGAGGGAAGGCTTTAGCAAGAAGAATTTAAACAATTTTTGTTTGCCTTTGATGTTTTTGGTTTGAAGGCAGGTCAGCAAATGTTTATATACCGATACCCGTATGTGTGTGCTGTATTCTGTGGTATTTTGTAACAAATTGGATGGATGAGTTATTGTTCTCGTACCCTGGCTAAAAGACTCCAGGGATCATTAGAACAGCTGAAGTACTTGAACACTATGGTACAAATGTATCAGCTGGGGATGAGAACATTTTGTGTGTGACCTTTTTGATTACCCTGCCACGTGGGCAGCCACACTCTGACTTTGAGGGATTTTGGAGACTGGTGTGGTTATGCTAGGAGCTTGTCAATACTGAAGACAATCCCGCCTAACTATGAAGAGCATAACATTTTGATGTAGCCTTGGTGTTCTAGCCTGTGTCAATTGGTCTGAAACAGCCTTAAGCCAAGACGTGGATGGATGAGTTGATGTACTATATCATTCACACAAATTCTTCTTTTAATACAAGGCACATATATATATATATATTATATCACAGGATCCTCCAAAGCAGGCACAGTGTGGGTAGTGGGCTGGATTGTGAGTTTAATTCATTTTGGTAATGGTTGATCTTGATTTGTGGGAGCGAGCGGGGGACAGGAACCAGTGGCCAAGCAGATACTGCGAAGGAAGCGTTGCTGGATCGGACACACCCTTCAGGAGCCAGCATCCAGCACCACACGCCAAGCCTGGAACCTGCAGGGAAAGAGGAAGAGAGCCCGGGCCTCGCAACAACTGGAGGCGAGATACCGAGGTGGAGCTGAAGCAACTAGGAACGGACTGGACTGGAATGGCCAGAACAGCCCAGAACAGAGTGCGATGGCGAAGGGTTGTCGATGGCCTATTCTCCACTGGGAACAATGGGCATAACGATGATGAAATGAATGGCTGATCTTCAGACAAAAGCCAGGAGCAGCAGCTCTGAGTGTATAATATAGCATTTTGGGCCTACTCTGTAATGTAACCGCGGACTCGGACCTGTATAGAAACGCTCCATAACGTTATGTCAGTTTGGTCCACTGATCTGGTAAACATGACAATTGGGCAAATTTTACGTCACTTAATGAAGCAACTAAAGCAATACCAATTAGATTTATCTTATCTCAGAAAATCTTTAATCTTCTCACAGTCTTGTCAGCCACCTACTTCACAAAGTCAGTGTCGACAAACGTGCAGAGAAGAGCGCGAGTCAGTCTCACTCACTCAATATGCTGCGCAAATAAATGCGATGAAAAGATCGAATTTGACACACACTGTAATTATTCTTGCAACATAAGTAAACTAAACCTGCTGTCCTTAGCAATAAATAATTACATGCCTCTGTAAACACTCCAAGATCACACAATATGTGAAATCATCGTTCTTAACGCCAAAGTATCGTCGCTCTCCATTTCAAACATGGCGACTTTCTGTTTGAGTAGCGTCCCTTGTGTTCTCTAAACAATATCCGTCTGCGCATGTTTTTGGCGGTTGCATTGTGGGCAAATTCCCCTGTCACGAACGAAAACATGACAGCCCGGTTGATATAGACGCCAGCGAGCTCCCGTTCACTTGTCATTTTACAAGACTGTAGCACGAAGTTTGTCTTCCTAAACATTCAAAGCCGACTTTCACTTTCATTTGATCCTGAGTGAAAAGTGAGTTTACATTTCTTTTTATGTTGCTGACAAGCGTGGAAAGATCTGTTATATGGAACACTACTGTCAACTGAATGTTTGAAGTGGAGCAGATTGGAGTCAATATCCACAAATTGGACACCAGCTTACAGAACCGTTTCATTTCGCAAGACTTATACACTGAATCATGGGTCTTTTCGACACTCTTGCGTCGTGGCTTGGAATGAAAAAGAAGGAAGTCAGTGTCCTGGTTGTTGGTTTGGACAATTCGGGTAAAACAACAATCATTAATCATTTCAAGCCCAATGAATCCAAGAACCACGACATTGTACCCACTGTTGGCTTCAATGTAGAAAAGTTCAAAGCCAAATCTCTTTCATTCACTGCATGCATTTGACATGTCTGGTCAGGGGCGCTACCGTAACCTGTGGGAACATTATTACCGAGAATGTCATGGAGTAATCTTTGTCATTGACAGTAGTGACAAACTTCGCATGGTGGTTGCAAAAGACGAACTGAATCTTCTGCTGGAACACAATGATCTGAAAAACAGACGCATTCCAGTGTTGTTTTTTGCCAACAAGATGGATATGCGTGATGCAATGTCAAGCGTGAAATGCTCAACTTTGATGGAACTGGACAAGTTCTGGAAAAACCATGGCACATCTGTGCAAGCAATGCTTTGACAGGAGATGGCCTGATGGAGAGGGAGTTGAATGGCTGACTGATCAAATCAAGGATCTGCTGGAAAGCAGCAAGAAAAAATGAGTGATTAATTAACAGAAGACTTATACAAATGTTGTTGAATCTATAGAGTGCAAGTTGTTTTCCTTTTTGATATAGAATGGAAAATGATAAAGAGCACCAATTCCCATCTCACAAAACACACCTTTATGCAGGAGAGACAAGCTGGTTGAAAATGTTAATATGACTATTTGTTTTATCACAGGTTTCATATGTTTATTTTTTTTCCATTTCTTTCCCATATGTACTTATTTCCTTTGAGTAGAATTATTTTTGTTTGAATGAGTTTTATTTAAATAAGAAGAAACTGATGATGTCTACTCTTTTGTGAACTTTGTGCACACCCTTGTGTGTGTGTGTGTGTGTTCTTTTACAAGGTATAAAGGCATGTTGTATCAGGATTTTTTTTTTTTTTTTCCTTTTTAATGAGCATATGCAGCTTTTTAAGTAGTTTTGATGAGGCTATTACAGTGATAATAAATAACACAAACCTGGTGTGTATAATCAGTTTTTGATAATGCTGCAGCATCCTGGTATGTAGTATAATTTCTTCTGCCAGACTGAAATATTGTGTGTTTATGAGCTTACACACACACACACACACACACACACACACACACACACACACACACACACACACACACACACACACGTGTGTGTGTGTGTGTGTGTGTGTGTGTGTGTGTGTGTGTGTGTGTGTGTGTGTGTGAGTGAAGCAACTTGGAATTCAGTTTGTATGCACACTGATTATCAACAACAGAAAATAATTTTTCAATATCTCTTTCCGGTTTTCCATAAATTTATTAATAATTTACGATACTACTAGAAAGAATTGTTGTTTTTAACTGTGTGTTATGTGATGAGGGCATTGGCACCATTTTGTATCATAACAGTATTTTCCCCATTTAGACAGAAATTTAAATCATGAACTTCCACTGAATTCAATGTTTTCTGTAATGGGTGAAATCATCAAGTACACACATTCTGTAACATTATCTCTTAAATGGTTTTCCAAAATGATTCTATGAAAGGTAACTTAATAGGTGTGAATGAAAAAAAATGACATATATAATGAATCACAGATATTGTGTGGAGCTCACAAAGCTGTTGAAGTTAACATTTTTATGTGTTTTTTGTTATGGAACATGCATAATTCTATTTACCAGCCCAGTTATCCATGAATAAATATGTTTTTAATGTAAGAGAAAGAAAGAGAAAACAAAACATGACCAACACCAAAATCATGATGTAAAACTGAAACTGAAAGAAAAGTTTCAATGTATGGTATTAACATTGTCCTTGATCTTTTGCCTGAACCACAATCACAATATTTGTAGTGCTTACAACTTGCCAGGATGAGCTTATTCATTACTTTTAGTTGTCACAGCTGTCCCAGTATGAAATCAAAACTTATATATCTTAAATTGTGGTAGATACAATTTATTTTGGGGCTTTTGTCCCAAACACAGCTTAAATCATCATCACTCTTACATACTCTATGTCAGGCTGGATTTCCTACCTTCAAAGTGGTGCAAAGAAGTTCATGTCAGTTGATTAAAGCTATCCGTCCCATTACTCAGCAAAAACTTTTGATCTACGTTCAGGTCAGTTTTGTTCAGGTTGTATAGATGTTCTTATGCTTGTCACTATTCTGTCCGTTTCAGCCAAAGTATTAAGGGTGTGAGTCGATTTTTTTTTTCTCATGATTTACATATGAGTTTTTGTTTGTATTTGGATTGATGCTTTTCAGTCTTCTAATGATGCTTTATTTTGTGACTCCTCTCTCTCTCTCTCTCTCACACACACACACACACACACACACACACACACACACACACACACACACACACACACACACACACACACACACACACACACACACACACACACACGTGTGTGTGTGTGTGTGTGTGTGTGTGTGTGTGTGTGTGTGTGTGTGTGTGTGTGCGTGTGGAATTGGGTGGATCTGAATCATATCACAAAAGTTTTGCATCATATTGCCTAGAAATTTTGGTTATTTAAAAAGCAACACAACACCTGATGTCATCAGAAAGAAAAGAAGATGGGTTTTCTGCACTGAACTGGAGGTGCAGTTGGCTGCGCTATAGATAAATGAATAAATTGATACGAATGTCTAAAAGAATTTGTTATGACAGCACACTCCCCGCATGTTCTGTTTTGGGAGGGGACAGAAAGGTGATGGTGTGTATAAATTTCAATTGCAATTTGAATACACTTATCAGCAAAGACTTGTACATTTATAGGGAGACAAAAGATGCAAGGAGGGAAGAGTTGATCAAGTAACTTGAGACTGCTGTTAGAAATTATACGGCAGTTCGTTCGAGGCCTCAGAAAACAGCAGAAATATTTGACTGTGATTTGCTCTAATGTCTGGGGATTCTGCATTCTGAAGGACACTTGGATTGAATATCTATATGACTTGCCATGTTTCTTTCTTTTCATTCATCTGTCCATGAAATGAAGTTTTGACGCATTATGGGTGTTTTCATGCCTACTATGTTCAGGACATTCCGTCCAAGTTCTGACACTAAATGAACATATCACTGACTATCAATTTATGAATGACATTCCATTTGTTTGTGTTTTTATGGCATCTGTTGTCTGATGATGTTCTACTTCTTCTGCGTACGCAGGTTGATACTCCTGCGGACACCCCCTGTATAGGGAGTGGAGTGTTGTGTGTATGACCATTTTTTTATCCCGCCATTAAGGCAGCCATACTCCAACTTCGGGAAGATGCATGCTATGTGTAACGTGTCATCCATACCAACGACCAAATTCGCCTTCTCTTCCGAAAGTTGGTGATGGGATTTTACATGTGTGCAAGATGTCATGTGTGTGTTCACACACGGAACCTCAGTTTATAGTCTCATTCAAAGGACTGTATGGAAATGGAGTCAGAACCAGTGCTAACTCTGAGGGGAAAATCCCTTGTACCGAAACGGTCCGGTGGAGATTCGAACCCACAGCCCAAAGATTATGAGTCCGGTGCTCTACCAACTGAGCTATTCCGGCCCCCCTGATGATGTTTCATTTCTTATCATTTCATGAGTCATCCAGGGTCCTAGGAACTACATGTGTTCCAGTATTTTGACTCGGCACTGTTACCTCTCTCTTTCTCTCTCAAGTGTCTCTCTCTCTCTCTCTGTCTCTCTCCCCCCCCCCCCCCTCTCTCTCTCTCTCTCTCTCCCCCTCTCTCGCAGAGGATTTCTTATCTTATGTTTTTGTGATATTAAATATGTTCTTTGTGAGTGTTACTATTGCACCTATGAAGCTATGCTGCCCATTGTTAGTCTTTCTGTTAAGTAGTGTTTCCAAATCCTGAATCAGTGGAATATTCCATAGTTCTTTGGAACAGACAACATTTTAGTAGACATTTTATCATATATATTTGTACCAGTGGTATCTGCACTGAACATTATGTTCACTTCCTTCTCTTGTATAAATATGCTCATATTTGGTTATCTAAAACAGAGTCCACTTTGTCTATGCATATATATGATACATTGAACATAGAACACAGACTATAAAACATAGAGCATATTCATCTTATTGACTTGAACGCCGTTTTGCCTCATACCTCATCCTCACTCCCCAATCCCATCTCCCTCCTAATCTCCATCACCAGTTCACATATCATCTTGATTTATTGATCTGAATGTTTTGTGTCTTGTCAAAACCCATTTGGTTGCAAAATTGTTTTATTTCATAAGACAAGTGCATAACACATCACATACATACCAACTGCATCTACGTTTTTCTGCGCGATTCTTTAATTATTAATGTCAGTTACCAGCCAACATTTCACCAGTTTCCCAGTATCATGGATGTGCACACTGAGCAGACATGACAGATTAGACAGAACCCCTCCTCCCCTCCCCCCCCCCCCCCCACTCCCCCCCACCCCCCCCCCAAATGCAGGGCAGTAGGACTGAGGATGACCAGAAGATCCCATTCTCACCATGCAAGTTTTGTGTTTCTTTCTATGGATCATTTGCTGACAATGTTAGATGTGGTGCAGCTTTAGATAGTCTACTTTGGTAATTATTCTTTTCTTTTTTGAAGCTGTCTATACGCTAAAATTAACCACTTGGAGACAATCATGCAAATAATCTGTAATTTGATAAGAATATGCCCCTACTGTTTAAAGCTATTTTGCCAGCGTGCGTGCACACACACACGCACATACGCACACACACACACACACACATAGGAGGAAAAAAAGTGAGGTGAGGGGGACACTCTTGTCCTCAAGCTACGCATCTGCTCGAGGATTTCATGGAACTAAAATACCATTGTACACTTAGTTTTCAAATATGCATGCAGACTCCAAGTCATTTGTGCATAAGATAATGGAAGCTAGGGACAGGATAATGGACCACAATCTTTTTGTGTGTGCTATGTACTTTCTCAGTTACAAGAGCAGTGCCTTTTTTCTGATTTAAAAAAAAATTGTAAATGTAAGCAATCTTTAGATGTTGCCTCAGTTCAGTTGATAGAAGACAATACTCTCTTCTTGAAAGGGAAAACTTTTACATAACATAACAATGGCCATTGAGCATAAAATGTCATTTTCAAATGAAGAATGAAGTATGGGTGCAGTTCAGATCTTTGTGTGTGTGTGTTGGCCATTCTTTCCTTGTAAGTGATGGTCACTACGAAAACACAGAAAGTTGTCAACTTCAGATGCCTTTTAGTGTGTGTGTGTGTGTGTGTGCGTGCACATGTGTGTGTGTAAAACGCCTGCAGATGAAATATATTTTGTAATTTTTTTAGAACATGATTTAACAATGTTTTGTTCAGGTTGTTTACCCCATTAGTTTTCAGTCCCAATAGTGCAAGTGTGTGTTATGTTTTTTTTTATATGTAAAATGCTAGGAAATGCTATTTTGTGGAAAGCATTCCAACAGTTCTCAGTTAATCTATCCCAGCATCTGTTCTCAGGAGTGAAATGATTTCATCGCAAAGAAGAAACTTTTTCACCTACACTGTTTCAACATTTTATCCATGTAGTACAAGTCATAATGTATTGATGTTCTTTTGACGTTTTTTGTAACTCCCCCCCCCCCCCCCCCCCCCCCCCCCCCCCTTGTTTTTGTGCTTCATGTTTGATTTGTTGAATGTTTAAAAATTCTTTTTCTTTTTTGCATTTTTGTGACCTGATCATTCCTTTGTGGGTGTTTCAAATAATGTTTGAAAGTTTCATGCTCCTTTAACTTTCCTTCAATTAATTAGTTTAATTTTTCCCACATTTCCATGGTTGAGGTGAAACAAAGTGTGTATTAAAAAAAAAAAAAATAAAAATACAACTGTGAAGGCATTGTTTTCCTCTCAGTGTTCAGACACCTCTGAGCTGTTGAAATAAGTTGTCAGTGCTTGACAAAAGTAAAGCTGTGCTGGCTTAGAATGAGCATGATTTCTGACTGGAGCCAGAGTGAATATTCTTATGCTGAAGCAGTTCTCTGTGTGTGTGTTTTAGGGTAGTCAAAGTGGGGTCAGAAGCAGATGAGGGGTACAGAAACACGGACATTGTCCACTGTTAAAAAAAATGGCAGAGGAAAGAATCTCTCACTCACTCACACACACTCACGCACACACGCACACGCACACACACACACACACACACACACGACGAACAAAGAGTAATGATCTGTTAGTTTTAAACAAGATGTGAACAAGTCCTCAAACAAATTTAACATGTAAATAAGTAAAAAAGAATCTGAAGATCATGAACCTGCAACACCATTGATGCAGTCCAGTGTGATCTTTGGCATTGGATAACAGCAGTGGCAGTGGCCAAAAGGCTATCACTAATATTAGTCATGAGCGGAGTTTGTGTAAATCATAAAATAAAAAAAAAAAAGAAAAAAAGTGCTGACAGAATAGCAAAACTTCTGATCAGCAGGAGACCTTGATAATGTCCAGGTTTTGTTTCCCACAGACTGTGGAAAATAAGGAGTAGATGAACAACAAGAGATCATAGTAGAAGGTATAGACAGAGAATCATGAGAGCAGCAGTGTTGTGAAGACTGGAATTGAAGCAACACCCCTGCACCCCCTCAAAAAAAAAGAGGAAAAACAAAGAACTTAGAATGAATGTGTATGCGGCTACAATTGGACAAAACCCAACAAGTTTTATACTGAACTTGGCTATTGGTTGTAGACAACAACAACAAATCAAGAGCTTGCTGATACTGATGCATAACATCATAATGCAGTGAAGATGAAATTGTGATCTTAATGTCACACACATACACATTCTTTCCAACTACAACCAGAAAAGTGTACTTGTGATTGCCGCTATCTTCAGTTGCTTGAAGACTCTACAAGTCGAAGTACACAACTCCTCATCTCCCAAGTGGGTTCAAAGTTTTCTTTCCTTCTGTGTTTTGTATCCTGTAAAGAAATTAACGTAGGGGAAATCTTCAAAGGGACAAAAGTGCTTATCTGTAACCAGTGTACACATTAGCTCTTCCCATATTGGAATGCTGCCTTGCAGTTGATCTAATTTTGCATTCTGTTTGCCAGCGACAACAAACAAGGTCAAAGGAACTTTTTTCTTTCACCTCTGTCTCATCTTCTGTGCAATCTAGGCGGCAGTACTTCCATGCTGTTCATTACAGCTGTCCCCACACACACAGGGTCACTCAGCTGCAGTCTTTGTGCTGGTGGTCCACAGAGAGCTGTCAATACCGGGCCATCATGAGGCAACCTGCCAGAGAACTGGGACATTCTGCTGCTGCAGCCAAGTCATTTGGTGGTGTTCAGTGGTTCCTGGCATGAGCAGGATGTTATTTACTAAGAAGCCCACTAATGGCAATGATTTCATATTCATGGGGCAAGAGGAGGGGAGTGTCCTCTCTAGACAGCACTGCTAAATTCAACTTAAGACAGACCACATGAACTTTTGCCAATATAGACAACTGATATTAAATGGTAATAAGAACTGAAGTTGTCATGAGAATACAGCATGAGAAACCACTGAATAAGAAGGTCATGTGTGTGTGTGAGTGTGTATGTGTGTGTGCATGTGTGTGTGTGTGTGTGTGTGTGTGTGTGTGTGTTTATGATGACAAATGAGGATAACGATAGAGATGATGCAGTGAGTTTCATTCTGATCTCAGACTACATGATAGGGTTGTTTTCTATACTTCGTTACATAATATATTCCTATGAGATAAGATAATGTTGCTTATAGCCCAGCCGACCTCAAGGGCCACATCAGGGCTGTCACCACGTTAAAATCAACTCAAGTCATTCATTATATACTAGTCACATAAAGTTAAGCACAGTTTACATGTACCCGCATAATTTCCAAAATATAAAAGCCACGATTTTGAAATTGGGAACAGATTTAATTCATTATCTTGTTCCAACGTACATTGAATTTCATTGGGATCGAATGAACGGTTGTTGATTTACAGACAATTAAAACAGAGGATGGGTCGAAATCAAAGTTCGCAAAATCTGTTCAGTTCACAAAATCATTTCAATAGTGGGTGTGGCCACCGCCATTGGCGAGACATTCCACGCAGCGACTCCTCATCGAGTTGACCAGTGTTCTGATGACCCTCTGAGGGATTCTCTGCCATTCCAGTTGCAGCATTTGGAAGAGATCCTGGCGGTCTCTGGGAGGTGGATGGTTCTCCTTCACACGTCTCCCCAACTCATCCCACATATGCTCGATGGGATTGAGGTCGGGACTATACGCCGGGAAGATCATCCTGTTGATGCCGGCCTGCACAATGAAGTTTTCGGCCACCCGGGCCCTATGTGGCCGAGCATTGTCGTCTTGGAAGACTGCCATGGGTCCTATCCGTTGCATGGTCGGAACAACGAAAGGCGCCAGGATTTCATCCCGATAGCGGATGCCTGTGAGGTTTTCCATCAATATGGTAGAGTGGTGTCTTGTGGTGGAGGCTGAAGGCACCCCATACCATAACAGATCCTCCCCCAAAGGCCCTGGTCTGGCGAACAGCTGCATCAATGTAACGTTCACCAACACGCCTCCAAACTCTAGTTCGGCCGTCATTGTGTTCAAGACTAAACCGCGACTCATCTGAAAAGAGGACCTGGGACCCACTGTTGTTGTTCCATCTCACATGACGATGGCAGAAAGCTCGGCGAGCCAGCCTATGGGCTGCTAGCAGTCGTGGTCGAACAGCTGGGCGACGTGATCTGAGGCCGAAGTGGTGAAGACGGTTTCGTATGGCTTGACGGCTGAGGATGGTGTTATTTGCCATACGAAGCTGCCTTTGGATGCTGGTGGAAGTGGTATCCCGCTGCAATAGGGCCTGCCTCTTGATGAAACGATCTTATCTGGGAGTAGTCTGCCTAGGCCGACCTGACCGTGGCCTCTCTTCAACGCTGTTGGTCGCCCTAAAACGCTGATTCAGTCTAACAATAACTGAATGATGCACACCAAGTCGTCGCGCCACTTCAGCCTTTTCAATGCCATCTTGTATCCACGCAATCGCCCTGGTTTTGTCAAAGGTGCTAAGTTTTCTTCGTGGTGGCATGGTGAGAAAAGGGCTGACAGTAACCAACCCGCGCTTAAACAGCCAAAAGAAGAAGGGGCATAAAACTCACTTGAGAGACTGCTCTTGCACGGGAAAAAAGAATTTTTCATTTTACACATCTTGTGTCGCCAGCAAGCTTGATGCAAAACAGGCACAGTTAACGCAACTTTGCACTTTTTTATCCCGCGCGGTAACGAGGTCACCAAGACCCCCCGTGCGCACTACCAGTTGACACAGGCTGGATTACACACTGCTGTGTGAGATTCCATCATTGGTTGCCGCATAACAAAAAAAAAATGTTTTTTGAAGGGATGAATCAACCCCCTGTGTGCAAAGGCCTGTGCTTAACTTTATGTGACTAGTATATATTCCTACATCAGCAGGCCATGTATCAATAAATCAAGAAAATGAACACCATTTTTAGAGACAAATCTCAGTGGTGTGATCCAGTCTTCACCTTTCAGCCCGTAGCACACATGACTGTAAGAAGGATCAGACTTGCTGGGGTCAAGACATCACATAAAGCAATGCCTCTGATGTCCGAACTTGAACCTCTCAACCTACTGGCAACCACTGCATGAGGATGCTGGTCCATGAAAAGCTTTATTCCAATGTGCAAAAAGGACAGCATACTTTTACCACTTCTGGGTTAACCATCTCTCCTAAACTGCACACTTTCACCATTTCTGGTTAGAGGGTACAGGTCAATAACAGTCGACTATGACGGCTGACCTACAAATTTGAAGATGAAGATTGAAGGGCTGGCTATCAATCTCTCCTAAATTGTGCACTTTCACCATTTCTGGTTAGAGGGCTATTTATCTCCCCTAAACTGCTTTCACTATTTCTTGTTATTGGGCTTTCTATCTCTTCTAAACTGCCAATTTCACCATTTCTGGTTAGAGGGCTATTTATCTCTCCTAAACTGCTTTCACCATTTCTTGTTATTGAGCTTTCTATCTCTTCTAGACTGCACACTTTCACTATGTCTGTCATGGGGCTATATATCTCTGTGTAGAAGACAATGGATGTGTTCACCCTCACCCATAGGTTGGTTTTCCCCCCAGGATTACCCAAACACTACAGCACCTCTTTCAACCAAACTTTGCTAGGCCTAAAAGATGGAATGTGGACTGGGACAGGCGCACTAAATTTTTGATTGGATGGGGATCAAAATCTGTATGGTAGATACTGGGTTGATCGTTGTCATACATTTTCAACCTGTTTTATGATGGACGAAATTTTTACAAACATGTAACCAATGATGAAAAGGATCTGGTCATTTTAACACAGCATCATTTGTCTTATATTCTTCCACTATTCTGCAATTCGAAACATCACCAAGACAGACACTGACAAAATCAAAGCAATGGACAGAGAAATAGGAAACAAAAAAAGGGAAACAGAGAAACTGAATGGGAAAAAGGGTGTAGAGAAAAAAAAAAAAATCAGGCAATGAAACAAGATGGTACACATGAAGTGAAGAGAGGCGTAGAAAAAAAAGGAGTGACAGACAGACAGACAAGAGAGATATATAGACACAGCAAGCAGATAACAAACAGAAATACGCACACACATACAGAGAGACGAGGGGGGGGGGGGGGGGGGGATGCAGACTGAAGGACACTCGGGCATTTCGGCAGGGACAGACAGATGGAGAGGGGGAGTGGCGCAAGACAGAGAGAGAGAGGGGGGGGGGGCAGAGAGACAGACAGAGGGTGGGGATGGGTGGGGTTAGGGAACGTGAAGGACACACACACACACACACACACACACACCCTACCCGAGACGGTTTTGCATGATTTATAAGTTATTACATCTTTCCACGTAAGAAGGGGGAAGAGGAGAAGCCCGCTACTTAACACCCAAAAAAAAAATAATAATAATAATAAATAAAAATTTAAAAAAAGAGAAAAAGAAAGAAAAAAGTATGACAATCAGAATGACTAAGCAAGCAGACATTGATCTTACCATAGATATCTTACCCTACATATCTATGATCTTACCTATATCTTGGCACCCAACTCCACTGCTGACTCTGGTGGGGGGCACTAAACTGGGAAGACGACTTGACGCTTACCTTTTAAAGTACCTGGACCAAGAACAGGTGCAGGTGGATCTCCTCAGCAAAGAGTTCGTAGTACTCCTGTGCTGCCTGCTAAAAGTAATAACATGGCTGTCAGTGTTGTCGCCTCAGGCTTCTCATCAACACGAAGACACTCGTATGGGGCTATGAAGAGGGTACCCAAGAGAGTATTGAAGTGTCTTGCAACCGTCTCATGAGGCCTCGGGCTTCGGCCGAAGTTGGAATGTGTTACACCACACGTCAATTGCCACCCACAACAAATCCTTACCCGCCTCTCTCTGTTGTTGTACATCCCCACTGAGCCTCGGAGGCAGAGGAGAGGTGACAGACGGAGGGACTGGGTGTTGGGGGTTGGGACGGGGGTGACAGCAATTAGCGCTTAGATTGAGAGGACGGAAGAGTGGAGTTGGGGGTAAAATCCTACTTCCAGCTGACATCACATCATTTTTGTTTTGTTTTGCTTTGTTTTTTTACTTAGATTTCGGGGTTTTTCCTTGTTTCCATTAAAAAACGGTATGAACTTCGCCTGTGATTTATATTTCTCTTGTTTCTAAATACTGAATATGTGCACTATGTTATCTAAAAAAAAATCACACACACACACACACACACACACACACACACACACACACACACGAACAAACGCACACATACGCACGTGCGTGTGTGCGCGTGCGTATGTGTCCGTGTGTGTGTGTGTGTGTGTGAATGGCGGCCAGCTACTACTTCAGTTCAGTTCAGTTCAGTGGTTATTTAACATCTATTCACCATTGATGATATTAGACAAAGCCAGCTACTATATCACAGTGATTATTCATGTACTATATCCATGGACAGAACCCAGAAAACTGTTCAATTTCTTGAGATCCATCATGTAACAAAACTGCGAGGGTAAAAACAACAAACAAACAACAACAACAACAACAACAAATCAAGAATTAAGAATAGAACAATGTCAGTACAATCCACACAGAAATTTCAATTCTCTCTTTTCTTCTTTTCTTTCTTTTTTTTTTTTTTTTCTTTGTCTTTTTCTTTTTTTTTAGTCTACGAAACAAATAACACACAGCAAGAAGAAAACGGCGAGGCAGCAAAAATATTGGATACCACACGTGAAAATGTGACTATGGTTGTTTCAGGATGTACAATGGATGTTCGGGAATGACAGGGGATGAGGGCTAATCTCAGAAAGTAAGGGAGAGGATGGTGGTGGCACTTTTCCTTCAGATACTGGTTGTTTTCTGGAGGAAAAATGCCTTTTCTCTTTTCCGGATGAAAGTCACAATTTCATGAAGAAAATTAGGTGTGTGTGTGTGTGGGGGGGGGGGGGGGGGGGGTGCACCTATTTGGGGGGAAGCAATGGCTGTGTTTTCGGGAAGACACCTGCTATTTCCAGGAGGAAAGTGGTTGCTTTCGGTAAGAAAAACGGCAGCTTTGATGAGAAGATGACTGTTTTCAAGGGGAGGGGGTGAAATTGGACAGGGGGGGGGGGGTGCGGGGATAGTGTGCGTTTCGGAAGAAGTAACGTCTCATACAGGAGGGAAAAAAAGTTAATATCTTCTGGTTGGTGGACATAAGGACCGGTGTTCACAGTGTCAACCAACAGAGTGGGAAAAGGTGGGACAGTTCAAACGCTACACTGACACCACAACAACACCACATCAGAAACCACTGTAGGCCTGCTTCTCTTCACTTCAGCCGAGACAAACCAACGGCTTTGGAGAGTGACAATCCCGATCATGTCC